>CM018693.1:32746673-33165638 GCA_009363875.1 Mikania micrantha | reverse complement strand
TTGGCCATATGGCCGTGTCTTCCGCACTTCAGCAACGGTATCGTTCGCATTGCCCGGAGTGGTGGTATGAGCATCGTTGCACAATGGGTATTTCCCCTGATATACACCCTTCCCCTTGTCATCGGGTTGGGTGGCAGTGAAAGCTCTGGCTGGTGCAGATTTTTGTTGTTGTTGGGGTTGATGAGCTTGCTGGTGGCTGGGTTCCCACTTCCTCTTCTGGCTCTCTTGAGGCTTCACATGCTCGCCTCGTTTTGGTAGCTTGCCCTGCGCTACAGCTTGATCGGTCAGTTTATGAGCCAGTCTGATCAGTGGTTGGATGGTGGTGATGTCAGACGCCATCACTATGCTTTGGAATTGCTCGGGCAATCCACTGATGAACTGCTCGATCTTCTTGTATTCCGGCGTCACCATAGCCGGGCATAGCTTACACAGCTCATGAAATCGAGTACAATATTGCTCGATCTCCGATCCCACCATCTTATGCACCCAGAATTCCGCTTCCAGTTTGCGGATCTCATCACGAGGACAATATTCCTCATGCAGCAGTCGGGTGAAGTCGGTCCATGACATGGAGTTGGCACCGTCCAACCCAAGGTTTGAACATGGGTTTCCACCATGTAAGAGCTGGTCCCTCCAGTGTACCGGTTGCATACTTGACCCGGTTTTCTTCAGAACATTCGCACATGGCGAACACAGATTCTGCCTTCTCCACCCAGCGAAGCATACCAACAGCTCCCTCAGTTCCTTGAATTTGTGAGGGTGGCAGTTCAGGAAGGATTTGAAAGAACATCCTTTGTTGTTGCTGTTGCCTTGCGATCCTGTTGTTCAGAAACCAATGTCGTGTGTTAGTGCGTGTTAGCTACACTATGTTAGTCATGTTAGGCAAGTGTTGGTACCGTTGTTAGTGCCACTCGTTTCGCTGGCCTGTTTGTTTGCCTCGTACTCAGCGAGCATCCGGTTGAATCTGCGTTCAACCATCATGTTGATTCTTGCCTTTTCGGCCTTGCGTTTGAGTCTTAGGGCATTTGCTCCTCTCCCCGACATGTTCTATACGGAAGGTTAGAATGTTAGTTAGCATGTGTTTGAGCATTAGCCAATGTCATAAGAGAAGTCAAGTCAGATGTTATGTCAGAAGTCAGATCATATGTCATGCTAGTAGTCAAGTCAGATGTTATGTTATCATGGTCAACATGTAATAAGTAAGACAAACATAATTCTCATTAATAATAAGCTTGAAGTACAATGATTTCAAAAGGAAATACATAATAAGTTTTTCGAGCACATCCCGCTCGTCTAGGCCAAAATAAGAAAATACAAAATACACAGTCCTCTAATCCGAATCCATAGAGACGTGTGAGATATCGCTAGCAGCGTCTCCGTCATCATCATCCTCCTCCGGATCCTCATTAGGATCCTCATCAAGGTCCTCTTCTTCGAGGTCCTCGGCCTCGAATTCAGGACCATCCTCCTGAGGTGGCTCCTCAATAAACTGTGCAGCCCATGCATTAAGCATGGCATCACTGGCCTGCACCATGGCCTGAGTCTCGGTGATGTCCGTCCGATTCTCGGTGATACGCACGTCGTGTTCCTGCATGACATCGACGACCTGTCCATGCTCGGTCAGTAGTTGGGACATTTGGAGTCGTAGAGCCTCCATCTGGGCTTCCAGTCTGTTGTTGCGCTCCTCTAGCTGATCGTTTCGCCTTTCTAGACGATCGTTTCTCTCACGAAGAGTCCGGAACTCATCAGTTAGTTCCCTACTCTTCCGAATCACCTGTCGTGTGCAAGCCACGTGTGCCGCAAACGCCTGCTCTGTCGACACTCCGAGTGGTGGTAAACGGTGGCCTGGAGTGGTGTCGCCGGGATATCGGTAAGGTGGTACTCTCTCCTCTATGATCCAGCTCTGTATGATGGCGGGTAGCCATCCCCAGTACCTAGCCCGTGCTGAGTCCCTAGCCCTCCGATCCATCTCGGCATCGACCTGGGCTACGATGCTCTCGACGCGTCGCCGACTCTCGGCAGCCATGTCATCAGGGATCTGGTGTCGGTCGGTGCTCCTGCTAGTGTTATCGTCAGCCATCCTGCATGTTTTTTAAGTTAGTAAGCAACAGTTCGATAAGTAATAATGTCATCATTGTGCAAGTTCTACGTGTAGTGTCTACAGTTGAGCAATGGCTATAGTCTAAGTTTACTACATGCAAACCTAGTTCCCTATAACCAAGGCTCTGATACCAGTCTGTCACACCCCAATTTCCCACTCGTGGCAAATGTCCACGTGGATGTGACGTGTCCAGAATCACAGCTCAAGGTCATATAGAACACCTCTATATGCGTTTACAAATCCAAGTTTGACACATACACTTAAAATAGTTTGCAGCGGAAAAAGTATATTGCAGCAATAATAAGTCATAACATGCAGCGGAAAATGATGTTTTACACAGCGGAAATTGTAAAGTAGTTAAATACAACAATGTTTGATAAATAAAATATAGTCAAATTGTTTTCAAAAAAAACATAAAACAAATGCATGTGGGGCCCTATGCTCGTGTCCCCTACGTGCATTCCTGCTCCATAGCCTGCTGCTAGTTACCTGAGAATACAAGTTTGAAAAAATGTCAACACAATGGTTGGTGAGTTCACAGGTTTTGATATACATATAGTAATGAAAAGTGTGTCATGCTGTTTATCAATGTTAGTACCGAGCCCTAGGCCCAAAGTGTCAGTGCGTCACTACCGAACTAGACTTGTTTGCTCTTGCCTCCGCTATGCCTCGTATACATAGCAAGTTAGGTCAGAATTTGCACGGGTTATGACACTCAGTCAACATGGTGCCCCGTGGGGTTAGTCATTCCCTAATGGATCCATCCAAACCTACCACGTTGTTCGTACATTAACGGTAAGACTTTGTGAGGGCTTGTAACGAGTTCAACACTTAATGTTTGTCCAATAAACCAGCATACACAATAGTGTTTGTACAGTAATAATGTTTGACTCGATGCAACTAGTATTCTCCCCCTATTTAAAGCATTTGAAAAGAGTAAAGAGGGGCCGTAAACTCACCTTAGTGATGAAGTAGTGTGTAAGCGTAAGCTCCTGAACGTCGTGTAGCACGTCGGTCACCGGCAACCTATATCGTATACCGTACGTGAGTTCGTGTAAGTGACCGTGCTAGTGTTAGTGCTCGTGTTTGTGTCCAACAACCTTGGTTGTTCATGTTTGCCGTGTCGGTCCACAATGACCGTGTTTGCTCGTGTTGGTCCACATTGACCGTGTTTGACATGTTTGACCGTTGTTGACCAAAGTTGACCGTGTTTGACCAAGTTGACCGTGTTTGACCAAAGTTGACCGTGTCAAGTCAACGACCCGTTGGTGAACCGTGTGACGGTTTGTGACTCGTGTAGCAATCGTGTAAGTGTTTGTCGTGTGCAAAACGCGTAGGTGCGTTTATGGACAACTTACTATTTATAGTAAGTTTCCATTTTTGGAAAGTTCACAAAGCATAACGGTTTTAGAGTTCTAGCATGTTCAATAGTCCTACGGGGTCATGTTAACACATAGCACATCATCATACGGTTCACATAAGTCGTTTAGAATGTTAGTGCACAAAAGTTTCCTAAAATGGAAAGTTTCCATTTTTAGCATACGTGACATCGGAAACCATCTAACTTAGCATCTAATCATCATGTTATAACATATTAAGCCATTTAGCATGCTCAAATCATTCAAAACGTTCAAGTTGGTTTTTGTAAAAATAAAGTTACTAAATAATAGTAACTTTGTGGTTTTTGCATAAAAATGACCATTTAACATTTCTAAACCATTTTCATATTACCATTCATCATAATAAACTATTTGCTATCATTTAATCATGTCAACATAGTCCAAATCATCATCCATCAAATTTTTTATCTAGAAAGTTACTAAAAATAGTAATAACACAAAATATGATCATAACACATCAAGACTACTTTCTAACCATCAAATCATCATATATCATCCTAGCAACAATCCTTCCATACATGCATGTTCACCATATCATCCATAAACTAGTTGTAACTACAAAGTTTCTAAAAATAGCAAGTGTGCCAATTAATCACATTTTAACCATTCAAGAATCATGATCTAATCTTGCACAAACTCTAACATCATCAAGAATCATCCTATGTAACTAATTATCTAAAATGCTTTAGATCATACATGCATGCATCAATATCTCACAAATCATCATTTTAAGCATAAAGGTTCATACCCATCACTTTAGATCATCATAAAATCATCATAACATCATAGATCATCATTAAACAGTAGAATAATCACAAACCCAGATCTAACTCAAAATCGTGCATGTGATGGGATGTGTGCTTGCATGTGGGTTTTACCCATTGCATGTGAGATTGTGAGTGTTTTTTAAGCTAAAGGAGAGTCATACTACCTTCAAAGCTTCAGAAGTGCTGAGATGATGCGTAAGCAGCTCTATAACCCTCTGGATCGTTGGATTCGACAGGAATCAAGAAGGTGATGGTAGTTTCAAGCTTCCAACTTAGGTCTTCAAGCTCCAATCTCCACTCTAAGCTTCCACAAGCTTATGAATGGCTTCCAGGGTAACAATGGAGTTTTCTGGTGGGGAAGACGACTTTGAGTGGTCTAGAGCTCGAGAAGATAAAATAGGGTGGCTTGAAATGATTTTTCTTGGTTTTATAAAGATTTTTGCGAATTAGGCTGTCAGGCGTAACGCCTGACGTGGGTGCACTATGTGTCGTTACGCGCGAGATGGAACGGATGGGCGCTCAATTTCCCATCGCGCGCATCGCCTATCGTGGGCGTCTCGGGTCAGGCGTACCGCCTGGCCTGAATTTCAAGCCCAATAAGCTTGTTTTGTTGTTCTGGCCCATTCTTGCCGTTTCTCGACTGTAAAACATCATTCGAGCGTCGTTTGGACTCTATTGGTCAATTATTAGCCATAATTGACTTGTGACAGTGTTTCGTGAAGTTTCGAGTGTTGTGCTACACAATGTGTTAGACGTTCACCAACGTTCGTGTGTTTTGACACGTGTGTGTGTTCGTCGATAATTCCACGAATTATCTAGTCGTATGTCAGTGTTCGTACTGTCGTGCCACGTGTCACACTAAATTAATCTAATTCTAGTGCCACGTGTACATAATGCATTTAAATAAACATTTAAATAAATAAAATGCTGACCTGGAAATTACGGGGTGTCACATCCTCCCCATGTTAGAAAGAATTTCGTCCCGAAATTCAACTTGTGTTGTTAGTGTTTGTCTGTTCCGCGAACAGGTGTGGGTACTTTTGTTTCATCTGGTCTTCACGTTCCCACGTGAATTCCGGTCCTCGTCGCGAATTCCATCGCACTTTCACTATTGGGATCTTGCTGAGTTGAGCTTCTTGGTTTCCCGGTCCATAATCTCCACCGGTTCCTCAACAAAGTTCAATTGTTCGTCGATTTGTATTTCCTCGAGAGGAATAACAAGTGTTTCATCTGATAGGCACTTCTTGAGGTTCGAGATGTGGAATACGTTGTGTACGCTGCTCAGTTCAACCGGCAGGTTCAGTTCGTAGGCTACAGGGCCTATTCGTTTTGTAATCTCGAACGGTCCAATGTAACGAGGGTTCAACTTTCCTCGTTTGCCAAACCGAATGACACCTTTCCAGGGCGAGACCTTGAGTAACACTCTGTCCCCACCTGGAACTCTAACGGTTTGCGTCGCTTGTCGGCGTAGCTTTTCTGTCTGTCCCGAGCTGCTGCCATTCGTTTGCGTATTTGCACGATCTTCTCAGTTGTCTCGTGCACCAGTTCTGGACCAGTCAGTTGGCTGTCTCCAACTTCCGCCCAGCAGATGGGTGATCGACACTTACGTCCGTAAAGTGCCTCGAATGGTGCAGCTTGAATGCTAGTGTGGTAGCTATTGTTATATGAGAACTCAACTAACGGTAGATGAGATTCCCAGCTACTACCAAAGTCAATGACACATGCCCGGAGCATGTCCTCCAGTGTCTGTATCGTTCGCTCACTTTGCCCGTCCGTCTGCGGGTGGTAAGCGGTACTCATGTCCAATCTCGTGCCCAAAGCCTTATGCAAGGACTTCCAGAAATGCGACGTGAATCGACTGTCGCGATCAGATATGATTGAGATTGGCACTCCATGTCGAGTGACCACTTCCTTTAAATAAATCCGAGTGAGTTTGTCTAGCTTGTCAGTCTCTTTGATGGTAGGAAATGTGCAGACTTTGTCAGTCGGTCTACGATAACCCAGATGGTATCGCAACCACTTGCCGTCTTAGGCAGTTTAGTGATGAAATCCATGGAAATCTGCTCCCATTTCCACATATTCCGGTTGTTGAAGTAACCCTGATGGCTTCTGGTACTCAACTTTGACTTTTGAGCACGTTAGGCATTTACTTACGTATGTTGCTATCTCAGCTTTCATGTTTGGCCACCAATAGGTTGTCTTCAAATCGTGATACATCTTATCAGAGCCTGGGTGTACGGAATACCGGCTCTTGTGAGCTTCGTCCATCACTACTTCTCTCAATCCTCCGTAGCGTGGAATCCAGATTCGATCCATTAAATAGTAAGCTCCGTCGTCTTTTGCCTTTATTTGTTTATCCATGCCACGCATGGCTTCAAGAGTGAGGTTTTCAGTTTTCAGAGCTTCCTGTTGTGCTATCCGAATTTGATTCGGTAGTTCAGAATGGATCGTGAGTTGTAGGGCACGCACGCGTTTTGTTTTTCTTTTCGCTCAACGCGTCGGCCACTACGTTGGCTTTGCCTGGATGATACTTGATGGCGCAATCATAATCACCTATGAGTTCAACCCATCTTCGTTGTCTCATGTTCAACTCTTTCTGGTCGAAGATGTGTTGTAGGCTCTTATGATCGGTAAAGATTGTACATTTCGTGCCGTACAAGTAGTGTCGCCAGATCTTCAAGGCAAACACACGGCTCCCCCCACTCAAGGTCATGAGTCGTGTAGTTCTTCTCATGCACCTTCAGTTGTCGTGAAGCGTATGCTATCACTTTCTCGCGTTGCATCAGCACGCAACCGAGTCCTTGTTTCGAGGCGTCGCAATACACCACGAAGTCATCACATCCTTCCGGTAGGGATAGGATGGTGCAGTGCATAGTTTCTGTTTCAACAGGTTAAATGCAGCTTCTTGTTTGTCTCCCCAATCGAATTTTTTATCTTTATGTGTCAAGGACGTCAACGATTGGGCAATCTTTGAGAATCCTTCGATGAATCTCCGGTAGTACCCGGCCAGACCTAGGAATTGTCGCACCTCAGTCGGAGTCTTGGGTGCTTCCCAGTTCTTAATGGCTTCGATCTTGGCTGGGTCTACGTGTATTCCCTGCTCATTAACCACGTGTCCAAGGAATTGGACTTCGCGAATCCAAAAGTCGCATTTTGAAAATTTCGCGTACAATTGCTCTTTCTTTAGTAGTTCCAAGACTAGCCTCAGATGTTCAGCATGTTCTTCCTGATTCTTAGAGTAGATCAGAATGTCGTCAATGAACACTATTACGAATTTGTCAAGGTAAGGTTTGCACACTCTATTCATGAGATCCATGAATACAGCTGGTGCGTTGGTTAGTCCGAAGGGCATAACCAAGAATTCGTAGTGTCCGTATCGGGTTCGGAAGGCAGTCTTAGGAATATCGTTTTCTTGTATCCTCAATTGATGGTAACCCGATCTTAAATCGATCTTCGAATAGTAGCTTGACCCTTGCAATTGGTCAAATAGATCGTCTATTCGCGGTAAGGGATATCGATTCTTGATCGTCACTTTGTTCAGCTCTCTGTAGTCGATACACATACGGAATGATCCGTCTTTCTTCTTTACGAACAAGACCGGTGCTCCCCAAGGTGAGAAGCTCGGTCTGATGAATCCCTTGTCTAACAGTTCTTGCAACTGGTTAGACAGTTCCTGCATCTCCGTTGGTGCTAGTCGGTATGGAGCCTTAGCAATCGGTGCTGCTCCTGGTGTAAGGTCTATCTGGAACTCGACTTGTCGTTTCGGAGGTAGTCCAGGTAGATCCTCGGGAAACACTTCGGGAAAATCGCGGACTACGGCGATGTCCTCAATCTTCCTCTCCTTCTTTGGTTGTTCTGCGATGAGGGCTAGTATGGCAGTGTATCCCTTTTGCAGGTACTTGTTTGCCTTCATGCATGATATGATGTTCAGAGGTACTCCCCGTCTTTCCCCCTGAATCGAGATCTGTTCTCCGTTCTGCAACGTCACTCGTACGATCTTCTCGTTGCATACGATCTCAGCTTGGTTAGCGGATAACCAATCCATTCCAACGACCACATCAAAGCTTCCGAGAGTCACCGGCATCAAATCGATTTCGAGTTCGTGATTCGCCAAAACCATGACGCATCCTCGAAAGATGTGTTGTGTTTCAATTAGCTTGCCGTCGGCTAGCTCTACGGTATACTTGTAGTCTAGTGGTGTTGGGGTAATATCTAGTAATTTGCTAAACTCACTAGATATAAAGCTCCTATCGGCACCGGTATCAAATAATATGCTAGCATAGACATTATTTAAAAGAAACGTACCGGTTACGATGTTTGGGTCATCCTTGGCTTCTCCCGAGCCAATCACAAAAGCTCTTCCTTTGGCCGCTCCTCCTCCGGCCTTCTTCAGTTGAGGACAATCCCTCCTCATGTGGCCCGGCTTGCCACATTCATAACACCCTCTAAGAGTGTTCTGGTTGTTGTTGTTATTCTGGTTCTGGTTGTGGTTGGGATTGTTGTTGTTGATGGGAATCTTGTTCTGCAATCCTTGGCCATATGGCCGTGTCTTCCGCACTTCAGGCAACGGTATCGTTCGCATTGCCCGGAGTGGTGGTATGAGCATCGGTTGCACAATGGGTATTTCCCCTGATATACACCCTTCCCCTTGTCATCGGGTTGGGTGGCAGTGAAAGCTCTGGCTGGTGCAGATTTTTTTGTTGTTGGGGTTGATGAGCTTGCTGGTGGCTGGGTTCCCACTTCCTCTTCTGGCTCTCTTGAGGCTTCACATGCTCGCCTCGTTTTGGTAGCTTGCCCTGCGCTACAGCTTGATCGGTCAGTTTATGAGCCAGTCTGATCAGTGGTTGGATGGTGGTGATGTCAGACGCCATCACTATGCTTTGGAATTGCTCGGGCAATCCACTGATGAACTGCTCGATCTTCTTGTATTCCGGCGTCACCATAGCCGGGCATAGCTTACACAGCTCATGAAATCGAGTACAATATTGCTCGATCTCCGATCCCACCATCTTATGCACCCAGAATTCCGCTTCCAGTTTGCGGATCTCATCACGAGGACAATATTCCTCATGCAGCAGTCGGGTGAAGTCGGTCCATGACATGGAGTTGGCACCGTCCAACCCCAAGGTTTGAACATGGGTGTTCCACCATGTAAGAGCTGGTCCCTCCAGTGTACCGGTTGCATACTTGACCCGGTTTTCTTCAGAACATTCGCACATGGCGAACACAGATTCTGCCTTCTCCACCCAGCGAAGCATACCAACAGCTCCCTCAGTTCCCTTGAATTTGTGAGGGTGGCAGTTCAGGAAGGATTTGAAAGAACATCCTTTGTTGTTGTTGTTGCCTTGCGATCCTGTGGTTCAGAAACCAATGTCGTGTGTTAGTGCGTGTTAGCTACACTATGTTAGTCATGTTAGGCAAGTGTTGGTACCGTTGTTAGTGCCACTCGTTTCGCTGGCATGTTTGTTTGCCTCGTACTCAGCGAGCATCCGGTTGAATCTGCGTTCAACCATCATGTTGATTCTTGCCTTTTCGGCCTTGCGTTTGAGTCTTAGGGCATTTGCTCCTCTCCCTGACATGTTCTATACGGAAGGTTAGAATGTTAGTTAGCATGTGTTTGAGCATTAGCCAATGTCATAAGAGAAGTCAAGTCAGATGTTATGTCAGAAGTCAGATCATATGTCATGCTAGTAGTCAAGTCAGATGTTATGTTATCAAGCATCAGTCATAAATGTAATAAGTAAGACAAACATAATTCTCATTAATAATAAGCTTGAAGTACAATGATTTCAAAAGGAAATACATAATAAGTTTTTCGAGCACATCCCGCTCGTCTAGGCCAAAATAAGAAAATACAAAATACAACAGTCCTCTAATCCGAATCCATAGAGACGTGTGAGATATCGCTAGCAGCGTCTCCGTCATCATCATCCTCCTCCGGATCCTCATTAGGATCCTCATCAAGGTCCTCTTCTTCGAGGTCCTCGGCCTCGAATTCAGGACCATCCTCCTGAGGTGGCTCCTCAATAAACTGTGCAGCCCATGCATTAAGCATGGCATCACTGGCCTGCACCATGGCCTGAGTCTCGGTGATGTCCGTCCGATTCTCGGTGATACGCACGTCGTGTTCCTGCATGACATCGACGACCTGTCCATGCTCGGTCAGTAGTTGGGACATTTGGAGTCGTAGAGCCTCCATCTGGGCTTCCAGTCTGTTGTTGCGCTCCTCTAGCTGATCGTTTCGCCTTTCTAGACGATCGTTTCTCTCACGAAGAGTCCGGAACTCATCAGTTAGTTCCCTATTCTTCCGAATCACCTGTCGTGTGCAAGCCACGTGTGCCGCAAACGCCTGCTCTGTCGACACTCCGAGTGGTGGTAAACGGTGGCCTGGAGTGGTGTCGCCGGGATATCGGTAAGGTGGTACTCTCTCCTCTATGATCCAGCTCTGTATGATGGCGGGTAGCCATCCCCAGTACCTAGCCCGTGCTGAGTCCCTAGCCCTCCGATCCATCTCGGCATCGACCTGGGCTACGATGCTCTCGACGCGTCGCCGACTCTCGGCAGCCATGTCATCAGGGATCTGGTGTCGGTCGGTGCTCCTGCTAGTGTTATCGTCAGCCATCCTGCAAGTTTTTAAGTTAGTAAGCAACAGTTCGATAAGTAATAATGTCATCATTGTGCAAGTTCTACGTGTAGTGTCTAGAGTTGAGCAATGGCTATAGTCTAAGTTTACTACATGCAAACCTAGTTCCCTATAACCAAGGCTCTGATACCAGTCTGTCACACCCCCAATTTCCCACTCGTGGCGTATGTCCACGTGGATGTGACGTGTCCAGAATCACAGCTCAAGGTCATATAGAACACCTCTATATGCGTTTACAAATCCAAGTTTGACACATACACTTGATAAAATAGTTTTGCAGCGGAAAAAAGTAGTATTGCAGCGGAATAAATAAGTCATAACATGCAGCGGAAAATGATTGTTTACACAGCGGAATTGTAAGTAGTTTAATACAACAATGTTTTAAATAAAATATAGTCAAATTGTTTTCAAAAAACACGAAAACAAATGCATGTGGGGCCCTATGCTCATGTCCCCTACGTGCTTTCCTGCTCCACGAGCCTGTCATGCTAGTTACCTGAGAATACAAGTTAGAAAAATGTCAACACAATGGTTGGTGAGTTCACAGGTTTTGATATACATATAGTAATGAAAAGTGTGTCATGCTGTTTATCAATGTTAGTACCGAGCCCTAGGCCCAAAGTGTCAGTGCGTCACTACCGAACTAGACTTGTTTGCTCTTGCCTCCGCTATGCCTCGTATACATAGCAAGTTAGGTCAGAATTTGCACGGGTTATGACACTCAGTCAACAGGTGCCCCGTGGGGTTAGTCATTCCCTAATGGATCCATCCAAACCTACCACGTTGTTCGTACATTAACGGTAAGACTTTGTGAGGGCTTGTAACGAGTTCAACACTTAATGTTTGTCCAATAAACCAGCATACACAATAGTGTTTGTACAGTAATAATGTTTGACTCGATGCAACTAGTATTCTCCCCCTATTTAAAAGCATTTGAAAAAGAGTAAAGAGGGGCCGTAAACTCACCTTAGTGATGAAGTAGTGTGTAAAAGCGTAAGCTCCCGAGTTGTCGTGTAGCACGTCGGTCACCGGCAACCTATATCGTAGATCGTACGTGAGTTCGTGTAAGTGACCGTGCTAGTGTTAGTGCTCGTGTTTGTGTCCAACAACCCTTGGTTGTTCATGTTTGCCCGTGTCGGTCCACAATGACCGTGTTTGCTCGTGTTGGTCCATATTGACCGTGTTTGACCATGTTTGACCGTGTTTGACCAAAGTTGACCGTGTTTGACCAAGGTTGACCGTGTTTGACCAAAGTTGACCGTGTCAAGTCAACGACCCGTTGGTGAACCGTGTGCCGGTTTGTGACTCGTGTAGCAATCGTGTAGGTGTTTGTCGTGTGCAAAACGCGTAGGTTGCGTTTATGGACAACTTACTATTTATAGTAAGTTTCCATTTACGGAAAGTTCACAAAGCATAACGGTGTTAGAGTTCTAGCATGCTCAATGGTCCTACGGGGTCATGTTAACACATAGCATGTCATCATACGGTTTCACATAAGTCATTTAGAACATGTTAGTGCACAAAAGTTTCCTAAAATGGAAAGTTTCCATTTTTAGCATACGTGACATCGGAAACCATCTAACTTAGCATCTAATCATCATGTTATAACATATTAAGCCATTTAGCAAGCTCAAATCATTCAAAACGTTCATAAGTTGGTTTTTGTAAAAATAAAGTTACTAAATATAGTAACTTTCTAATTTTGCATAGAAATGACCATTTAACGTTTCTAAACCATTTTCACATTACCATTCACCATAATAAACTATTTGCTATCACCTAATCATGTCAACATAGTCCAAATCATCATCCATCAATATTTTTATCTAGAAAGTTACTAAAAATAGTAATAAACACCAAATATGATCATAGACATCATCAATGATCATACTTTCTAACACATCAAATCATCATGATATCATCCTCAGCAACAATCCTTCATACATGCATGTTTACCATATCATCCATAACACTAGTTCCATATCATCTAACTCTAAAAGTGTGCTAAATGTGCCATTAATCACACTTTAACCATCAAGATCATGATCTAATCTTGCACAAACTCTTAAACATCATCAAGAATCATCCTAATGTAACTAAAATTATCTAAAATGCTTTAGATCATACATGCATGCATCAATATCATCACAAATCATCATTTTAAGCATAAAGGTTCATACCCATCACTTTAGATCATCACAAAACTCAATGATAACATCATAGATCATCATTAACAGTAGAATAACCATCAAACCCAGATCTAAAACTCAAGAAATCCGTGCATGTGATGGGTGTGTGCTTGCATGTGGGTTTTACCCATTGCATGTGAGATTGTGAGTGTTTTTAAGCTACAAGGAGAGTCATACTACCTTACAAAGCTTCTAGAGGTGCTGAGATGATGCGTAGCAGTTCTATAACCCTCTGGCTCGTTGGATTCGACAGGAATCAAGAGGAGATGGTAGTTTCAAGCTTCCAACTTAGGTCTTCAAGCTTCCAATCTCCACTCTAAGCTTCCACAAGCTTGATGATGGCTTCAACAGGGTAACAATGGAGTTTTCTGGTGGGGAAGACGACTTTGAGTGGTCTAGAGCTCGAGAAGATAAAATAGGGTGGCTTGAAATGATTTTTCTTGGTTTTATAAAGATTTTAGCGTGTTAGGCTGTCAGGCGTAACGCCTGACGTGGGTGTGCACTATGTGTCGTTACGCGCGAGATGGAACGGATGGGCGCTCAATTTCCCATCCGCGCGTATCGCCTATCGTGGGCGTCTCGGGTCAGGCGTACCGCCTGGCCTGAATTTCAAGCCCAATAAGCTTGTTTTGTTGTTCTGGCCCATTCTTGCCCGTTTCTCGGCTGTAAAACATCATTCGAGCGTCGTTTGGACTTTATTGGTCAATTATTAGCCATAATTGACTTGTGACAGTGTTTCGTGAAGTTTCGAGTGTTGTGCTACACAATGTGTTAGACGTTCACCAACGTTCGTGTGTTTTGACACGTGTGTGTTGTTCGTCGATAATTCTACGAATTATCTTGTCGTATGCCAGTGTTCGTACTGTCGTGCCACGTGTCACACTAAATTACTCAAATTCTAATGCCACGTGCACATAATGCATTTAAATAAACATTTAAATAAATAAAATGCTGACCTGGAAATTACGGGGTGTCACACGTTTTGTATTGCACACGCGTTCGTGAGTAAAGAAAAGGAGGAAAATTATCATTGGGTTCTAGAACGAGTAAAAGATATGCTAGATAAGTGTATGGAGCCTCGCGTGATTATAACCGACAGAGACCTTGCTCTGATGAATGCATGTCGTAAGGTCTTTCCGCACGCTTCCAGGTATTTATGCAGGTGGCACATAAGCAAAAATATCGCAAAACACTGCAAGGCAAGTTTTTCAGACGGCGATTGGAAATTTACGACTACAACTATAACCGCCTGTACCAACAACTAGTCGCAGATAACCGTCAAAGTAAGCGTCATTCAATATCATTATCATTATTTTTGGTAAAATTACGTTTTCGTATGTTATAGTTTACTTTTTTTATTTCAGGGGTTTTGAATTATGTGACTCAGACTTGGTTAAACCCATACAAAGACATGTTTGTCACAGTCTGGACTAACAGAACGCCTACTTTGGTCAACGTACAACTAACAGAGTCGAGAGTCAACATTCAAACTTAAAAAGATATCTGAGAACCACTAATAACTCGCTCTCAACACTGGTAGGTTTTGTTGATAAAATGGTATAATCGCAGGAGGTAAACATGAAACATGGGTTTGAAACAAGTTTAATAAAGACAATGGGTCATCATAAAATACACATGTTTAATAACTTACGTGGCAAGGTTTCACATAAAGCTCTTGATTTACTACTTGATGAAATAAATAAGATCAAGGTTATGCGTCAAGGTAGTATGTCATGCGGCCACCAGTTGTGGACAAGTTGTGGCTTGCCATGTGCCTGTCGGATCTCAACATACGAAAATACAGGTATCAAATTACTGTAATCAATTCCTCTTTGTTTGTTTTGTACATTTTTTTTGTTGTAAACTGATTATTTTCCTTTCATTTGTATACAGACACGATTATCCTGCTTTCTGATACAGACATCTTCTGGACAAAACTTGATACTCGGTACCCGACACTTCTAGAAGACGAAGAAATCGACGTCGCAGGACAAATGGGTCTGGTGACGCAGGAAATAAATTCAAAACCTGAGTCAGTGAAAAAGAGTCTGGTTAAAAAAATACTTTTGCAAGTGTTTCCGTTTAAAAGTAAAAAGAAAACGCCATTGGTTCAGAAGGATACACGCGGACGTCCGGCATTGAAGACTCAACAACAAAGGGGGAGTGAAACTAGACAAAGCGCAGTTGACGACTCACAAGAGAGTAGTTTTCAACTTCCAAGGCATAGTTCATTCACTCCAACAATGTCAAACCAGCAAAGACCCCCCTCCAACGTAGTCGTTCAACGTCTTCAAGAGGGAAAAAAGGACTCGAGACAAGTCAAGCTGACTCGGTAGTTGTCTCGCCAGTGAAACCAGAAGGAATGAACAATCTTAGACGATTTGGTGGTTACATTCCTTCAATGCTTCATTGTTATGTAAGCAACATACAAGATGTTATGCCAGACGGTAATTGTGGATTCAGGTCTGTAGCCGTTGGGTTAGGGTTCGATGAAAATCAATGGGGTTTCGTTCGCCAGCAACTGTTACAAGAGGTGGACACCAATAGGGAAGCATACAGATATGTTTTTAACTCCGTTGATGGAAGTTTATATGAAGCGATACGTCATAGCATAAACTGGTTTGATATCAGACCTGCACCTGAAGAACATTGGATGCTTATGCCTTATACGGGACTCGTTGTTGCACAAAGATTTGGCGTGATAGTTCACCTTATCAGTGCAGAAGGGTGTATCACGTTTTTCCCGTTATGGTTAGCTCCATCGACAATACCACAACATAATGTGGTTTGTCTTCTTCATATGCCCATGCATTTCGTCAACCTAAGGTTGGAGGGGGATTTCCCGATTCCAACTCTAAGTGCGGTTTGAAAACGTTACCGAAATGATGCGGCCGGTGCGTGGGAGATGGTTTATCAAGAACGAATCCAACGGTATAAATCGATTATAGACGCAAACAAAGAAGTATATTATCACCAAGAAACATTTGTAACAACGACAATTATTATTATTATTATTATTTATTATTATTATTTATTATTATAATTATTATTATTATTTATTGTTATTATTATTATTATTATTATTTATTGTTATTATTATTATTATTATTATTATTATTCTTATTTAATATTATTATTATTATTATTTAATATTATTATTATTATTATTATTATTTATTGTTATTATTCTTATTATTATTATTATTATTATTATTTATTGTTATTATTATTATTATTTATTTATTATTATTATTATTATTTAATATTATTTACAATTAAATATAATACAATTATATATAATACAATTAAATATAATTAAAATTAAATACAATACAAGTATATATAATTATATACAATTAAAATTAAATACAATACAATTATACTTAATATCATTAAAAAAACTAAATCTAAACGCCACGTAGTGCCCACTACGTGGCGTTTGCGCTTTCAATAACCACCAAACCACACCCCCGTTTGGACACAAACGCCACCCATCGACCAGATTGCCCTCGTTTGCCACCGCCGCCAACCACCGTTTGGACACCTGTTTGGACCTCGTTTGCGACTTAAAGGTTAGTAATCCGACCCGTTTAATCGATTAGTGTTAAGGTGGATGACCGGGGGTTGGGATTGTGAGGCAAACGGGACCCGATTACCCCGTTTGGAGCACTACGGGGCGTTTGCTCCTTCTGGTTCAAACCAAACGCCCCATTGGGGCCACTACGGGGCGTTTGCCCATTCTGGTTTATTTATTTAATAATTATTGTTATTATTATTATTTATTGTTATTATTATTATTATTATTATTATTTAATATTATTATTATTATTATTATTATTTAATAATAATAATATTATTATTATTTATTTAATATTATTATTATTATTATTATTATTATTATTATTTATTGTTATTATTCTTATTATTATTATTATTATTATTATTTATTGTTATTATTATTATTTATTATTATTATTATTATTATTATTATTATTATTATTTAATATTATTATTATTATTATTTATTATTTATTGTTATTATTATTGTTATTTAATATTATTAATTATTATTATTATTTAATATTATTATTATTATTATTATTTATTGTTATTTATTATTATTTATTTAATATTATTATTATTATTATTTATTGTTATTATTCTTATTATTATTATTATTATTATTTATTGTTATTATTATTATTATTTATTATTATTATTATTATTATTATTATTTATTATTATTATTATTTATTGTTATTATTCTTATTCTTATTATTATTATTATTATTTATTGTTATTATTATTATCCTTCAGATATGTCTTCTTCTGATGAGATGGAGTTTGTTGATGACGATGTGGGACAGCCTCATGTTGATGATGTAGACGTCGAGGATTTAGACGAGCTTATGGACCATCCCTGGTTGGCATTTCCTTAGGGGACGAAAGCGCGTAAGAGGCGCGATCGACTCCTGAAGAAGGAGATGGGCAACCAGAAGGCGATTGACTACGATTTGCTGGCCGAGCTTGGCCAGCAGGAGAGGATGATGGCGTACATTGGCGAGGACACGCCATGGTCTCGTCTGTTTGAGATGACGTATGCTCCACAGTATCGACTCATCACGGTGGAGTTTCTTTCGACATTCAGGTACAGGCCTCGGCCTCCTGATTTCCAGCCACAGCCAGGACAGGCACAGCACGCGGAGGTATCATTTAGACTCTGCGGGGTCGCGTACCATCTGTCTTTGGCAGAGTTTGGGAGTGTCCTCGGTTTGTACACTGAGGAGGAGACTCATATGCCGATCTACACGACGGCTATTCATACAGCTGACGACGACGTCGTCAGAGCTTGGTGGCCTCGGATCGGCGATGATGCCTTTGTCCGCAGTGCCCGGGTCACGCGTATTCGTGACCCCCTCATCAGGTATTTGCACCGGTGCATTGCCTCGTCTGTTACAGGACGTGGCATGAGCCAGGAGTGGTGCACTTCACAGGATTTTTTTTTTTTTGTATTGTATTTTGACTAGGATACCGTGCAACCTTGCACGTTGTCTCGCGGAGTACTTTAGCACATATTACCACCGCCAGGAGAGGGGGCTGATCTTCGGGGGGTGTATGTGACCCGTATTGCTCGTTTTAATGGGCTTATAGATCTAGAGCCTGCCGGTATGGAGGCCTTTCATCCAGTTCGTTTAGATCGACGGACGATGCTGGGCATGCGTATCGCGCAGACATTTCCACGGCTCGGGCTTCGATTTTCACTCGTCAAGGGGGTCATTTGGCAGCCGGGGCCAAATGATCTTCATTACAGAGAGAGGACCCTATGCCTGTGTTCCCACAGCAGCAGCCGCAGCCCCAACAGCAGCAGCACCAGCATGGCGAGGGGGAGCCGCCACCGCCGCCGCCGCCACCACCACCACCACAGGGCGAGGGGGAGCTGCATCAGGATGTGCCACATCAGCATCCTGAGCGCATATATAGAGTGGTGCGGCTTCCGGCTCGTGTCGAGGCTATGCTGCAGGGTATAGCTGATTCGACGCAGCAGCTCGTCCAGCAGCAGGCACACATGCAGCAGCAGCTCGAGCTCACCCAGCAGCTGTTGCAGATCCAACAGCAGCAGGTGCATATCCAGCAGCAGCAGGTTGAGCAGAGTCAGCGGCTCGCTCATGCCAGCGAGCAGCTGACGCGACGACTGGATCGGTTGGAGGATCTGATCTCGTGGCATGTGCATGTCGAGCTTAGGCATGCACAAGGTGAGGGTATCTAGCTTCCAGCAGTTCCTCAGCCACGAGATTTAGGGCTGTACACGAACCGAACGAACACGAACGGGGCCTTGTTCATGTTCGTTCGTTTAACTTTTTACTTGTTCACGAACGGTTCACGAACGCTTACCGAACGAAAATTCTTGTTCGTGTTCGTTCATTAAGGAATTTAGCTTGTTCACGAACGGTTCACGATCGCTAACGGACACATATTATTTAAACAATAAAACTCAACATTTTTAATCTTAAGCAATGTAGATAATCATTTATAAATATATAAATTAAGATATTATAGTATTAAACTAAAAATAACTTAAGTATTATGTTATTAAACTAAAAATTAAAATAAACAACATATTTAACGAATAAATATAATAAATGAACTTAACCGAACATAAACGAACGTAAACGAACATGTTACCGAACGTTCACGAACATAAATGAACGAACATGATCTCTGTTCATATTCGTTCATTTAACTAAACGAACGGAATTTCATGTTCGTGTTCGTTCGTTTATTAAACGAACGAACATAAACGAACTTCCCGCCGAACGGTTCACGAACTGTTCGCTGAACGTTCGGTTCGTTTACAGCCCTTACGAGATTATCCTCCTCCACCTCCACCTTAGTATTTTCAGTCTTATTTGTATTTGTTAAACAGACACTTGTATTCATGTTTATGGTTTGTATATATTTGGTTGTTTTGGTTGATGATGCGTGCATATATCTGGTTGTTTTAGTTAGTGATGCGTGTTTATTATTTAAATATGTTTTGTTGGTGATACGTGTTTATTATTATATGTTTTGTTGTTGATGCGTGTTTATTATTTAAATATGTTTTGGTTGGTGATGCATTATTTATCGTATTATTCTGTAACATCAGTATGCTTAAACAAAGAACGTCATTCATATATCAATTAATTAATATATTTAAATTTTAATTAAATCTAAAAATTAAAAACATTTTTAGCTTTCAAAACTAAAAGTTTTAAAAAACAATTAAAAAATAAACGAACCGAGAGACCGTAAAAAATAAAAAACAAGTTTTAAACAAAAAAATATTAGATTTTTACAAACAAAAAACATGCGTTTAAAAAAATAACTAAACTTTTACGTACGAGAGATACGTCGTTGTAAAGTATAAATGCTACGAGAGATACGTCGTCGTAAAGTATAAATGCTACGAGAGATACGTCGCAAAATATAAAAATAGTTTTTAAACAAAAATTTTATATTTTTAATATTTTTTAACAAAAAAACTATATTTTTACACCTCAAAAATCATACCCAAACCCTCCAAATCACACTCAAACGCCCCAAGCTTCTGCGTTTGGTTTTTTTAACCCTATACGCCCCGTAGTGGTCACTACGTGGAATATAGGTCCTGAAAAAACTGACAAAAGAATTCTGTCGTTTAAGGTTGTCAGTCTGTGGCTAAAACGCCCCGTAGTGGCCACTACGGGGCGTATGGGTGGCGGCGGGGTGTTGAATTAAAAATCTGGGGTGTGTAGATAACCACACCCTTAATTTTTATACCAAAACTTTTCACGTACAAGAATGATTTTCAACAAAAAAAATAAATTGAAAGATTTTTGACACAAAATAATTTGAAGTAAATTGAAACACAAACTATTAAAAAGATTAGAATTTATGGTTGTAAAATTTTAACAGAAAAGTTGATTTGAGAAGTTTCATAAACTAAAAAGCAATTTCAACACTAAGGTTATTTTCTCGAATTTGATTCGGCTTATGATCATTAACAAATATGGTGCAATGATTCTTTAATTGAACAATTTGTATCGGTACTAGATGTCACGTCGTTCGGACATCCACTCTATCTAAGTCTAACCAAACGCCGTTCTTGGTCAAGAATCATGATAAAATGTGACAAAAAATGCAGCTAACAATTATTATTATTATCATTATTATTATTATTGTTGTTGTTATTATTATTATTATTATTATATTTGTTACATGTAGGAGCTTTTTTACGAACATGAGCTTTTGGCTTAGAAAGAATTTTTGTTTGGCCCAGCTTGAAAATTCTCAAGCTCTTGTCAAGCCTAGCTTGGCTCGGCTCAATTATAAACATAATTACTATCTTTTGGAATTTTGGTTTTGCCTAGCTTGAAAATTCTCAAGCTCAATGTTATGCCTATGGCTCGACTCAATTACAAACATAGCTTACTATCTTTTAGTGACAATCAGTGATACATATTATTTACTTTTTACATTATGAAAAATTAGGATAATAAGATTAAACATTGTTTTCCTGACACATACTATATTTATAAATATAAAATAGCATTATTTTATCAGTTTACTGCTTTTATAGTATACCTGTCATGTCCTTTTTATTGGAAATTTGAACTTTATTTATTTATTTTTAAATAATATTAAGTTTATAAGGAGAAAGAGGACATATTTACAAAGCGGAAAATGACTACGAGAAATATGATTTAAATAAAATACATGTACCATGTTGTAATCTAACACCCAAAACACATTTTTTGATGCTTGCAACTTTGCAAGAAGTAAAAAGGAAAATAGTCTTTTTGATTCACACGGAATCTTATCTTACTATTATAATAAACAAACATCTTTTATGCCACATGTCACAACTTTAGACCTTAATGCCACTTGTTATTTTCTTATACAACTTAATTATCTTTCATATTAAATAATGATATTTAATGACCTATTATGTTATTTATATTTTTCATATTATAAATATTTATTAAATAAATTAAGAATCAACTCTTTTTATTAAAAAAAAACATTAAAGTTTATAATATATATTAGTTTTTAAAATCAAAACTTTTAAAAGTAAGAAAATATTTTAAATCAATTTTTTTTGAAAACCAATTTTTTTATAAAAACCAAGTTTTCTAAAAACAAAACTTATAATGAAATAAACTATCAACCGAAGTTTTAAGCAACGGGGTTTTTATAAAAAATGACATTTTTTAAAACAAATATTGAAAAAAGTTAGAAGGAAAAACTAATTAAAAATATAAAAAAATTACACTTTTTTCCCTTTATGTTTAATTATATTTAAATTGAATTTTTAACTTTAAAAAATTACAAAATTGATGTTTATCCTCTTGATTTATAACAATTACTTTTTACGTAATGCTAACTGAAGTTTTAATATCAATTAGTTTAAATATCTCAATTGTTACAAATCTAGAAGGTTATGTACTAATTCTATAGTTTTAAATCAAAATATTGTTTTATAATTCCTAAATTTTTATTACAAACTATTTAATATTTTATATGTAATCCGTGTAATACACAGGCTAATAGCCTAGTTAAATATTAAAAAAAAGTGTAGGGATATTGTTTTGTAATTGTACATTTAAGAGTTGATTAACATGAGTACGTGAGTTATGCTATAATAAATTTTGAAAAGGGGCATTAGTAAAATTAAGAATAGCAAATAAACAATGTAAGTTTATACCATAGATTCAGATATAATATTTGTATTTGTTTCAAAAAAAACGTTGTCAAATAAATGATTAAAAAGTTAACATCGATCAAACTAAACAAACATGAAGCAAATAGTGAACATATATTTAGTACAAGAGCATCGATTCATTTAGATTTTAGAGCATCTCGAATGTCAAACTATTTAAACGCTAACAAGTGTCTCATCATATTTTAACTTATCCTTAAAAGTACTTTTTTTCTTGATATTCTTCTTCATGCATCATTTTTAAAAAAATAAATAAATTTATAGATTTTATTTAATATTGTGTGATATGGGCCTCATCACTACCTTTTGTCCGTTTGAAATTCCATATGAGCACCCAACAAACATCATCCAACATTCCAACTCATGTTATTGGATTTCAAATGCGAGAATGGTAGAAATGAGCAAAAAAAACCGGTTTATGCGAAGATGTCTCAAAAAAAATACTCACCAAAAAAAAACAAAAAAGAAAAAAAAGATGAAACAAATTCAAGGTTGAATTAATAAAGACAAGGAACATTAAAAAAAGGTGTTAATAGAACTTATGTTTGTTAATTGTGAAAGTTCTTGACAAAATAATTTAGGGTTTCATGCAAAATGAAAAACTTTAGAATAAAAAAAATTAGTAATTTTTTGGACAAGATTGATATTATTACAAAATTTGATCCGAGCATATTAAATGAATAAAAAATATTGAAATTCATAACTAATGCAAAATAAACTGATTAACCTATTAGCATATTAAATTTAAAAAAATAAATAAATAAAAAAGAAAAATGTAAAAAAAGAAAATGAAGCTTAAAATTTTTTCTTGGCCTATACTTGCTGCAATTTCAATAAAGGTCATAAATAAAAACAATCTGTTATCATTGAATATCTCAACAACTCCTAATAAGTTAGAATACTTTTTATGATTAATAAAAATGAACCTGACGTACATAATCTTATAGCATAATGTTAAGATAATTAATTATAAAATAAAAACATCAAGGTGTGCATATTAAATCTAAACATATGACGCACAAAAACGCACGTAAATAATTTTTTTACACCGCCGCGTGTGAAAAGTTCTAATTTAACATTTTAACGTACCAACCCTATAAAATAAAATTCTTGAAGACAGTAATTCTAATATTCCTAAAGAAAATCACGTACTTGCTTCTATGTTTGCATTTTAGAAACCAATCATAAATCTCTTTTCAAGTGCTATCTACATTTTTTATATATAAATTAAAAAGAAAAAAGAAAGAAAACAAATACCCAGTAAAATCCCGCTTTTGAATGGAGTCAGGGACCTTGTTCAACTTCCAACCGTTTCAAATTAAACTCGTTTATGCAACGATAGGGGCATTAACCAGACTTGAAACACAACCACAATAGCATGCATACATCATACAGGACCTCAATAATATAGATTATGGGAAAATTTGGTGCAGGTATGATTCTAACAACAATATTTTGCGCGTAGCTGTTGAAGAATTTCGGGTGCAACTTCCTTGTTACAGAACACGCCGTCCCAAATTCTTTGGAGATCTATCCAACGTAAACAAATTTTGTTATGATTCTTGTTGAATCATCAAAATAGTGATTGTGTGAATATACCTGATTTGTCTGCAGGTGAAAGGCACATGATGATTGTATTGAATCTGGACACCTTGGGCAGATTTTCTAGATATTTGACTGCCAGCTCAGTTTCATCACTGTCGAGTACAAGAATATAAGGTTTAGGTTTTTATGGTATACATGGGACTCAAAATTAAGATGTTACAAGTAAATAATTTAATTACTTACTTGAAAAAGGTGGCAACGCATCTAATGATATCAATTAAGATTGATGCTGACAAAGCATTTTTAAAGATCTGCGGTAATGCAACAGGATTCGTGGCCTAGTTGGACAAGAAAGCAAATGAAAATTTTAACAAAATGTAGTCGAAAATAGGATAATGAGCAATGAATTAAAAACAGGCCACTTAAGTACGAGTCAAGAGATGGCTACGTTGGCCCAGGTCATGTCAACTATCAAGTTTTTTGAAAATTTTTCCATGACGCATCCGTACAATAATATTATAATTTGTTTGATAAAATGATTTAGCATGTTCTAATCATAATTCATTAAAATACACTTCAAATGACTTTCAACCCATTTTCTTTTGAACCAACTCTTAGAATTTTATCCATTTGAACCCAATAAAAATGGCATCATAAGCTGAACTACCCTGTTCTGAAGTGAATGAGGCAAAATTGTCAGCTCTAACAGAGAATAAAATTCATGCTTAAAGATGAGATGATTTACAACAAGCAAGTTTCCCAAGTAGGAGCTAAATATGCTAATTATTCAAATCAGTTGCTAAAAATTTAGTATATGAATGATTGGATGAAGCACTATAGTAGGGAACTGATTAACAAGCGACACACAAAAGAAATAATAATAACAACGGTCCTATTTTAAGGATGGAATGAAGCACCATAGTTTATAAATGATTGAATGAAGCACCAAACAAGTTATGTATTTTGTCCTTCCACGTGCCACACAGAATAAAACTGGTATTTTTAAAATGTTTTATTTTTAAGCTTGATACCAAATAGTTCTATATTTGTAGTATTAAAAGTAACAAAAAAAAAAGCAAGTTTGTACCTTTAAGAGACAAGCCTGTAGAGTAGGATCGCCAAAGAATCCTCGCCAAGAAGCTTCAAACTGATAAGCTGAAGTTGGAGGGATAATGTTTTTTGCAGCTTCAGCAGCAGCAAGAGATGCTGCCCGAGCAGCAAGTTGTTGAACTGATTCTTTCGCAAATTTCTTGCCACCATTTTCATTAATCTGACAAGATGTAAAAAAAAATCAGATCAGTGCTTTAATAATACAGTTTTGTAGTTATATCCAATACAGTAACTATTTATAAAATTTCTAAAAAATGAAACAAAAGATGAAGGCATGTCATCCCAACCAAACCTGAAATGTGGGACCGTATTAAAAATGACCTGCTATGACACTCTGACCTGTTATCCAAAAAAACACATTTTTCTACCTTTACTTGTATAATGTTGTGTTACCATTCAATTGTTTGCATTTAACATGGGATGGAGCAAGTATCCTATGTAGAATGGCAAGTATTCATGCACACACACATGAAGGAAGGGCAAGCAATTAAACTGTAAATATGGACAGATGTAGTTCTTCAACATTTGATCGTGACTAGCTGTAAATTAACCTTGATCAGGGCAGTTAAGTTCTTCCCTTATTTAAATCATCCACGCAAGCATGGTTAGGGATCATAAGTTAGAAGGCTTATCAGGTTATTGAACTCATTGGGGGAGAGCTGATACTGACCTCTCAAAAGTAGGCAACTGGAGATACTGCCTCTTGAAAGCAACAAACATTTGTATTCGGTTGATTTTCAATAAAGGATAGTTTGGTTCCTGTTTAACATCCTTATGCAGATGTTAATGCATTATGACCAACTCTACAAAACTTTTAGCTAACGCGGTCTAAATTGTTTTATGCTCAGTGAGGTCTGTTCCCTTCTCTTTTGACAACTTAATAACCAACACACTCGACCGTCCTATTACAATCAAATGAAAGAAAAAAACACATAGATAAAGAACAAAAATGCCTTTGGAGTTTGGATTTCACCAATTGTACTCCATCACTTTTCCAAGATCTTATTAAACACCAACACGCACATATATGTATTATACACAGAGACATACACGCATGCATGCATGCAAGCAAATAGTAAGGAGTCATGTACTATCAGGTTACCTTTGGGCTCTCTGTTTTGCTTGCAGTGACTTTCATGGTTTCAGAAATTTTTGGTGTATATTTTGTACCATTATCCAACTTCAATTCTTTAAGCTCCCCTTGTGTCGGTCCTTTCAATGTTTCCTTCTTAAGAAGTTCCTAGAAACTTGGACATGTTATATATGCATAACAGGGTAAAGTGGAACCAGGAAGCAAACAATAAAGCACATTATGTATAGTATATGAAGAAAAAGAACCAAAACATGTACTGTTTCAAACAAATATTTTACCTCTGGGCTCTCTGTTTTAGTTGCAGTGACTCTCGTGGTTTCAGAAATTTTTGGTGCAGATTTCCTAACATTATCTAGCTTCAATTCTTTATGCTCCAATTGTGCTGGTTCTTTCACAGATGCAGATGCCTTTTTAAGAAGTTCCTGGAAATTTTAACACGTTATTTCTAAATAAGTGGGTAACATGGAGCCAGAAAGCAAACAATAAATCACATACAAGTTTAAGAACATTAACTACAAGAGGCAAAAGAACCAGAACATGTACCTTGTCATACAAAGATTTAGCCTCTGCATACTGCTTTTTAATCTCTTGGTTGTGTGGCTCCAACCTCAAAGCAAAATCTGCATCTGCAATTAGCTAACATTCAATACAATAGGACTCATGAAAGGTTTTATGTGTATTGTGCATGGAATCATACATTCAAAGGTATTCAATGTATGAAAAATACCTTCCTTGGAATCTTTAAGTTTGCCAAGTTCTTTTCTAGCTGTTGAACGTCTTGAGTATGCTTTAATGTACCGATCATCTAAATTTAAAGCTTCTGTGCAATCGTCTTCAGCTTCCTGGAATCTAGTGAATTGCAAATAAGGGAACAAAAAGTAGAAAATGTAGGGATAAATGTTCATTCATCCAGCATTTGAAGATTTTCAGTCATAGATGATATGCAAATCTGATACATGTATTTGTTGATTTTGAAGTTGAATTACGTGTTGTAATTCCATCATGCCTTCTTGATAATTACAAGAAATTCAGCAAGATGCTGACAATTTGCTTTGAAAGCAAAGGCGAACAAATGAATCATTACTAGATTAAGGCAATTGTAATCCGTTTATTTACAAATGGGTCGATTTGGGTGTGTACAATCTCATCAGATCCAAAAAAAATAGCAAAAGTGGAAACCGATCAAACAGATTGAAAATTGCCCAAATCATGTTATTCAAAGATTATATCATAATCATGCTTTCGGAAACATAATTCGTGCATTAATAGTTTATTAAAAATGGGAAAACCCTGTCATTACATTAAAATCAGCATTTGTACGTTAGATGGGCAAACAACACTAAACTATGTCTTTATACATGCAACCACCTAATTATATGTATAGTAACAAAGCAACCTTTGACAGGATAAGATAACTGGTTGGTTAATTAATATTTCAAATTTAAAAGGCAATACCTGTTTGTTGAATTTCACGTAAATCATAAATGAAAATACTATATAACGAACATAAGAAGTAGAAGAAAAAACATGCCTCTTGAGTTTAAGATACGCCATTGCCCTGTTAGCATAAGCTACTGCAGTTGGTGAGAGAGCAAGACTCCTGGAATAGCACTCAACTGCTTCTTTATATTTTCTCTGCTTAAAGAACTCGTTACCCTGTGAATTGATACAACGAGAGAATGAAAAAAACAAGAAAGTGACAAAAACTACACATGGATTATACAGCTAGATGCAGTTCCTGTCATTTACACATTTGATTCACATTTTGCACTTTATATTCAGACATAAAACTTACTCTAGTGCAACCTAAAATGCTCATATATTCTGTTAAAAAGTAGTGTGGCCATGTGGCTAGCACATCACTCTCGCCTAGGGACAAAAATGACATGATAGAGTTAAAAGGAGATACAAATTATTCCTCAACAATTATCCATACCAACTCCTTCTCTGAATTAGCATCTACAGAACTGTCATCTGCTATGAAACCACTAGATAACCGGCCAGCTGCATCGTATTGTTGCAGGTAATTCTCTTCTCTGGCAATACTTGGGTGATTTAAAGATGTAGAATTACCCATATTTCTTCTATCAACACCAAGTCCTCCAACCTTCTGAGATGTATATCAAATCAATGACCTTAGCAATATTTTTATAAATATAAAATAGATACTAATTGCATAAGGGTTTCACATTGACCACCCACAATCTACTCACCTGTGAATTTCCACTTCCAGACTTTTTTGTTTCACGTGATCTTGAAACTCCAAGGGTGGATGAACTACTAGAAGCATTTTTCAGCTTTAAAGATTCCTAAAAATATAGCAAATGACAAGCCATAAATCATGTCAACAAAAAACTAAGGCAATTCATAAACACCAAAATGATTAACTAATTAAGATGATGCAAGTGGTAGATAAATTGCTTTTAGCAATATACGAAACATTAACAAAAATACTTGTGAAAATTTATTCATGAGAAAAATAAGCTCCATGACAAGATGACTGGAGACAAAAAAAAGGGCCTAGTTAGCATTATTATATCTACCAATCACCAATGAAGAATGGAATTGTGAAGCCAAATGGTATTAGATGACCATTTCATGTGATGTATCAATAATATGTGAAAAAGCCTTATATCTATTATCTACATGAAGGTAAATTAATAGCATCTCCATACATACTTCAAAAGGTAGATATCAAGGATAGAAAGCTATCCAAATACTTTGAAGTGTCAGGCACTATAAAATAGTATATTCATATAACCCAGAAAAATGATTTGAAAGATTGTCCAACAGTCCAAGTTACCATCTTCTCCATATCAGGCTGTGATTTCAGCTTCTTGTCTTTATCCTTGAGTGAAAGTTCCCAATCCTGCAAGTTATTCAGAAATCCCTCGAAATCCTGACAGGACAAACAATCTATGCAAATTACAAACATCGTATATGTTTAAACATTGTTCAAGTGAGGAATATAAAAAACCTAACATTGATGTGTGGTATTAAGATTCAAATCTTGATAAAATTCAACCAACTATTTGATGCATTTGCTACTAAAACAGTTAAAAAAAACTTTGTTAAGTCTACATAAAGCAACAAATTCAAATACACTTTATTCCACGAAGAGGTAGAGCTTAGTTTCAATTCAACTATGGCTTTTTTCCTGCTCACTGCTCTATAACTATGTACTAAGGTCACAAAAACGTCATAAGCTTTTCGATAACAGCCAAATCCTAAAATATTAGACCTCAGAGCTCAAATTCCTCGAATAATCGAACCTAATTTTCAATTCAGTTCACGAGAGTGAAGTAAAACAAAAGAAGAAATGAAGAGAAAGATTTACCAGAGGATGATCGCGATCGTGTTTGGTCGGAACCCTAGCCATGCCGTTGGCCGTTGGTGTTGCGAAAGAGATTCTGTTCAGTCTACTATGGAGGTTTTGTTTCTGGATGTTTCTGGCGTCGGGTTTCCTTCTGATGTCAAAGAATGGATTAAACAGCTGGCAATCAGTCGCGGTAACCTGCGCTCTTCTAAATAGGTTTTTTAATATTTTATTTAATTTTTATTGTAACAACTAATATCAATATAAAGTGCACTCTCTAAAGTCTAACCTAAGATATTAAAAATTATGTATAATTACATATACATGTATAAAGAATATATTAGAAAATTTGTCAAGCCAACTAAGAGAGCGTATCTTCACTCATGCTTGATCCGTTTACAAATCAAACTAAACCGAACCAAGCTCTTTTCAATCGAGAAAAACTCGACAACCATATTTCCAAGCATTTTTCAAGTGAGAGTTAGAACAAATTTTTTAAGTGTCAAGTTGTCAAGCAATTTGGATAACACTGGCGATAACATGTATTTAGAGGGTGCGACACTATAAACTTTTTTTACACTTAAACACACTTGTTAACACCGGTTCACGCATTTGTGTTGGTTATTATAGCACAGCCCCACGTATCAAAACACAAATATCGGAATGTTGGATTCCTTGAATGCTAGATAGTTTGCTTCAGGTAAGGGTGTTCATCGGGTCGGATAACGAGTTATTCGGGTTTTTCGAATCGGGTTTTTCGGGTTGGGAAATTTTTTTGGTCTATCCGAAACCCGACCCGACCCGAAATTCGAAATAAATTATCCGACCCGAAAAACCCGAATTCGTTCATCCGAATAACCCGAATAACCCTGTTTTTCTCGGGTTTTTCGGATATCCGACCCGAAAAAACCACTTTTTGCATATCTGAAACCCGACCCGACCCGAAACTAAAATCATATTATCCGACCCGAAAAACCCGAAAAAGATTTCGGATACGGTTTTTTCGGGTTTCGGATACGATTCGGATTTCGAATTTTTTCGAGTTTCGGATATTTTGAACACCCCTAGCTTCAGGGACGAAGGTTTGTTAGGGCCGCCCCCCTCTTTTTCCATCCGTAGTGTTAATTTTTAGGCCGAAATGTTATTTTTAGTTAAAAATAGTGGTTTCGCCCCCCTCGATTTAAAAAATTAACATGTATTCTGGGTTTCAAAAATTTCCGCCCCCCTCTTACTCTGCTCAAGCTCCGTCACTGGTTTGCTTCAATTTGATAGTTTATAGTACTCATGTTGCATCAATATTTGAATTTGATAATTACAATTGGGGAATATTTCACCTAATTGTAATCAAGGTTTCTTATTGTTATATTAAAGTCACTCAAAGTTTTTTTTGTTCTTATAAAATCACTCAACTTTTAGTAGGTGTTTTAATCATATACAATTTTTTAAAATTGTATATTTTTTTAAATTAATAAAGACAAATAAAACATTCTGACACCATCATATGAGAGGACAATAGTAGTATCATCTCTCTCCTTTCAACTTCGTTTATGTCACCCCCGTGACTATCTTTAAGTATGATTATTGATGTGTTGCAAAACACATCTGTTTTTCCATTTGTTTCTATTGAATTTCTGTACAGTTTTATTCGTTTTAGAGTCGATTTATGCTGGTTCTTCACAATTCTGTAATTGCATGCTCGTAGGTAATAAACATGTCATTTTGGTGCAAAAGATCAAGCAATTGAGCTCCTGGTTGGATGAAGACGGACCCGAAGATAAAATAAGTCAAAAGCTGGAAAAATACATTGTCGCGTACCGCGACAACTTAAAGAAACCCTGTCGCGTAGCGCGACAGGTAGAAATGACTATTTTGTCCTTTTAATGATTTCGGGTTTGACCCGACTATTTTGTCGGGTAGTGGGTATCCTCGCGTAGCGCGAAGGGTTACTTGATGCCTGTCGCGTTACGCGACAGGGTTAAAAGCGCAGAAAATCGAGTTTAAGGTTTGTGAAACGGCTGGAGACGGGGTGATTCGATTTTGGACGACCAGAGACGACCTAGGAGGCGACAAGAGGCTAGAGAACGAGATTGGAGTTGATTTTGATCATCGGGAAGCCCTAGACGAGTGATCCGAAGGGTGTAACGTGATCGGTTTACTTTGTTTCTCTTGTTTCTCATGTTTTCTTACTTTAAACTTATTATGATTTCTGTTCATATAATGTTTCTTGGCTAAACATTTAGAACTATCTAGGTTGGATGATTATACATGTTTGATTTTGATTTGATTCGGTTTTGGAATATTATGATGTGAATGATTTATGATTTAAAAACTTGGTTTGGAATATTGGATGTGTATGTGTATCTTAGATTGTTAAATGATTGATATTATTTTCCTCATGTGTCTTGGTGATTGTCTGTCACATAATAGGTGCATGCTAGAATCAATTACTGTGTGTTTTTGATTAGTGGATGAGTTGCTTTGGCCGAGTGATTCATAGGAATGTTTTATTATGATTTAAATGATTAAGATGTGCAACTTGCTTCAACAACCGTGAGGTGATAAAGTTGTCGATAAGTCTTGGATGTTGGATTTCTAGTTAGAGCCTTTGTGAGAAGATCTTTCTAGTATGTCTATCAAATCATGTTTATCGAGTCCAATAGGAAAATCCAAGTTATCCCTAGCATTTAAGTGAACTGTGACTTTCGCGCCGTGAGGTAGAATGTGTGACAGTTATTTCTTTGGTGTTTTGAGATTATTGTACTGTGAGGTAGATAATCTAGCGGATATTTCATAAATAGTTGGATAACCTGTGAGGGAAATCCATGTATTCGGTGGTTAAACGGCTTTTAGGATCTTTGGTTGACTATCCTTGAGAAGGGTCGAGGGTGCTCTAGGTTTCCTTTGAGTTTAGTATTATAAGATCCCGGTATCACATTAGTTCCAATCCCCGATAGAACTTTGTCAAACATGTATATGATTCAAGCCTAGGTAGTGCTTCTTATCTTCTCTGATTTAGTCTTTGGTTTGCTCGTCTGTTTTAGTCTATTTAAGTTATTATTAGTTTTGTTAGAAAACCCCCCTTCCTTATTATTATTTTATTTAAGTACAAAATTGTGTATAGATAAGTCCTAAAGTCTAGTTAGTACAGTCTGTAGAAGTCTGTGGGTTCGATATCCGGACTTACTTTTGTCTTGCTACATACGATAGGTACACTTGCCTGTCGGTAGCTTAGGTTTTAGAGAGTCTAGAATTATTACTTTGTGTCTAGTTTATAGTCGGTTTTTAGTTAGTTTTATAGCTAAGCTCCGTCGACATCAAGTTTTTGGCGCCGTTGCCGGGGACTTCTTAGTCGATTGCGCTTACTAGTTCTTGTTCTTATCTGTGCATATTTGTGTTTATTTTGTTTTCAGTTTTAGTTTATTTTATTTTGTTTTGTTTTATTTCTTTTTGATTTGCTTTTATTTGATTTGCAGGTTTGGTAGTGTATGCCCCACCTACGCTCACACGGACCGCCACCTGAGCTTTATTTGCCTTCAAGGAGCGATTCGCGGGACTTTTCTGAAGGTTCTACGAGCGAGGTAAGTGCTTCTACTCCCATTTCTGCTAATTCTTCTGAGCACACTCCATCTTCTTCTTCTACTTCTTCCACCCATTCTAGTCCACGCTTGCACTTTGTTCCACCCATGGAGGCGCGTCGCACGGTTCACCAGCAGGCCACTGCTGGATTCACGGGACTTAACAATCCCATCACTGTGCCAAATATCACGAATGAAAATTCGTGGAAGATTCCTTCGTATATTATGACAGCCATTAATAACTCTCAGTTTAATGGCCGGGATGATGAGGATGCTCCAGCACATATAGCTCGCCTCACTCGCATCTGTGGTACCTTTAATCTTCAAGGTGCCACTGAAGATGCTATTTTTCTGCAGCTATTTCCCTTCTCACTTGCGGGAAGAGCAGCCACATGGCTTGACTCGCATCCTCCAGGCACCTTCATAACATGGGCCAGTCTTCGAGATGCTTTTCTTAAAAAGTATTTCCCACCTGCTAAGGCAGCCCGCTTGAGAGATGAGATCCATTCTTTCCGAATGGCCCCCGATGAGCCCTATTATCTTGCTTGGGAGAGGTTCCAAAACCTTCTTAGCAGATGCTCCCAGCATGGTCTTTCTGATTGGGCCCTTGTACAGAAATTCTACAATGGTCTAACTTATGAGACCCGTGCTCGTTTTGACACTTCTGCGGGTGGTCATCTTATGGGAAAAAGGGATGTTGCTGAGTGCACCGATATGTTTGAGAGTTTTGCTCAGGCTGAATATGAGCAGAGGTCTGCTAATAGGAATTCCAATCCTATTTCTAGTTCCTCCTCTTCCACGAGAGGAGTTCACCACGTTAATGTGGATACTAGTGTGGCAGCTGCTCTAGAGGCTTTGGCGAGAGATGTGAAGGATCTGAAGATGAGAGTAGACAGATGTGAGATCTGTAGAGGTGGCCATGCCACTTCTGAGTGTTTAGTGAGCCAGGAGCAGGCTAATTATGTAGGAGGACAGGGTAGGTTTGGGCAATCTTATAACCCCAGTTGGGGAAATTCTCAGAACCAAACCTATAGATCTTCAGGCAATCCCCCTGGTTTCCATCATAGTTACCCTCAAAACCAGGGGCAGTCTAGTGGTAGTTCTGGTAGCACTTCAGGTGCTGGTGGTGGTTTGGGTAGGATAGAGGAGTTATTGACTCAGTTAGTGGCAAAAGATGCCACTACACAGAAGATCCTACATGAGCATGATGTTCTCCTCAAGAACCAGCAATCTGCGTTCTTGGATTTACAGCGAACGGTTGGTGACATCGCCAAACGGTTGGATGAACGGCCTCAAGGCCAGTTCCCGGGTCAGCCCCAAACCAACCCAAACGCCCACGTTAAGGCGGTCACTACTCGTTCTGGAGGAGGTAGAGGAGAGGTGTTCATACCACCAGTGTTAGTAGAAGTTGAGGAGAGTGAGAGGGTGATCCCACCGGTTGAGTTAGATGAGGAGGAACCGGTGGATGAGGAGATAGAGATGGAGACTCCTGGGAGGGTGCCCCCGAGGCTAGTCCCAGCAAGTACCGCACCTAACAGTGAGTCTCCCGTTGAGAAGCCGGCAGTTGGTAAGCCGGTCAAGTTCAAACCCACCACGGAGATTGATCTTACCCGTGTTCCTTATCCGGCACGCTTGACTAATCAAAAGCACGCTAAGGAATATGGGCACTTTCTTGACATGTTTAGACAACTCAAGATCAATCTCCCTTTTATTGAAGCCCTTCAGCACATACCCAAGTATGTGAAGTTTCTGAAAGAGTTGTTGAAGGGTAAGGACCGTTTAGGAGAGGTCGCCAACATTCCATTGAGCGCGGGTTGTTCCGCGGTGATTTTAAACAAGCTTCCCGAAAAGCTTGCAGATCCGGGAATGTTTACTATCCCATGCTTATTTGGAGATGATGTGAGGAGGTATGCTCTAGCGGACTCAGGGGCTAGCATCAATCTGATGCCATATTCTTTATACGAGAAGCTAGCCCTTGGTGATTTGTCCCCCACACGCATGACTTTGTCGTTGGCGGACCGGTCCGTGAAGTGTCCTCGGGGCATCTTGGAAAACGTGCTAGTGAAGGTTGATAAGTTTGTTTTCCCCGTGGACTTTGTGGTTATGGATATGGAGGCGGATACCAATGTTCCCATCATTTTAGGACGTCCGTTTCTTCGAACCGCTAAGGCCGTCATTGATGTTTTTGACGGGAAGCTCTCACTTAGGGTCGGTGACGAGACGGTCACTTTTGCGGTAGCCAAATCCATTAGTAAAGGAGGGATTGGTGAGGGTGTTGATAAACCCAAGTGTGGGGATGTTAAGAAGAAGCCGGAGGTGATGAGGAGTTTTGTTGATGGTGAGATGTGGGAGGAGGTTGAAAATGGTTCGTTTCCGAGCGAATGGGAGGAGATTTCTTTCGATCCTCCCACTTGAGTTGAGTTTGAGGAAGCTCTTGGGTTAAACTCCCAATTGTAGAGTTTGTAAGTTATTTTGGGTGTCGTTGGTGTGTTTTTTTTTTCATTTTTCGTTTCTGTTTTTCGTTGTTTTTCGTTTTTCGTTTTTGTGTGTTTTAATTTGTTTTGCAGGTTGTTAATCAATTTGATGCCATAATGATGAATTGGAGCCACCAGGTATGCCTTAGAAAGTTTTGGAGTAGTTTTGTGAGATTTGGGGTAAAAATTTTGGCTAAGGCATGGAAATGCCAGAAACTCTCTGGAAAAATGACCCCGTCGCGTCACGCGACACCCACTGGGACATCTGTCGCGCTACGCGAGATAATATGGTCAACACGCGGGTCAAACTTCTGTCGCGTATCGCGACGGACTTTCTAAAATATGTCGCGGTACGCGACGAATCCTGGAATGTTTTTAAATGATTAAAAACCCTAGTTTTCAAGTTTTACCCCCAATTTCCTTTCATACATCGTGTTCACTACCGTAGGAGGCTTTCTAAGTTCATTTTTGTTGCATTGAGTTGATGTTTTTCAAATTTTTAGTTAGTTTTTAATTTTCTTTGTGTGATGTGTTTTTCTTTATTTATTTTAGTTAATTGGTAAGGTCGGTTGGTGGTTGGGCTTAATCATGGATATTATTATACTGTTTTGGAAGTGTTGATGCTTGTTTGATCTTTGTTTTGTGTAGATCTTATGTTATTGTTTATAGCTTGCGGAGCAGAATTGTAGATTGTGGAGCTACGTGGAAAGATTGGTACTCGACAGTCTTCTATTCAACCAGCTAAGTCATTTTCAGTTTTTAGTTTTTAGTTTTTAGTTTTCTTTTGGTTTTCCTTTTTCTCTACATTAGGGACAATGTAAAGTTTAAGTGTGGGGATGGGAAAGTTTAGTCTTGTTTTAAGTAGTTAGTTTTTGAATTCTAGTTTACTTAAGTTTTGAGTCAAATTTTTTTTAAAATTTATTTTTATTTTTATTTGTTTTAGCTTAGATCTTTCTTGTCCTTAGTTAAGTTGGTTGCAAAAGCACGATGGGAAATGATAGAAAAGTTAGGTTTTATGGTTTCATTCATAGTTAACTTGTTGGTTTGTGTTTTATGCTTTGGTTATGGGATGTGTAGGTAGGCTCAACTGATTGTATTTGTCCCTTAGGATTGGTATAATTTTACTTAAATGCATGATTTTCATGGGAAACATCTTGGGAATTTGGAATTAATGAAACTGTTTTCTAGTTGTAAATGAATCTTTGCATAATAACAAATGAGAGTTTTGAAAATTTGATTTTTTGTGTTTGGCACATAAGTACTCTTTTTATGAGAATAAATTCGAGTCTTATGGCGCCTCCATTTCACCAAATAAGCTGAGCTAAAAGAAAAAGATAAAAGAAAGAATTTGGATGAAAACTTATGTGTCACACGCCGGGTTGCAGCCTGGTTGAAACACCACTGAGTTAAGTTCAATGTGTAAAAAGAAAAATGCTCACGCTTTCACTTGCTTCCATTATAAAAATCTAATTTGAGAAATTTCTTATTTGTTTATATGTAAGGATGACTTGAAAGCTAGAGTTCAGGATTGATTTGGTTTTAATCTCCTAAGTGTGGGTCTAATGAAATGAAATGTAGAATATGAACTTAATGAACCATGATTGAGGGACAATAATAATCAGTATGGGTTTAAGAGGATAACGATACTTGCAATCTTTTCCAAAGCATTTAAATTTTGAATTAATGAGTTTAACTGTGTAGAAACCGTTTTATCTAGCTATGATCCCAGATTTTTGCATAAGCCTTTTTCAGGGACGAAAAAGGGATAAGTGTGGGGATGTGATGTGTTGCAAAACACATCTGTTTTTCCATTTGTTTCTATTGAATTTCTGTACAGTTTTATTCGTTTTAGAGTCGATTTATGCTGGTTCTTCACAATTCTGTAATTTCATGCTCGTAGGTAATAAACATGTCATTTTGGTGCAAAAGATCAAGCAATTGAGCTCCTGGTTGGATGAAGACGGACCCGAAGATAAAATAAGTCAAAAGCTGGAAAAATACATTGTCGCGTACCGCGACAACTTAAAGAAACCCTGTCGCGTAGCGCGACAGGTAGAAATGACTATTTTGTCCTTTTAATGATTTCGGGTTTGACCCGACTATTTTGTCGGGTAGTGGGTATCCTCGCGTAGCGCGAAGGGTTACTTGATGCCTGTCGCGTTACGCGACAGGGTTAAAAGCGCAGAAAATCGAGTTTAAGGTTTGTGAAACGGCTGGAGACGGGGTGATTCGATTTTGGACGACCAGAGACGACCTAGGAGGCGACAAGAGGCTAGAGAACGAGATTGGAGTTGATTTTGATCATCGGGAAGCCCTAGACGAGTGATCCGAAGGGTGTAACGTGATCGGTTTACTTTGTTTCTCTTGTTTCTCATGTTTTCTTACTTTAAACTTATTATGATTTCTGTTCATATAATGTTTCTTGGCTAAACATTTAGAACTATCTAGGTTGGATGATTATACATGTTTGATTTTGGTTTGATTCGGTTTTGGAATATTATGATGTGAATGATTTATGATTTAAAAACTTGGTTTGGAATATTGGATGTGTATGTGTATCTTAGATTGTTAAATGATTGATATTATTTTCCTCATGTGTCTTGGTGATTGTCTGTCACATAATAGGTGCATGCTAGAATCAATTACTGTGTGTTTTTGATTAGTGGATGAGTTGCTTTGGCCGAGTGATTCATAGGAATGTTTTATTATGATTTAAATGATTAAGATGTGCAACTTGCTTCAACAACCGTGAGGTGAGAAGTTGTCGATAAGTCTTGGATGTTGGATTTCTAGTTAGAGCCTTTGTGAGAAGATCTTTCTAGTATGTCTATCAAATCATGTTTATCGAGTCCAATAGGAAAATCCAAGTTATCCCTAGCATTTAAGTGAACTGTGACTTTCGCGCCGTGAGGTAGAATGTGTGACAGTTATTTCTTTGGTGTTTTGAGATTATTGTACTGTGAGGTAGATAATCTAGCGGATATTTCATAAATAGTTGGATAACCTGTGAGGGAAATCCATGTATTCGGTGGTTAAACGGCTTTTAGGATCTTTGGTTGACTATCCTTGAGAAGGGTCGAGGGTGCTCTAGGTTTCCTTTGAGTTTAGTATTATAAGATCCCGGTATCACATTAGTTCCAATCCCCGATAGAACTTTGTCAAACATGTATATGATTCAAGCCTAGGTAGTGCTTCTTATCTTCTCTGATTTAGTCTTTGGTTTGCTCGTCTGTTTTAGTCTATTTAAGTTATTATTAGTTTTGTTAGAAAACCCCCCTTCCTTATTATTATTTTATTTAAGTACAAAATTGTGTATAGATAAGTCCTAGAGTCTAGTTAGTACAGTCTGTAGAAGTCTGTGGGTTCGATATCCGGACTTACTTTTGTCTTGCTACATACGATAGGTACACTTGCCTGTCGGTAGCTTAGGTTTTAGAGAGTCTAGAATTATTACTTTGTGTCTAGTTTATAGTCGGTTTTTAGTTAGTTTTATAGCTAAGCTCCGTCGACATCAATTATGTTATTCATGTTATGTGTGATCTAATTTTATAGGATCCTTGAATTATGTTCCTAAATTCTTTGTTTTTTTTAAATAAAATGTTATGAGGAGGCAAAATTTATCAAAAGTAATCAAATCAAATAAAGTAGCCATCTAGGTGACCATAAAAACGTGGATTTCATAATTTTATTTTATTTTTTAAATTAGAACGAAATTGGAAATTACAAATATCACTATCTAAATCGACAGCTAAACTGGTTTGAATTAATAGGTTGAATTTTGGTTATCATTTATCAATATTGAATGTGTTTATCCTATCAAGCATTAGAGAAAGGAATAACAATGATAAATATTATACAAAAAAAAGCAATTTTTAAATGCTTCTAAATTGATCTCTTTTGGACCTCCTTATTATTTGTCAAAATGGTTGAACCGGCAAACCAGGACAGTTGTTGGATTGAAATTTTTTTCTTTTTTCTTTTTAAATCTATAGGATTATACATTAAAATTAAACCCTATATTTTTTAAGAATGATCATAGTTCATTATGTTTATTAAATGTGTTTATAATTCTTTTCTAAGAGACATATCTCTGTCAGACATGCAAACATCATAAAAGTATAGAGAAATTGATGATACGGTAGCTAAAACTAAAAAAGAGATACATTGTAGTTAGTTCTTTGATAGAAATCAGTGATCTTATGGTACTTGTTGCTACGTGACAAGCGAACTGAGAAATAAATGTAATAAATTAAGCATCGTGTTTGTTTCTAAGATTTTTTGGTGTTATGCAGTTTTTAAGATCCAAAATCAACATCTAATAAATATAAGATATATACATTGAAAATTTAATTCAAATAAATAACTCAGGTAATATTCTACTATGAGATTTAAGTAGAACAAAAGGCTAATATTGAAAGAATACAATATACACATAGCTTTTTTGAACTAAAATGTAAATCATTCCTATTTCCTCAAGTAATTTGGTACAATTAAATGCAAAGGAAACCTATGTATCTCAGTTAAAAACTCTACTGTCTTGCAAAATTAACTCAACAAGTGTAAAAAACATTGCTATCCTCATAATCAAAAATTTAGATGATGACCAAAAATTAACAAGCATTGCAACAGACATCTAGAGTGTATAAAAATTGAAAAAAAAAACGAACAAAAATATAGATCAGCATCAACAAAGGCACATACACGTGATCTAAAAAGTCATACCATCAAGGGCAAAACAATAGGGGTTTCATGCTAGGTTAGGGGTTTTCTCTCATCTATAGTGGGTTTCCTCCTATTGGGTGTAGATATGATCGGGTGGGTCTATGACCCGTCAGTGTTCCAAATTGTTGTTCAAAAAAAATCAAGGGCAAAAAAAGAAAAAGAAGAGGAATATGAAACCAACAAACAAAAATAAGGGATCAACATTATTAACATGCATTTAACACAAACATGTAGAAACAAATATGTCCAACTTTCAAATCAAGAACATGCAAGTCAAAGCAAAAACCTACATCAAACATAAATACAAATGAGTCTCATAGCAAAACAAAAATCACAGGCTTTATAGCTAGGTAGAGAGACCGAAAAATGCAAGTTAACCAACAAACATAAATGGTGATAAAAGAAGACAATCGAATGAAGACAAAAAGTAGAAGAAAACTATGAGAGTATGTAGTACAAAATAATAATCAAGAAAAGAGCCAGAAGAATGAACACGTATAAACGCATGAGAAAAAACAAGAGAATATTCATCTCATCTCATGAAAAATAGCATATTAACTCACGAAATATGCTATTCATGTATTAGTTTTGCTTAGATAGTAAGTTTAGTAACGGAATATATTATTCATATATTAGTTTTGTTTAGATAGTAATATATAAATCTTTATAAAGTTATTGATTCATAACACTTAGATTTACTCAAACTCATATACCACATTAATATAATTCATGGTTTTTGGTAGGGCTGTAAACTAGCCAAATTGAACTTAAGCTCTCTAAGCTTGAGGTTGGCTCATTTTGACTTTAAAAAGCTCAAGCTTGAGCTCAATTTATTTATTTCTTTTACAAAGTATGTGATTTTGTTAAATTTATCATGATTTTATATACGAAAATATAAATATACACTTATTTAATTAAATAAAAATTTTATAAATAAAAGTTCATTAAGCTTGCAAACCAGCTCGAGCTTGATATATGAGATTTGTGCTTGTTAACTAAACGAACGGCAATGTGAGACTAGCCCACTTGGTAGAGGCATTGCCTCTTACAAAGAAGGTCTTGGGTTCAAATCCAAATAAGGAATGAATATTGGGTGTAGTTTGGGAGTATGAGTAGGACATTATGGTTGTTAAAAAAAAAACTAAACGAACCATGTTTTAATGGACGAGTTTGGGCTCTTGATCATTTAAGTTCGGTTTGGAGTTTTTACTAATCCAATCTCGATTTTTTTACGAGACGACTTGATTTCTTTAAGTCTTTTTTATTTTGGCTTCTAATATAGATTTATAATAAAATCATTTCAAAAATAGCTCCGATCGACAATTAGTCCATTAGATCATTACACACCTTTTAGCAACGGCTATATGACTTGATAAAAATTGTTCAAAATTTGAATTTATAGTCGGCATCGTTCCAAAATTCAATCAATCAGACAATCACACTACCCTTTGTCATCTCTGCAAAAACTCCAATTCATCCATCTCCGCCATGAAATTCACGAAAACCCTAAAAACCCTCAAATTCTGGTCCAGAAAGAAGAAGAAAAGGATCAACAACATCCACCACCATCCTCCACCACCATGTTGCTGCAACCATCACGGCAGCAGCCACTCGTTTCAGCCATCAGCTCCGCCGTTGCCCTCCTGGTTAGATTACGAAGACCAGATCTACAACCAACATCTCTTGGCATCTGAGGTGAATTTCTCTGAATCTTCAGGATTGCCGGTTTCATATCAAGCTCAATTCGATGAACAAGAACATGACATCAATCCATCGTCTTCGTCAGTATCTGGTGATGTTGAAACTGGTGGTTCTTATCAGCAGTATATGGTCGAGAATCCGGTGTATGGGGTGCCGGTGCTGCCGGCGAGAAAAACAGTGCGGTCAGCCGGTGCGTTTGGTTGCGTGTTTAACGTCGGAGCTCATTTGTTCCGGTGCTTCTTCCCCTGTTATCAAATTAAGGATGCTCAATATAATTTCAGTTTTTAAACATTTTTGTTGCATTGTTTGGAACATTTGTAATATATACTAATTATAAAAATTGCATAAATTACATTTGATATATGCATGTTTTGTATAAAAGTATAAATGTTATGTGAATTGCATGGGAAGCCTGGGAAGGAGCAAACCCGACCTCCGTTTAGGGTCGTTTATCGCAAGGGCACAAAAATTTTTAAAATCGTTTTTAAATTATATATATTTACTTATATATCCAAATACAAAACCGAAAAAACACAAGTATATAATTCACTAGGGTCATTTTTTTCTCAGTACGTCCGGAGCACTTAAATTATGAGGGTTGCCCTGGTGAATTGGTTTATGTACACGATTTTTGATAAGTGATACCACATAGATATCAAGTGATCTTATTAAATTCGTAAGATCAAGTTCATGCAAGTTGGTTTATGTAAATCAACGAGTAAAGTTAGATTAAGTGTTAGAGTATGTGCATTGAAGTATGATGATAACATATGAAGTCCCAGCAGACCGGCTATGAAGGAAAGGTTAGATATAAATATTATTATATATTGTATGTTATGGCATAAGAATCTTAAGAACAACCAAAAGTGACTTCATGTGATGTGACATGTTTGCTGGCTTCATTGCATGTGTTATGTCCTTTACACTAGCATGATTCACGACATAAAACAAAACATATGAATCTATAACGACTCGGTTATAACTTATAGAAGCAAAACATAGAAAAAAGACAGTTATATAGCAGCATTTATATTTTTTTGTCAGTTTCCGTGTCGTTTTATTAATACCATGATGTTATTATCAGTTCAATATAACTCAAGATTATTATTTTTTTTTAAATTGACGAATGAAAGTTATTGAGAATAAGAAAAAATCACCTACAATAAATAAGATAAGCTCTAAATTTTATAAATTTAAGAGATTAAATGATATCTTATACGATTCTTCCTCAAAGTATAGGAGTTTGTATCAAATGCCACAAACGTTGCTAATTAAGTTATTATACAATATTTACACGTTTTTTTAAACATGTTCTTTATACAAAAATAATGTTTTAAACGTAAGGCCACAAGGGATGTAAAGAGAAATTGAGTTTCTCAAGTGGTTTTGTTTAGAAGGTGATTGACTAAACACGTGAAAAAAATGTAGTTAAAGCATGGTGAGGTGGAAATCAGTGTAAAGACCACGCAAGAAGAGGTGAGCAAAAATAATGGTTATCGAACCGGAACCGACTACCTGAACTAAAACTGAAACTGATCATATCTGAATCGACATGAACCAGAACTGGATCTATCTTTACCCGGTCACAACCGGAACCGGCCAAAAACCAATAAAAAGCTTGAACCTAACCGGAACCGTTCTTGGCTTTGTTAACCAGAACTAGAACCGGTTCCAAATAAACATGGTTTGTGGACCTCTACATGCAACTAGAAATTGGTCGAAGGTCCATGTGGGGTTTTCACTTGTGTTAAAATCCATGTTTGTACAAGGGGAGTTTCAAGTTGCAACAAACCTAGCACAACGATGCACAAAGCAAATATTAGCCAACGTAAGTTGTGATTTTAAAATAATGAGGGGATACGACCCGCGCTTTGCTGCGGGACGGGTAAATTTTTAGAAAAATATAGAATGTCTTTTTTAGCGGACTCCAAAGAAAATCGTCCAAAGTAGGAATTGAACTTAAGACTTCTAAGTTGTCTCTACTCCACTTTACCACTACACCACTTCCTTGAATGTTATAATGGGTTTGTTATGATAAGCAATACAGGCAGTAGGCTATACAAATGATCGAATTACATGATTCCATCATAACATCAAATCACATATCTCATGAACTATCTTTTAGAAACATGAGTTAACTAAAATATTTAAAAACATATTTTTTATTAAGACGTCAATATCATCATGTTAAGCAACTTAAAGAAATACACTTAACAGAAGAAAACGCTAGTTAGCTTGTATATTTGATAGTCATAAAGATATATTGTCGGAAAGCGTTGAAGTTCTTGCTGGCTAACATCATAGAAAACTGCTTGTGAAGAGCCATTTGGGGTTAGGGGCATGGTCGGCCCAATGCAAAGGTCCAGTTTTTTTAGGAAGCGAAAATTTTTATTAATTTTTTTATATTTTATATAAAACAAATTTTATATCCATTAGTTTAAATAAGTCTAATATCTAAACTAAAAAAAATTGAACCCATCGGTTAGTCGTAATAAAAAAGGTTTATATAATTGATAATTCGTTTGAGCCTAGGGTATTTTCTTTATTTCTTCTCATAAGCACCTAAATTCTTAGGACCGCCCTAGTTTTTGTCCGTAAGATATGGGTGTGAAGCCACACCGACTAAGACATCTTCATAAAGAGAATCATATAAATGTTATGAACAAGATAGATTACAAACAAGAACAACCATGAAAGGAAATTGATTTTCTCATTCCACTCATAACTATTACATACATCACATATATATACAAGTGTTATTTGTAACGGACAGTGAATCATTAATAGGATAATGATGATAATTTATGTATGTTACTTATGATTATTTATGACTTATCATTAATAAGAGAATGATGGTAATTTATGTCTGTTACTTATGAATATTTATAACACTCCCCCTCAAACATATTACCTCTCATTATTCACTATGAACATTATACTACTGGATAATGTTGTTCGATGCTTCAGGATCGATAAAATAATTGATACTGCTGGATCAATTATGTTGCCTCATTAAAACCTTAACAAGAAAACCCAATGAGACAAAACTTAGTTAAGGAAAAAGAGTACAGCGTGTATAATGCTCCCTCTTAATTTAATAAACGTCTTTTAATCTACGAAGTCCAATTTTATGTGATAGTTGCTCGAAACTGCTTCTAGGCAAAGACTTTGTAAATAAATCTGCAAGATTTTCACTTGATTTGATTTGATGGACATCGATTATTTTATCCTTTTGTAAGTCATGCGTTGAAAAAGAACTTTGGTGAGATATGCTTTGTTCTATCACCCTTGATAAAGCCTTCTTTGATCTGAGCTATGCAAGCAGCATTGTCTTCATAGATAATTGTCGGGTCTTTCTTGATCTCTTCCAATCCACATGCTTGTTGTATGTGGTTAATCATTGATCTTAACCACACACATTCTCGACCAGCATCGTATAGTGCTATCAACTCAGCATGATTTGATGAAGTTGATGTTAGTGTTTGCTTTGTTGACCTCCATGAGATTGTTGTGCCACCATATGTAAATACATAACCTGTTTGAGATCGTGCTTTATGTGGATCTGATAAATATCCAGCATCAGCATAACCAACAAGCTGATATATTTCATTTTTCTGATAAAAGAGACCTAAATCTCGTGTCCCCCAAAGATATCTGAATATATGTTTTATTCCAGTCCACTGCATGTGAGTTGGATTCGAACTATATCTTGCTAGCACATGTACCGCAAATGCAATATCAGGTCTCGTGTTATTTGCAAGATACATAAGAGCACCAATCGCACTTAAGTATGGTACTTCCGGACCAAGTACTTCTTCATATTCTTCTTTAGGGCGATAAGGATCTTTATGTGCTTCTAGCGATCGGACAACCATGAGTATGCTAAAAGGATGAGCTTTGTCCATATTAAAACGTTTTAACATCTTTTCGATGTAGTTTGACTGATGAACAAATGTACCACCGCAAAGATGCTCGAACTGTAAGCCGAGACACAATTTTGTGGTACCAAGATCTTTCATTTCAAATTCTTTCTTTAATAGCTCAACAGTTTTTTCAATCTCATCAAGAGATCCAATTATGTTTATATCATCAACATATACTGCTATTATAGTGTATTTTGAGATAGATCTTTTTATAAAAACACACGGACTGATTACATCAGACTTGTATCCCTCATTTTTAAGATATTCGCTAAGTCTATTGTACCATATACGACCAGATTGTTTTAGACCATATAAAGATCTTTTGAGTTTTATAAAACACATGTCTTTAGTTGTTGATTTTAATGCTTCGGGCATTTTTAATCCTTTAGGGATTTTCATGTAGATGTCATTTTCTAGGGTCCCATATAAATATGCAGTGACGACATCCATAAGTCTCATTTTAAGTCCTTCAGAGACTATGAGACCAATTAAAAATCGAAGGGTTATCGCATCCACTACAGGGGAATACGTTTCCTCATAATCAACTCCAGGGATTTGGGAAATCCCTTGGGCCACTAGCCGGGCCTTATATCGTACAATTTCGTTCTTTTCATTTCGTTTTATTGCAAATACCCACTTATAACCGACTGGTTTGATGTCTATGGGTGTTCGAACTACAGGTCCGAAAACATTTCTCTTTTCAAGTGAATCTAACTCAACCTTCAAGGCTTCTTGCCATTTTGGCCAATCATTTCTGTGCATGCACTCTTCTAGAGTTTTAGGTATGTAATATTTTTCATTAATTACATCTGTTGCTATAGCAAAAGCGAATATATCATCAACACATGTTTTATCTCGGTTCCATATCGTACTATTCTGTACATAATTTATAGAGATCTCATCTTTATTTGGTGCCAATATTTCTTCTGGAAATTCATTTTCTACTGGGACATTTACCTCTGCTGGGGTTTCATTTGTAATGATTTCTGATCTTTCACCAACCATGTTATTTTGCTCTTTCGTTTGCGTGGATTCTTATCTTTGGAGCCAATTGGTCTTCCACGTTTTCTTTGTATGGTAATCGCTTCAGGGATTACTTCAATTCGAGCAGGTGCATTTGATGCTGGTATATGTGATTTTGTGACTTTATTTGTGTCTGTGAATGCATCTGGTAATTCATTTGCTATTCTTTGCAAATGTATAATCTTTTGAACTTCAGATTCACATTGACCACTTCGAGGGTCGAAATTTGATAACAATGATGCATTCCATGTTATTTCTTCTGTTACCAGTCTTTCTTTATTCTTATCTCCCCCTAAGACCGGGAATATTGTCTCATCAAAATGACAGTCAGCAAAACGTGCTGTGAACATGTCTCCTGTTAGTGGTTCTAAGTACTTAATAATGGATTGGGAATTAAAGCCAATATAAATTCCCAATCTTCTCTGGGGTCCCATTTTGGTGCGTTGTGGTGGTGATATTGAAACATAAACCGCACAACCAAATATTTTCAGATGAGACAGACTTGGTATTCTTCCGGATACCAACTGTAAAGGAGAATATTCATGATCAGCAGTTGGTCTTAATCTAACCAGTGCAGCAGCATGCAAAACAGCATGACCCCATGCAGAAGATGGTAATTTGCATCGCATCAATAGTGGTCTAGCGATTAACTGCAATCGTTTAATTAAGGATTCTGCTAAACCATTTTGTGTGTGAACATGTGCTACCGGATGTTCAACATTGATCCCAATTGACATACAATAGTCATTAAAAGCTTGGGATGTGAATTCTCCAGCATTATCCATTCGAATAGCTTTGATTTGATGTTCAGGGAAATTTGCTCTCAATTGTATGATTTGGGCTAACAACCGAGCAAATGCTACATTTCGAGTAGCCAGAAGACTCACATGTGACCATAGTGAAGATACATCAATTAAGACCAAGAAATAACGAAATGGGCCACACGGGGGATGTATAGGCCCACATATGTCCCCTTGAATTCTTTCCAAAAATGAGGGATTTTCTTGTGATATTTTGGTTTGTGAAGGTCGCGTAATGAATTTTCCAAGAGAGCATGATGCACATGATAATTCTTGTGCTAACAAGATTTTTAAGCCATTGAGAGGGTGTCCAGTCGCACTTTTGATTATGCGCCTCATCATTGTGCTACCAGGGTGACCTAGTCGATCATGCCATATGGTGAATATGTCCTTATCTTGTGATTTTTGATTATTCACCATATATGACTCAATAGCATTGATATTGGTACAATATAATCCAGAGGATAGAGCATTTAATTCTTCAACAATGGTATCTTGACCATTTTTGTTGGTGATAATGTGTAGATATTCAATATTGTTTTTAGATGTTGTTTTGAGGTGATAACCGTTTTTTCGAATATCTTTAAAACTAAGTAAATTCCTTCTTGATTTACTTGAGTACAATGCATCATTTATAATCAGTTGGGTACCCGAAGATAGGATAATACATGCTCTTCCCGAGCCTTCAATGAGGTTACAGATACCAGAGATAGTAGTAATAGGTGTCTCTCTAGGAGATAACTCAAAGAAAAATTTCTTATGTTTAAGAATAGTGTTAGTTGTACCACTATCTACTATACATTCATCACCAATAATAGCTTTGTTGGAGCTTGGAGACATAATTCTGTAGAAATAATATTATAAAATCAACACAAAATTTAAGTCAAAACCATAACAATAGCTTAAACGAGATCAAAACCAAATAAACAAAGTCAAAATCAAAACAAACGAAATCAAAACGAAACATGTTTATGGTATAAAGAAATTAAACATAATGTTTAAACGTCTTGAATATTCTCGATGAAATCACATGCTTCTAGATGAGTGTCTGACCAAAAAGCAGGTGATGATGAATTGGGTGCTTCCTCAATTAGGTTTGTTTCAGCTTGTTTCCTTTTTTCTTTCGACGTTCGTTGATAAGCTTCAACAGGGTATTTCGGGGTACGACATGTTCGGGACCAGTGGTTGGACATCCCACATCTATAGCAGATGTTGTCTTTGTCCCCGCTAACTCTCCCTTTGTGAGGTCGCCCTGTATTCTGCCGACTTGATCCACGCCCACCATCAAGCTTAGTATTATGGGACTCTAGATGCCATGTATTGCTTCGTCCACGCCCACGACCTCTATGAGGACCACGACTTCTCCCTCTTCCACGTTTGCTCTGAGTACTTATCGCATTTGCTTCTGGTAATGGGTTTGTACCGACTGGTCGCACTTGATGATTATGAAGTAGGAGTTTATTGTTTTCCTCAGCCACTAGAAGACATGAGATCAATTCAGAGTATTTTGTAAATTTGCGTTCCCTATATTGTTGCGCTAATATCAAGTTAGAAGGATGGAACATAGAGAAAGTTTTTTCAAGCATGTCTTCATCAGTTATGTTATCCCCACATAATTTTAGTTCAGAGCTTATGCGAAACAGAGCAGAGTTGTACTCGCTAACAGATTTATAATCTTGTAGCCTGAGGTGGATCCATTCGGAACGAGCCTTTGGAAGCAAGACCAATTTTTGGTGATCAAATCGGTCTTGTATATTATTCCATAATTCAAGTGGGTCCTTGTTGGTGAGATATTATCTCTTCAGATCTTCATGGAAATGATGACGAAGGAATATCATGGCTTTTGCTTTATCTTGTAGAGAAGTCTCATTGTTGTCAATGATTGTCTCCCCAAGGTTCTTTGCCGTAAGGTGAATTTGGGCATCAAGAGTCCATGGTAGGAAGTTTTTTCCAGAGATATCAAGTGCAATGAACTCAAGTTTTGAGAGATTCGACATTTGTATTAGAAATCAATTGATGTGGCGATGTCGTAGCAGCGTAAATTGTCGGCACTAACCTTGACTCTTCACTCCTTGTTTGTATGCCTTTTTTTCTTTTTTACCAACTCTTGTCATTCATCTATCCATCATAGAGAAGAGATGAGATTTTGTGAATGGATTCATGTATGAGATTAGAGGCATTCGTGCTGATAACGTGTTATGAACAAGATAGATTACAAACAAGAACAACCATGAAAGGAAATTGATTTTTACATTCCACTCATAACTATTACATACATCACATATATATACAAGTGTTATTTGTAACGGACAGTGAATCATTAATAGGATAATTATGATAATTTATGTCTGTTACTTATGATTATTTATGACTTATCATTAATAAGAGAATGATGGTAATTTATGTCTGTTACTTATGAATATTTATAACAATAAAGTTAATTTGATTAAAACACTTACCAATAGCACCAAGATTTGGCTTAATCTTAACGGGTTATTTCGGGTTAATGTTTTAAGAGTGTGTTATTATTTGTTCAAAATCCTCTATATATATATATAGGGGATGATTCGAATGCTAAATCTTCCTTATTGCGTTAACCGAATAAATATATCCTATTACTTTAGGACTCTTATTAAAGTAAATATAAAGATTTAGGTTTTTCTAAATTTTTTATTAATATAAGTAGGCTCTACATTAATTTAAAAAGAAAAAAGACATATACCTTTAAATTTACTATAGTGTGGGCCCCAAAGTAATACGGTTTAGTTATTTGGTTAACACAATAAATATGTGTTAACATTTGATTCTCTTCTTGTATATATATAAATCAAATAGGAGTAAACCGCTTCAAGAAACCGCCTCAAAAAATAAGGGGAGCGTTATTTGGACACCTCTAATGGATCAGTTAACACCACCTAGTCTCATACGGGTCGTATGACCCTATACGGGTCGTATGGGTGTCAGATTTATTCAGATTTTCTCTGACGGTTGAAAAGTACATACGGGCCGTATGACGCTATACGACCCGTATAGTTATAAAAAGTTTTTGATCACTCATATAGAAGTGCTGAAATACCTTAAAAATATATTATCGTTAAAAATTCTTAAATAATAATAATTAATGGTAAAAAAAATTGAAATTATTATTGATAATAAATGTATAAAAAAAAGAGATTAAATAGTAAATAATTATTACAATTCTTACAAGTTAAGAATAAATAATAAAATAGATTGAATAAAAAAAATCATATGTATTATATATGCACGTACAAAGAAAAATAAAGAAATAAAATAATTATAATAATAAAATTTTAAAAATAACTATTAAATATATATAAATGTACAATTTATGAGGGTGCTCCAAGAGTTCAACGTGATACCAGCGAAAAATAAATAAATTAATAAATGAATAAACTAATATATAGTATGAGAATATATCAAATATCCATTTTATGTGAGTGGTCTTAACGTACAGACAAAAGAAAAGCGGCAGCCAAATTCTGCTCCCGCCGGATAACATCGCCGACGAGAACGGCCGGTCGGCCTCTCCACCCTACATCGCATCTCTAGCCCCGACCACCCTGTCTCAACATTGGTTTTAAATAGAGAGCTTTATCATCAAAAATCAGAAGACCCATCTCCATCTCTCTCGGTTTCGTTTACATTATTCCGGCGACGAACTGTAACTCCGGTGAGAGGAAACGACACCGAAACTTGGAACCGACACCACCACTCTCTTATCTCCACCACCTTACAATCTTCAACCATCAAACAGGAGCACAAAAACCACTAAATGGTTGTGTTCTTGTTTCTCCGGTGATCGTCCGAGACTCCGACGAAGTATGTTCGTTGTGATGCTCCCGAAAACTGATGCGACCGTTAGCCATCTCCACTGCGCTTCATCCACCTCCGGACACCAAAACACTAAGGAACTTCAGCTTCATTGACACAAGTTCGTTCTCAGATCGGTTCGATTTCGCCGAGCTTCAAGAGTGAGGTAACCAAATAGAAACCCAAATATTTGTTACAGGTTCATATCCGTTTTTCGTTAAAAAAAAATAAAATAAAATAATAAATAAATAAAATAAAAAGCCTGGTTATAAACTCTGCTGATCAAAGGAGCGAGCAGCATGTGTTGCTGTTATTATTTGTGGAAGATGACAATTAAAAGAAATATTAAAAACTTTCAAAACTAATTCTAAACATCTTTGTTTACTTGGCTCAATGGTTAGATTGTATGTTTTGCAAGAATAGGTCTCATGTTCAAGACCCGTAGCTGACGTTTTTTTTTCATGTACTCATTTGAAATATACATATATATATATATATTTCAAAAACAAACTTCTTTATAAATACATATATTATTATTAGTATCCATAAACAATAGTTAATGTATAGCACAGTAACTACAAGAATAAATTTATAAACCTAACATTTATATAAGTTCTAAAACATGAAATAAAGGCAACTGCAAGAATTATAAAACAGAATACAAACTCTAATTGTAAACTAAAAATATAAAATCTCATTAACAAATTATTACAATGTAGGTTGTTGCAAATATTCATAAACAAGTGTCTTACATAAATCGTCTTAACTCGCAAAAAGGTACGGATTCTTACCCCCTCCTTTTTCGTTTCAGTATATGATTTAATTATTTGAACCCATTTGATTCTCACATACCTTTGGAATTCCTGAACGTCTTTGATATAATCGATCTGTTTCATTTGCATTGTCCGTTATTGATTTTCAAGCATTATTTATTATTGAATATATTTTGCTTACATGTGATATAATCGTTGGATTGAAATCATTATCACATGTTCTGATATTATATTATGACTTGGTTTAACGCTTAGTGAGAAGCGCATCTGATATACATTGTTGAGTTACCACTTCCGTTCTTGTAATCTGTTACCCGAGCATGTCCCCACTTGCGGAGGTGACCGCAAGCACGTCATTGCGGCATCAATGACGTGGCACCAACCGTTGTGGTGAGCTAAGATCACGGCGTCTTCTTCGTACTTGTGAGGTACATGAGGCCATAAGAAGGCGTATGGACTGGTCCTAGGATATATTTGTATTTGATTTCTGGTGGATGGATCTGTGTATGCCCACACTCCATTGCACGTTCGGTACATAGAGCTGCAGCTCTATGTGCATGTCAGTAGTGATTTAAGATTCGGCTCACGGTACATCAGTATGATATGATTTATTTGATTGTCTTGCTTTACTTTATATCATATCATTTTGTCTTTTCTTATCGGGCATTCAGTAATTGATTCTGTTACTTAATTCGTATTCAGTTATTGATTATGTTACTTAAGCCTTTATCTGTACTGGGCATTCGGCTCATTCCGTTAATGTTTGTTCATAACAGGTTCACAGGTTACTCAGGGCGGGACGTGAGGAGAGAAAATTGAACTCTAGGATTTTGGACCGTGAAAGTATGTTAGCGGATTTTTGTAGCTTAGGCTAGTTCATTTAATACAGTCAATTGATCAATATGTAATTAACAATTTAACATAGGGCTCTTAAACTGTCTTTTGGGGATCTGTAATCCTAACATTTGCTTAATAGAAACCATGTCTTCTGCTTTGATTGATGTAATGGTGACACGTCACCCCTATTTTGGGGTGGGGTGTTACAAGTGCCCTCCTCCAGCAATGTGGGGCCCACAAGCATCAATCAAAAGTAGACGTTTGATTAGTTCTGAAAAGTTGGAATAAGAGCTAGTTTATAGGCTTTCTGTTTGTTTTCTTTATTATTTAAGTAGCAGTAGGTTGTAATGTTTTTGTACTTGAACTTTCCTTTCATTTCTTTGTATTCATTAAAGTAGTAATAGAAAAGCCTTCGACTGCAATTTTTCTTGAGTTTATTTTCTGTTTTGTTTCCAAAATTCCCTCTGATCTCCAATAAAATAAAGATCCATACGGGCCGTATGGCCTCATACGGGCCGTATGGGTGCGTGTTAGAAATGTGATTTAATGTGCCAGTTTTGTCGGAAATAAAATATCCATACGATCCGTATAGGCCCATAGGAGTCGTATGGATGGTGTATGTTGAACCAGCCTGGCGTCTCCCTAACATGTCTCAAAAATAAAGGTACAACCAGCCAACCGCTTCAAAAAAAGTGAAGTTTCAGGAAGAAACATGCATTCATATGTTGTTCCCGTGGCATATAATTTTGTACGTAAATGAACAGTAATTTACTGAGAGGCGCCGGCATTCCTAATTGATATATATAATAATGTTTTAAAAGGTGTTGTAAACATTGTTTGGTGTAGGGTTGAGCCTCATACGGTTCAATGCGGTTATGGTCATTTCTGTAACCAATACATATACTTTGGTTAATTCTAAATCCATATCCGTAACCATAACTGATTGGACGGTTAACGGTGAATCGGTTTACCACTGGTTATGCTTCAATTCCGGTTAAATTTAGTTAAATAATGAAATTGTTAAAAACTAGACAAAACTTGTAGATCAGCTCATGGGATCATACATATATTGATGATGAAAATTTAAATGGAATTCGTAGGACTTCAAAGTGGCTGAAAATGAGTAAACAAAAAGGAAAAAGAAAATACGTGAATCCTAGCTTATCTTATGACATTTAGTCTCAATTGTGACCCATAATATATTCAACCAATAAAAAGGTATGACCTGGTTTATACTTAACTTACACCAATTCTTATAAAAACACAAACACACATACAAATAACTAAAAATAAATAAATATACAATGCACGGTTTGACTTGATTAAAGTTGGTTAATGACTTGACTTAACTATAACTATAACCATAACCAAATGAATTGATTAATGACTTAGCTTAATCGTGAAATTATAAGGTTATGATTATACTATCATACCCCTAGCATGGTGAGGGTTTATGAAGGGAAAGGAAAAATTACAAATATCTCATTATAGATATGTGAAATTACATTTTTTTTCAAAGCAAAAGTTTTAAAACATAATATATAAGGCTCTGTAAGCATGGTAAGATGTACACAATTTATAGGTTTATAAAAATATAATATGGCACGGTTAATGTGTGAGATACGTAGTAATTTTATTTATTTTTTTGTACACAACAAGTTGGTATTTATTGATGCATCATGATCTTAATAATAAATCCTTTGATAAAAAAATTTTGTGTCGAAATTAAGTGATTGGAAATTTAAACTATAAACTCAATAGTAAAATCTGTTAAATTTAATACACATTTTAAGGCGAGTCTCATCTATCTTATTATGAGATTATGAGAAAGTTCTGTAAAGTTTTTTTTTTTATTTTTTTTTTTTTTTTTTTTTTTTTTATTTCGTGTGACATTCAAACCCAATAACTCACAAGCTATTTTTTTTGTCAAAATGATGTATGACTGATTCAAATGGTTTTTGAGTGTTGAGGGAACGTTTTTTGGTATATAGGTGATCTGCTAGTGGTAGCAGACCCTATTATTGCGGCTACAATCTTTTGATGGAACTAGAGGATTAGGATTGATTCGATGGTGGTAGTAGCGGAACAAGGTGGTCTATTTGTGGGAGATGAGTTCACATGCACAACCAGCGGACTCTTATTTTTCCGGTAATCACTGATCTTTTCTGATTAACACTTTAACAGTGATGAACATGTTCCGCCGGTGGCATGTGAGGATCTATATGCTAACAGTTAAATTTCAACCACGACAAAAATCCAAAAGATGAATGCTAAATTCCAAACACCACAAAAATTCAAAAGATGAATTGTCGAATCATCTTATATGCCACCAACGGATGTATACTGATTAGACTATTCATTCTTTTGAATTTTTGTGGTGGCTGGAAGTCAATTGCTAGCATATGGATCTCACATGCCACCAAAATGTTAATTAGTAAGATTAATGGTTGACCAAAAAAGATTAGTGGTTACTGGAATTTAATTACTACCAACATCAGATTAATCCTAATCCTCTAATCCCACTAACGGGGTGTAGCCCTGATAATAGGGTCCGTTGGTACCGATAGCGGATCACCTATATTAAAAAAAAAAAAACAAAAAACCATTTGAATCAGCTAATATACACCATTTTAACAAAAAAAAAAATTCTCACAAGCCAGGCTTCACAGGATGACATAATTGAATAGTTATAACTTATACAAAAAACCATTTGAATCAACTAATATACACCATTTTAACAAAACAAAAAAAAAATTCTCACAAGCCAGGCTTCACAGGATGACATAATTGAATAGTTAAAACTTATAATTAATGGTTATATGGTTCAAAACGATCACAAAGTTCATGTCATTGGCTTCTTTTGTTAATCAGTATGTATCAACATACATTTAATACAAGGCTTAAAACCAACGACAGTTGATCCATTCCATCATTGAATCAAACGGTCAACGTGCTACTTCCAGAATGTTCGAGTGTAAAAACTGAACTCAGAATATTCTAAACTTGAATAAAGATAAACAAAAAAGAACATCGTCTCAAATTTAAAAAGTTTTAAGCTAAAATCCAGGTATTTACAAGCTCTACAGCCAAAAACCAGTTACTAACTCTAGGGCCAAAACCAAACCAAACCGAACATAGCAGGTTCCAGTCTGGTCAGGTTAAGTTCGGATAGTCGGTTCTATCAATCTGAACCAACTTTTGTCAAATTCTCTTCCTCTTATCCCTTGATCTGTCATCCCGATCACGACTATGCTGGATTTCTTTTGATTCATTTTCCACAACACTACCTGAATGTGTTTCCTGATCTATTTTTCTATCTGTTGGCTTCCTGTCTTCAAACATCTCATAATCATTAAAATCAATCTTACTACTATGATCACCATGCGGTTGCCAACGGTCACTTGTGTCATTATTATCCATGCTATCATGTGACCTACTCCTGTCAGGCCGATGCCGACTACGCCCCTCGACTTTCTTAGATTCTTGGTGATCCACCTCATCATGATGATTATGCCTTGATCTTCGACGGGTGGATTTGGTTTCCTGTTGTTTATGTCTTGATAACTCGCCTTCACTAGGCTCGGCTTTTGCATCATTAGATGATTCTGAAATGTTCTTTCTGTGTCGTGACTTCCTTTTCGTGTAAGCATGTGTGTATAAATCTTCATCAGAACTACTGTAACGGGAGGTGGCAGTTCTCCTGTGATTATCTCTTGATTTATTCTCTCTCCTCATGCGCATTGAGTGTTTTTTTGAATGGTCACTGGGCCTCTTCCTGTCCACCAGATCTCCATCAGAATCAGTTTCCTGGTGATTAGTTTTATATTCCACCTCGTCTTCGTAAACTTTATTGTCTTCTTGGCGCTCACGGCGTCTCCTCTTTCGGGTGTGAGTTTCTTCACGGTGGGTTCTACTGGGACTTCGGTTGTGTTGACTTGGGTCAAGAGACCGATGCCTTTTATAGTGATAGCTGTCAACCAACAAATTTTATAATTGTAACAAAATTGCTTATAATAAAACTAGAGGCAGCAATTTGGTTTCGTTTATTTACAGTTCAACCAATTCATATTATGTTTTACCTCTGTATGTTTCACCTCTAACAAGTCAAACATATCATAAAAAATTAAAAATGGCCTAATGGGAAGCAGGCCAAATGGGACGAACAGATCAATGGTCACCCAAATTGCGTATATTAAATTTATTGAATACAACCTAGTAAAACATGTTATGCAAAAACAAGTGATATTACTAATTTACTATTGAAAAAATATTTGTTGTCTAATCATATGTTACATGCTTACATCCTAACAAAAACTATACATTTACCTTTGAATAGAAACTATTGAAGGTCACCCAACAACACCTGATACATGCTATATCAATCAATCAATCAACGTACTCAGTATATCCCGCCATTAGCATGCTAAGGCAGGGTCTGAGGAGGGTGAGATGTAGACAGCCTTACCCCTACCCCGTAGGGGTAGAGAGGCTGCTTCCAGTGAGACCCTCGGCTCATGATGCTTGATCAACCGTCCGAAACGATTTTAACGTTATTTTCACTAAATAAGTAAAATAACGTTAAAATTAATGCAATTTTACTTTTGCCCCTCAAGAGCTGTCGACACATATATACATTATATGTGCGCACCGCTAACGGGGCGTTCACATGATAAATGTGATCCGACCCAATTTGCCAATTTACATCAAAGAATTATTTGAATGTGGGTAGCATGTTACAGCAATCATAATTTAAGAATTTTGGGGATGCAAAGAATGCATCAACACTGCTTTTGATTAGAAATCTATTTCATGGTTGTGAATCTTTCACGACTCTTTTGCAAGGAACATGTAACTATAAGGTGCATTAGAAGAACCCTGATGTTTGATAAGATCTACCCCGATGCAATAATGAGTTTTGACAGTTACGAAATGCAAATTAAAAGCAAACCTGTCTCTGTCTGATGTAATTATCCTGGTGGAGTGTTGGTGGTCCTTTAGACTTGGTTGGTCTATCTCATCTGAATACCCAAATAAAGCAGTCATCTTCTCAACCCAATATCTAGGTGGAGGTTTATCACAATCAGCCCATTCATAATCTCCACCAGGGTTGCTGAAACAGTGTAAAAAGTTGCAAGCAGACCCTCGGGAACATGTCTGGTAACATGCACAAAACATTAACAAAATAGTGAAATGAAATTCAGGTTAGCGTACATCAATACTAAATGACAACTTTTGGTTGTTAAATTGTCGATATAAAGCATGTGAACCAAAGATATATCAACATTAGATGTGGAAACTTGTGGTTCAGGTGGGTGATGAGTCAAAAATCAAAACAAAAAATTCTTGATATAGGGCAAAATTGAAGGTGGTGTGTGGGTTAACTTAAGACACTTTTGTCCAAATTTTATCTGTCTTTTTCATAATTATGAAGGGTGTGAAATATGATTATAATAATTATATTATATCAGTAATAATCTAGATATAATGAATTAAACAACTCGCATGCACAAAAAATATTGTGACAACCGGAAAAAAAAAATTGTTCTCAAACGCTACAACAACCAAATTTCGGGACGAAATTTCTTTCAACAAGGGGATGATATGACACCCGGCAATTTCAGGTAAATTGCAACTCTTACACTCTATGTATTTCACATTCATACTTGTTACATTTCATTTACAACAACCTTACCCAGTATATTCCTACTTTTCAGTAGGGTCTGGAGGGGAAGGATAGATACAAACCTTACCCCAATCTCAATTGGGATAGAGAGGCTGCTCCGAAAGAGTCCCGGCTCAAAGTTATCGTTTGAAGTTGATCATCCCAATGATTTTAACGTTATTTTCACAAATAACTAAAATAATGTTAAAATTAGTGCACTTTTACTTTTGCCCCTTAAGGGCCCACACATATATACATTATATGTGTGCACCGCAAATGGGGCGTATTGTTACATTTCATTTAATTTTGTTTAATTAGATGAATTAAACACAAACAACTGCGAAGCGATAGTTCGAGGAACTATCGAATCGTACATTGCACATTGGTTTTGGAAACCAAGTGTGCCAAACACAAACACTAACACAAAACAATAATTCAGGGAATTATTGAATTGTGCATTACACGTTGATTAGGATTAATCAAGCGTGCAAATATTTCGTAAAACACTAACACAAACGATCACCGATAATTCGAGGAATTATAGAAACAAACACGAGTCTTACGAACATTGGTGAACTACTGAACAAACCATTGAACAATAATAAAAGTTCAAACAATGATAAACGATGAGTTAGAAGCGTGAAATAATCGAAAAACGAGTTGAAACGATGGAAATGGGCCTATTGGGCTTGTCTGGGGTGCCAGGCGGTACGCCCGAGCCCCACCAGTGAACCTAGGCGATGCGCGCGAGAAGGAAAGGAAGGACCCGGACAAGGGCCATCCGCGCGGTACGCCTGGTCTTGGTGTGCCACGTCAGGCGGTACGCCTGACAGACGCAGATAGCAAAAATAGATTTACACTCAACCTATCTCATCTTTAATCATTCTAATCCTATTTCCTCGACTATACCACCTCAATCTCGAGCTCCTACCCCTGTTTCTTCATCATTTCACCAAAAAAACCTTCATTGTTGGTCTTGGAAGCCATTGTTGGAGCTCTTAGAAGGTTTGAAGCTTGGAAGTGAAGCTTGGAAGTGAAGCTTGGAAGCTTGTCTTCATCAACACCATCACTTGAACCTCCTAGGAAATCATTTCCAGAAGATTTCAGAGCTACTAAGCACCTGTTCCAGCTTCATCTCAGTGTTCCATAGCTTTCTAAGGTAGTTTTATATGCTTATCTAGTGTTAGATCTAACATGCAATGGGTAAAAACCCACATGCATGAACATCTACCCACATGCAACTCCATGTGGCTCTTGTACACGAATTTGTTGGTGTCCTGGTGCTGTTTTAGTATAGATCTACTAATGTTAGAATGTAGGAATGATGAGATTTGAGTTTTGATAAGTTATTGTGTTGATTTTGCAGAACTTGCCATAAAAGGAAACTTTTATGTTGCATGTTATAGATTTGTGATGATCTAGACATGTTTAGATGTTGTAAAATGCATATTGTAGTGTTTAGAAACATATTTGGGTATTTGAATTTGTGAAAAACATAATTTTATAAAAACTTACTATAAATGGAAACTTTTTGAAATCCAAAGAGGGCTTTTGATGTTTTAACGCATTTTGGTGATATGTGATCCTTGAGGTATGTTTAGGAATGATTTCTAAGCATATTGAAAACTTTGATTTTTGAAAACGGATACTTTCCAAATAAGGAAACTTTATTTGGGCAAAATACCACAAACAGTGATTTATGTGTAAACGATAGGTTTTAAGCGTTTAAACGTGTTTTTACAAACATACTAGAGTTGTTAATTTTATGAAATAGGATTTCATAACTATACTTTCCAAAAATAGAAACTTTCTAAATATAGAAAGTTTCCCGAAACAGAAACGTTACGATTTTCGAAACATGACTTATGTGAAAACATCACGATTAGAGTCATAGGATGCATGTTGGTGTCTTACTTGCATTAAGACACATAAACGAACTAAAAGTAACCAATGTATCACCAACGATTCGTCGAATCAACACAAGTCAACACGCATACATTCGGTTGAGCACACCGACACTGGGAGTTGTATGGGATACAACACACCACAAAACACATACTCACACCTATATGGTTATAGGTGCTTACTAGCAGGACTGCTAGCATTCGCAAAACGCGAACACATACACACCGGAACTGCTTTATCAGGTGAGTTCACGGCCCCTTTTTTCTATTTTCTACCTTTTGGGGTGAAAACATTGCATACAAACTGTTTTTGACCAACTTACTTTTTGGTTACATTTGTACATGCTAATATCACGTATATGCATATGTGTGGCATTCATCCACAAAACTGATAAGCCCTCATTAAACACATCTCGAACCGTTAATAGCGCATGGCGCTTAGCGTGGTGATTCTGAATAGTACTATTTGGGCCTGACAAGTCCCACTGTTGCGCGTCGTATGGCCACCCCGACTGGAGGTCGGAACAGTGCATAATTGACCAAACAACATTGTCATATCTTGTTGGATGGATATGGTGGGAGACAACATGTTAGCTTCGGTTGTGAACCCGCATATGGTATAACTCATATTGACTAGCTATCAATGGATATTGCATTGTAATGAAATGTAGACCTCCAAAACATTTCTTTAAACATTTTGATGTTTACTGCTGAATACAAACATGCGCTCTCACGAACCTTTGTGTTGACATTTTTCTCGCATGTTTTCTCAGGTAACTAAGGCACACACACAAGGATTAGGATGCTAGGCTGGGGTCGCATGCATCTGATTAAGTGTCTTAGGATATTGAGAACATTTATCGTTTTCATTTTGATATGTATTGATAACTACTTAAACCGCTTCCGCAAACTTTAATCTTATGTTATTTTGAAAACTATTCTATTAATGCTTCCGTAACTTATGAAATTAAACTGTTTTGATAACTTACATAACTTACGCAACTCTGATTTTATAAACTGTTTTGTCCAAGTATTTGGATGTACGTATGAAACCAACATGTAAGTCTCGCAACACTGTGTGACCGGAGACTGCGATCCTGACAGTCTGTTGCTCGCGCCCCGGAAGAGACAGGATTTCTCGGGGTGCGACAAATACACCTTGAATTTTTCAACCAATTTGACATGTTTCTAGTTTTTTGTTTTTCCTATTAGACCCATCAAAGATAAAACATAACCTAAATCAACCCAATCACATCTTAATGAGTCTAAACTGTCACTTTTAATCAGCAAGATCATGAAAGTCATTGGTAGATCAGCGTACCTTAAGCCTTGATTTCATGTACTCCCCGCATATGGCAACCTTCCATCTTGTTACGCTAACAAACTCACATTTAACCTATCAATAACAATCCCAGTCAAAGAGTGAAGTCAAATCCAGTATGTTGTTGTTAATGCAACAGTGATTCAGTGATATAGATCCTTTAAACTCGTACTCTCCATGCAAATAGGGGTGTTCAAAATAACCGAAAACAGTTTAAAACCGTAATCCAAACCGTATCCGTAACCGAAATAAACCGAATCGAATTGCAAATTCGATTTACGGTTCGGTTCTAAACCGTATCCGAATTACAGATTCGGTTTTCGGGTCGGTTTACGGTTCCAATATTTTTTGGAATTCGGTTTATTCGGTTTAAACCGTTTAAACCGAATTACTATTTAAATATATTATTATTTTTTATTTGTTTTGACATCTAATAAATTGTCATTTAGTCATCTACCCTAATTTCTTTAAACACTCGTTCTCTCGTTCACCGCCACCAGCAGCCGTCCTTGATTTCTTTCAAACACAACGCCTTCTCCAACCTCCTCATCGCCCACCGGCCACCGCCCCAAGAAGGCACCATCTGCTACTGGATCTGAATCTCTCGTCTTCAGCCGACCCCCTCACCGCCACCGGCCACCGTCCCATGTAGGCAGCGATCTGCAGCTAGATCTGGATCTCTCGGCCTTCAGTCGCAGACGCGTTCAGCCGTTCCTCGTCTTCCAGCAGCAGAGTTGATGACGATGAGCGTTTATTATGGTTTTTAAACTCATTTTGTTCCAATTTTAAGTCGATTAATTAGGTAGTTTTATACTTTGATTGCTTTGTAATATTTGTAATTTAATAAATTACGTAGTTTTCTACTTGTATTTTTTTAGAATCATGATAAATTGAAAAAAATTCTCATTTAGATCGAATACGGTTGAAATCGGTTTAAGACGGTTTGATCGGTTCTTAACCGAATCTGAACCGAATTGAATACGGTTGAATTCGGTTCGGTTTGCCTAATCTTGAATACGGTTCGGTTCAGTTTACGGTTGGGCTAAAAATATTTCAAAACCGTTTAAACCGAACCGAATAAACCGTTTAAACCGCAAACCGAACCGTTGAACACCCCTACATGCAAATATAAACTAAAACTATAGATAACAAGATAACACCATTTTTTTGTGGTACCTACATTTGAGAATATATATGTTACTTCTTCCCTCTTCTTTTAGAAAAAAATCTTGTTAGGTAGGATTGCACACGCATAAAATAATAAATAACATGAAGGTTTAACATGGGAAAGAAGAACAAAAAAACATGGGACCCTAAAAAAAATCTTGTTAGGCCACCTTGTTTCATTTCTGACTTCATTTTTTTGTTTTCCATCTTTGGTTTGGAAAGAAGGAAAAAAACATGGAACCCTAAATAATGGCATAAGAAAAGCAACATTCGACCTGAAATTCTATGATTAGACAATTTGAGATTAAAAAAATAAGCAAATTAAACATATATATCTGCCAAAAGTGAAATTTTCTTATAGGTCAAAGCATAAATCAAACAATTTGAAAATGAGAAGAAAAAAATCATCATACCTGTTTGCCAGCAAAATAGCGACCATGTACAGAACTGTAAGCCATCACAGCTGAATCCAATGACTTATAGTGGACATACACGTTTCCTCGCAAATGAAAAGAACCATTTCTGCACACCTGCAAACATACTTTATTACTTCATCATCAACCATGACAAACTAACAAGTAACAACACAAAATCTAGCCAAATATATTGTTTATCACATTGCTAGAAGTCTCGTATATAGGTTATGTAATTGAACAGATCCATACAATATGATTAGATTTAATTTTTAGAGCCCAGTAATTTTATCAAAATCATCTCAAGTTATAGGACAGAGGCATTGGAAGAAAGTGTTGTATGACAGTTAATGAAGCAGGAACAATATAGCTCCACTTAGAGGTGGCAAAATGGGTGAGTGATTAACAAATTTGGGTGAAATCTTTTTGAGAATCAGGTTGTGTTACAGAAGTTACACTATCTCAATATAATCTGATGTTTTTGAAGTATACAAGGTAGGAAGTTGTTTTATTCATTAAAAATACATTTTGAGCACCTTCATCCCATCCGACCTATTTCATTCGTTGGACCCATTTCACTGTTCCATCTGAGCCAACTTTACATGCTTGATGCCACTACTCACTTGAGTAAAAAACAAAACCAGAATCAACCCTTCCATATGTAAATGGGTTAAAATTGCCAACTGTAACTCAGCTCTACTCCAGTTAACCTACTTTTTTTTTTTTTTTTGTAAATTCACACACTGTTATCGACAAAGAGAGAGAAATAAAAAGACAAATCCAAGATTATTAATGACTCCATGTATATTCTAGAGAGATATATTCATTTAGACCTTGAAATTTATAATTTCTCCGAACTTCAAAAACTCTGTATGCACATCTTCATAGAAGTCTTCATAACTATGATCCACCTCCTCCTCTGTATACTGTAGAGGTCAAAAAACCCAAAGAGTCAACACTTCAAAATAGATGTCTGTAAAAAAGAAAAGTGATGAAACAGCCACATGTTCATATGATTGGTAAATCGGCTATGGTAAACTAGGAATACATAAAAACACCACAAAACCAATATCATAACTCTGCAAGGATGTGGGTAAGGAACTCAACATATGAATGGATTTCATTTTTATTTACTAACACAGTAAGACCAAAGATAAACTTGAGACAATTCTTAAACCTACTTGTATTTATATCATGTCACAATTTACTTTGTTATGGTTACCTAACATAATGTGTTTTAACTTATGGTATTCATTAAAAGTGGTGAGATTATGTCAACATCTGAGGGAGTCCTAATTCGATATATAAAATGTATTGTCGACTACTGTTCATCCACAAATGATATATCATGGGTAATACTCGAGCATAAACCATCAATATGAACAAATAAACCAAGCTGGATGAAGACCATGTAAGAATTAGACCTATGGATGAATCAAAATTATTACTTTGCATGGAGAATCAATTCTAGATGCAGCATGTCTAAAAAATGAATGCTTTAACATGCGTGCATACACACACAAATCAAAGTGAATAGTGTGCATATATACATGTAGATAAGACTATTTGTGTGCATGATAACAAATATTTGGATGAATGTAAACACAGGAGTACAAATATTAATATCAATACATATGTTTATATTTACCTACCAAAGATGGGTCATGTATATTTGCACTAAACACATACAAACATAAATATAAATGTTAGACCTCCCCCACCTCTATAAAAGTAGACCATAATTAGTAACCATTGTATGCATAATATGGCAATACCAATTGAGCTTATCCATACTGTATCTCGTCAATCTTAAAGTTGTCTTTCTAAGACATGTCATCACATCAGTGAATTTAAGGGGGAAAACACATGAGCATCTTATTATTCTGTACAAGCAAAAACTTTTGGCAGCAAAAATAAAACACTGTTAAGAATGCAGATTGAACATTACAACTCCTTCAGAAAAACTATGGGGTGCATAATCTGAGCTTGTGAGGTTATAACAATAAGAAAACGTGATAGCACTTTTGAGTTTTGACTACGAATCTTTGTGGTTGATTAGCATGGAAAACTTGTATGTCATTTATCCAAAAGCAATTTAAATGCATGCACTGGGTATATAAGTGACCAGAAATTTATACAAGAAATTACTTGTATGGTAATTTTATCAAGGTCACCACATCACCACGGAAAACAAATTAACAAAAAAATCATTTCTATAGTAGGATACAACATATCTTCAATCCTCAAACCATGAACCTCCACTGTGGATCTTGGAAAAATTCTGATATCATTTAGTCAAGAATAACAAGAGCAAGCAGCAGTAAATCATGGATGTACAAAAGAACCAAGATTACATTCAAATTTTTATCTGTGCATATACTTGATGAAACAACTCATTTAGGCATGTATAGAGAGAGATATACCAGAAAGAAGAAAATATCAACTTGATAAGAAAATGTTATTTTAGTGTTACTGCAACAGATTTCCAAATGCATACAGCAGCTCATGTTTTTGTGTGTATGCTCTGTGGATAAATTAACAGTTCTATAAATGATGATCCAGTATGTTAGTTTTATTGGACATTACTAGTTATTAGAAATCCAATCTAATACAGATATTAATATGCCAATCACAGTTATGATTAGGATACTAGAATCACAGCCTGAATCCAACAACAGACCTCAAGTCCCTCATCGTGTTCCCAAGCAAGACCAGGTCCATGGTACATATTCTTGATAAGCAATGTGTTAGATTTATCAGGGTAGTAATGAACTCTGTTGCAATGCAAACCAAATCTACATGCTCCAGTTTTTATGTGAAATGGACAATGAGCTTTATCCTGCAAATGAAGAAACATATGCCCACATAACTGTTTTGAGTACAATATTTAGAACAGTAGAGATGGCAATTTCAATTCAATGTGTTGTGTTTTGCTTCAAAGGTCAAATCAAAAAATAGCTAAAAGAAGAATGAATCGATCGGGTTGAAATTCATTCAAAGTTCGTTTAATGCATGCAACCACCTAAATCGTTTTAGTTGGAATTAATAACTTGTGTATGATTAGAAAAAAGGACAAAAAATGTTTGTCAGTCAACCCAACCTGACCCACCTGTTTGGATCAGTACTTAAACCCATTTCAAACAGAACCTGTTTTGTAACTTCGCATGATATTAGCTAAAACTGGCTACCAAGACCAACCTGTTCTGTTCCAAAGTTAGGGACCTGCTGAGCAACAGCATCCAGCAACTCTGCTGAAGTCATGGGTGCATTTTTGAAAGCAGCATAGGCTTCATGTTGTGGAGGAAGAGGATTTGATGTAGGTCTATTAGGATCCTGCAAAGGAAAGAAAAAAAAAAAATAAAAGGAAGGCTTAAACTCCCACTTGTAAATAGCAATAAATGTAAGGAAAAAAAGACGATTCAATGAAAGCTTAACTTTTGTACCTCTTTTTCCATATCTTGGTTGGTGTCTTTCTTTTTCACCCTAACTTTATTTTTCTTAACTATTATTTCATTTCCTTGCCAAATGATTTCAGGAGGGCCCTCCTCTACATATTCCCATTCATCATCTCCATTTGAACCTTCTTCGGCTTCCTGCATATTTTTCAGATATACACAACTTTATTCACTAACTAAAGCAACTTTGCTCTCTTATGTATGTGTATTACTACACCATATAAAGCAAATGTCATCTTTGCTGGTTCTGCAACTAAAAAATGCCACAAAAAGTCAACCAATGCTAACAAAATGCTGTAAGATTATGCATGATAACTTGAACCACATGAAGAATCATTATCTAAGCTTGCTATTTGTTTCAAATTTTCAATAAGTGGCTGGAAAGTAATTATCACTCAAACTGTCAAACATCACAATGTGTCCTGCACATCAAAATCTTGGCAGATTGAACCGCATGCTTTGAAGATATTTGTGGAAACAACAGCAATGAGCAAATTAAACTTCCACCAGACACAATAAACCAAGCTTATATTGGGCTTACACAGCATATGAACATCTGATATCACAACCAGTTAACCATCGATACGAACCAGCTAATATAGTCTGTTGGAATTTTAGTGTATTATGTGAGTATTATTTAATACTTAGTAATATTTTAAAATTCTGTTATGTTATACATATATTGGCGCCAAACTGCTTGGTGGTTAATAACTGTTTTGACAGTTAATCAAACTGTCAGAAAACAGTTTTTCCCTCCAATACGTGATAGAAATACACAACAAAAAACCTTATTCGAAAAATCTAAGAACTTAGTCTTATCTGATCGAAGATTTTGTATCCACAAAATACTTGATCTGAAAGTTTTCATACGATTCTAAGTTATCCAAGTATTCAATCTCTTCCTAAATCTAAACTAATCTAACAAAGATCAAGTATCGAAGATGAACGGAGGAGAAACTGCAAAAGATTTGGCATCCAGAATCACAAAACTCGACAAATTTGAAGGGGTGGACTTTAGAAGATGGCAGAAAAAGATGCATTTCTTCCTGACATCAATGAAGGTGGTGTATGTTTTGAGTACCCCGATGCCTGTGTTAACCGAAGGAGAAGAAGAAAGTCTGGAACAGATCAGAAGGAGAAAGAAGTGGGAAACCGATGACTACACATGCATAGGGCACATCTTGACTGGTATGAATGATTCTCTATTTGATATCTATCAAAATGCAGAATCTGCCAAGGAACTTTGGGATTCATTGGAAGCCAAATACATGGCTGAAGATGCATCTAGCCGGAAGTTTCTTGTAAGTGATTTCATTAATTACAAGATGGTAGACTCAAGACCTGTAATGGAACAATACAATGAATTACTCCGGATTTTGGGACAGTTTGAACAACACAAAATGAAAATGGATGAATCCATTTCTGTTTCAAGTGTGATCGACAAACTGCCCCCATCTTGGAGGGATTTTAAACACACACTTAAACACCAAAAGGAAGAACTTTCCTTGGTCCAATTGGGCAGCCATCTCAGAATTGAAGAGTCTCTAAGGACTCATGAGAAGGACAAATCTAAAGATAAGGGTGTGGCTGTTAATCCATCTGTCAACATGATGGAGAATGGTAAAAAGTTCAAAGGGAAAAGAAAGGCCAACTTTGGTGACAATCCCACAAACAAGAAATCGAAATTTACTTGTTGGAAGTGTGGGAAGGAGGGTCACTACAAGAAGGACTGCAGAAGTGGCAAGAAAAACACCAAGAATGGTGCAAGTTCTAGTGGAACCAAATCTGGTAATTCTGGATCAGGAGATCCGGATGCACAAAAGGGTATGTCTTTATCCTATCTTAATATTCCTAATTTAAACCAAATCTCTGATATATCATCTGCTGCTTACTTGCAGGATGATGAGAACAATTGGTGGGTTGATTCAGGGGCCACAAATCATGTTTGCAAAGATAAAAGATGGTTTACATCTCTGCAAACTACTGCTGATGGATCTGTGGTCAGAATGGGGAATACTGCTACTGAATCAATCAAAGGGATAGGATGTGTTAAGATAGTATTTACTTCTGGAAACTGTTTGCTATTAAGAAATGTATTGTATGTACCAAATGTTAGAAAAAACTTGATGTCTAGTCCTGTATTAAATAACCTTGGTTATAAACAAGTTATTGAATCTAACAAATATGTTTTATCTAAACATGGTGTGTTCATTGGATTTGGTTATTTATGTGATGGAATGTTTCGGCTAAATCTGAATATACCATTTAAAGACAATAATGCCCTTGTTATCACTTCTAGTAATTCTCCAAACTCTAAACTTTGGCATGAAAGACTAGGACATGTTCATTATAAAAGAATTATAGAAATGTCTAAAAATGGTTTAATCCCTGCTTTTACTTCCAACGATGACAGATGCAAAACATGTATGCTAACCAAAATAACCAGGCTTCCATTTAAAGATATCAATAGGGAATCTAAACCTTTGCAACTAATCCACAGTGATTTGTGTGATTTTCACTCAACCCCATCTATGGGAAATAAAAAGTATGTAATTACTTTCATAGATGATTCAACCAGGTACTGTTATGTATATCTATTAACTTCAAAGGATGAAGCTCTGGACAAATTCAAGATATACAAAACAGAGGTTGAACTTCAAAGAGGTGAGTTAATTAAGGTGTTTAGATCAGATAGGGGAGGTGAGTATTATGACCCTGATTATTTTCAATCTGTTGGGATAATACACCAAGTCACTGCACCCTATACCCCACAACAAAATGGAATCTCAGAAAGAAAGAATAGGGTTCTAAAAGAAATGGTGAACTCTATGCTTTCCTACTCTGGCTTAAATGAAGGATTTTGGGGAGAAGCTATGCTTACAGCCTGTTACATACTAAACAGGGTCCCAAATAAGAAAAGTAAAGCAACTCCTTATGAGTTATGGTTTGGAAAACCCCCAAATTTGAGTTACTTCAAAGTCTGGGGCTGCAGGGCAGTGGTTAGATTGAATGATCCTAAAAGGAAGACTTTAGGTGAGAAAGGAATTGATTGCATCTTCATTGGATATGCATCACATTCCAAAGCTTACAGGTTCTTTGTCCTGGAACCTAACAAAGCAGTCTCTGTGAATTCTGTTATAGAATCCAGAGATGCCATATTTGATGAAAATAGATTCACATCTATTTCAAGACCTAAGGATATTAATCCTGTTAATGAGATCAGATTGTTGAATGATCAACAAGAATCTGATGCACCTTCTACTGATCATTGGGTTAGAAGAAGTGTTAGGCCTAGGAAAACCAGGAACACAGATGAAAGTTTTCAACTTCATCTTGTTGAAGGATCAAGAAATGAGATCCAATCTCAATACTTCTATTGTTTTAATATAGAAGAGGATCCAAGGACATTTAATGAAGCAATGAGCTCAAGGGATGTGTCATTTTGGAAGGAAGCTATTGATGATGAGATGAATTCCATTCTACAGAATAACACGTGGGAATTGACCGATTTACCCCTTGGTTGTAAACCTTTGGGATGCAAATGGATTTTCAAGAAGAAAATGAAAACAGATGGGTCAATTGAAAAATTCAAAGCAAGGCTTGTGATTCAAGGTTTTAGACAAAGGGAGGGAATAGACTACTTTGACACCTACGCACCTGTGGCTAGAATTTCAACCATAAGGCTGTTAGTAGCTATGGCTGCTATTCATAAACTATTAATCCATCAAATGGATGTTAAGACAGCTTTTTTAAATGGGGATTTAGATGAAGAGGTTTATATGAAACAGCCTGAAGGGTTTGTTCTTCCTGGAAATGAACACAAAGTGTGCAAGTTGATCAAATCTTTGTATGGATTGAAACAAGCACCTAAGCAATGGCATCAAAAGTTTGATGACACTGTTTTATCTAATGGTTTTACACTGAATCAAGCTGATAAATGTGTTTATTCAAGATTTGACAAATCTGGAAATGGTGTCATCATTTGTCTTTATGTTGATGATATGCTAATCTTTGGAACCAGTAAAGATCAGATTGATCAAACCAAAAATTTTCTGTCTTCTAAGTTTTCCATGAAAGACTTAGGAGAAGCTGAGGTCATTTTGGGAATAAGGATCAAGAGAAATTCCTCTAAAGAAATTTCTATCTCTCAATCTCACTACATTGAGAAGGTGTTGAAGAAGTTTAATCATGGTGACTGTGCACCAGTTAGTACACCTATTGATCCAAATGTTAAATTATTGCCAAATAAGGGCAATGCAGTTTCCCAATTGGAATACTCAAAGGCCATTGGCTGTCTGATGTATGCAATGATCAGCACAAGACCTGATATTGCATTTGCAGTTGGAAAATTGAGTAGATTTACTCATAATCCCAGCATTCATCATTGGCAGGCAGTAAGAAGGTTGTTTAAGTATTTGAAAGGAACACAGAACTATTGTTTAACTTACAATGAATTTCCATCTGTTCTAGAAGGATACTCAGATGCCAGTTGGATTACCAACTTAGAGGATCATTCCTCAACAAGTGGATGGATATTTCTACTTGGTGGAGGAGCTATCTCTTGGGCATCAAAGAAGCAAACATGCATAACAAATTCAACTATGGAGTCTGAATTTGTTGCATTAGCAGCAGCAAGCAAGGAGGCTGAGTGGTTGAGAAATTTGATTTATGAAATTCCTTTGTGGCCAAAGCCTATTTCACCTATATCTATAAGATGTGACAGTGCTGCTACATTGGCTAAGGTATATAGTCAAGTTTACAATGGAAAGTCTAGACACTTAGGTGTTAGACATAGCATGGTTAGGGAAATGATCTCATATGGTGTAATATCAGTAGAATTTGTTGGGACTCAACAGAATCTGGCAGATCATCTAACAAAGGGTTTAGCAAGAGACTTAGTGCACAAGTCTGCTAAAGGGGTGGGTTTAAAGTCCATATAATTCTTATGTCTGGATACCCAATTCCCTTCTAACTTGATGTTAAATGTGGAATTCAATGTGGAAAGCCAAACAGTAGAATTAGACACATGTTTAATCACCCAAGGTATGTGTTTACCACTGTCAGTAAAAATGAGGTTGAAGTTTAACTTCTTAATAATCTTTTGGAAAATTGTTATGGCAGGACAAGAAGAAAAGATTACCTATATGGACATGGAATCTAAGTTGTTCCAGTGAAGCTTTGGACTTAGCTTTATACATGTTCATTGAAGGATAAGGACACTAGACTTGTTTGAATAAGTGTCATGTTTAGATTTTAGTATGAAAATTGTGTGTATATTAAATCTGGTATTCAATGTAATTATAAGAGTTCAATTCTAAGAACACTCTTATATTCGAATATTTGTATGTTAATATGCTAAGATGGAAATTCAATCCATAGGATATTTCCATTTATGCGCAATTTTGGTTTTCTGTTTTGATTTATGGTAACACTAAAATTGGGGAGGATTGTTGGAATTTTAGTGTATTATGTGAGTATTATTTAATACTTAGTAATATTTTAAAATTCTGTTATGTTATACATATATTGGCGCCAAACTGCTTGGTGGTTAATAACTGTTTTGACAGTTAATCCTGTCAGAAAACAGTTTTTCCCTCCAATACGTGATAGAAATACACAACAAAAAACCTTATTCGAAAAATCTAAGAACTTAGTCTTATCTGATCGAAGATTTTGTATCCACAAAATACTTGATCTGAAAGTTTTCATACGATTCTAAGTTATCCAAGTATTCAATCTCTTCCTAAATCTAAACTAATCTAACATAGTCCATGTGGATCCAGGCATCGTTCGATTTTACAAAGGGTTTAGTAGTTAATTTAATCACTTAATTGTCTTTAATTAATTGCCTTTATTATATTACCTGTTTCCCAAGATTACTTGTCCATTATGTAAACTGGGTAATCAAGTTAATTAATTCAGCCTTACAACGTTATTAGAAACATAACTTTAAAGTTTAAACAAACAAGAATATGAATCAAGGCAACATATCATCATACCATGATCTTGTATAGAGTTTGATAAACATGATACTCTGATGATAAAGTCTACTTAGTTGGCTTAGTTGTAGTTTTTGAGTCATGGTCTATCAATATGAGCAATAAAATCACATTTAATCCCAATTGTTCAATCACATAAATCCATAATTCAAAATAATTGCACTATTGCATGCTAATATATTAATTTCTATCCCCCAAAATACTAATTTCGATTTCAATTTGATTCATTCAAATCAATTCGACAAAATTATAAGTTCAATAGCAGATTGCATAAGAAACGTACCAGTTGTAGCTTTGATTCTCTTTCAGCAGCATTTATCCGCTCTTCTTCTTCCTCTTCCTTCCTCTTCCGCTCTAATCCTTCGAGAAATATCCTCTCTCTCTCATCAAACTCCTTTCTTTCTCTCTCTACCCTCTCTTTCTCCCTCTCCTCCTCCAACTGAATCTGTCGTTGCACTTCCGGATCATTGAGCCGAGCTTCCTCCTCGGTTCGAGCCTTCTCTGCTAGCTCCTTCCTTATCTGCTTCCTCTTGTCCTTCTTTAAAGCCTTTCGCTTCTCCTTCCGGCTAGCAGCTTTCGGCTGCTCCATGTGATCCGGTGGTAGCCGATTCCGTCGTCTCCCGAGGGGTTTTTTTTTGGTGTCAATACTTGAAATCTTAGCCGCTACAAACTAACAAGAATTATTTTTAGAAATGGTATATTTTAGGGAAAAAAATAGGACAAAGGTAAAGTAAAAAAAAAAAGAAAACGGTTAAACCGAGATTCATATTTGCGGTTTAGGAGTAGATTTTTATTGTAGAGATCTGAACTTTGCATGGTGTCAGGTATACCGCAATTCACAGTTGCGGTTTAGGACAAAACCATTAATCCGCAATTCATAGTTGCGGTTTAGGAACAAAGCAAACTATCGGCGTTAGACATTGGATTCTCTTTCTCATCAATTGATGAACCACAAATAGACAACACAAATAATGCAGGCATGTGCAAGCCTCTATATATTTTTACTCAAACAGTGGTTGAATAGTCTCATGCATTTGATTAAAGCAATTCATTTGGCAAGGTGGTTGAATAGTCATCCATGTCATAAATGGGTTGCAGGCATGTGCAAGCCTGCATATATTTTACTCAAACAGTGGTTGAATAGTCATCCATGTCATAAGATTGTTGCAGGCAATTATCTTTTCATCTTTTCATTTATCAATTGATGAACCACAAATAGACAACACAAATAATGCTGAGGCAAAGGAGGGCTTGCCTGCATTATTTGTGTTGTCTATTTGTGGTTCATCAATTGATAGATGAAAAGATAATTGCCTGCAACAATCTTATGACATGGATGATTATTCAACCACTGTTTGAGTAAAATATATGCAGGCTTGCACATGCCTGCAACCCATTTATAACATGGATGACTATTCAACCACGTTGCCAAATGAATTGCTTTAATCAAATACATGAGACTATTCAACCACTGTTTGAGTAAAAATATATGGAGGCTTGCACATGCCTGCATTATTTGTGTTGTCTATTTGTGGTTCATCAATTGATGAGAAAGAGAATCCAATGTTTAACGCCGTTAGTTTGCTTTGTTCCTAAACCGCAACTATGAATTGCGGATTAATGGTTTTGTCCTAAACCGCAACTGTGAATTGCGGTATACCTGACACCCTGCAAAGTTCAGATCTCTACAATAAAAATTTACTCCTAAACCGCAAATAGGAATATCGGTTTAACCATTTTTCTTTTTGTTTTTTTTTTACTTTACCTTTATCCTATTTTTTTTTCTAAAATATACCATTTCTAAAAAAAATTCAAACTAACAAATGATAGGTTCGTAGATTAAATTGACGTTTAATGTTTTTTGTTGAAGTGCTAATTTTTGACCCAACTACATTGGAGTATCACCATCCGATCATATTCACAACTAAGTCATAAGTTTCGTTCATCGCCTTTAGATGAAACTAAATACTTTGAGAAAACCCTAAAATTCAAACCAAAATCATTTGGTTTCTGAGTTTTATCCAACCATCAAGATATCACTAGGCTGTAATGTCTTTACTTGCAAATCTTAATTAAATATGTGAAGTTAGTGTTTGTTGGGGCTTGATCATGTGTTATACAAACATCATGTAAAAAAAGTGACGATTGGTAATTATGATTGTATGAGTAGAAAAATGTAAAAATAAGTGTGACATGGTAGTTTTTTATAGATTTAGAAAAAAAAATCATTGTCAAGTCATGACCATCGTCACATGATTACCATCTGGGTGTGTAACGAGATGCGGGCATTATACTCCAGTGTTTTTTTTTATAAGCATGCTTTTCACTTTAGTCAAACTAGAAAGGGTACCCGCGCTTTGCGACATGAGTTGCCAAGTGCCTCCAATTTTAATTTTTTCACCAAAAGAACGAGGAAGTTCACACACAAACATACGCATATGTAAGTATGTATTTTAAGGTTTTGTTATAATGAATCATAATCATGTCTCGATAGCTTACAATTAATACATCGGTCATTGAATAACTCAACACCGGTCATTCCTATAAGCTCCTTTATGATTGCATTTACATAATACTTACATATGTATTTGTTTGATCATGTGTTTTTGGGTATATGTGGGGCGGATATATTTGTGGCGTACATAATAGGCCTCTTGTGGATACGCTTTGTTTGGACAACCAGCCTCTAAACAAATGACATAAAACCAGCTTATGTTTGCTTGTATATCAATGATTATTGTATATCAATGATCATGTAAGTGTTACCAGGTTGTTGGTGCTACTTGTTGCCTTAAGTATCTCAAGTGTCAACAATTTGTCTGTTGTTTGTTGGTTAAAAGATTCATCTAATTCTTTAAACCTTCATAAATTTATTAAATAAAGTGTATGTGTGATGTAACTGTTATTGTGCTGCCTTTTATGCTAGAAATATAATATCATATGTGAATGAAAATCACTTTTTAATTGTTTTAGGCTAATTTCATTTTTTTTATTTCATCTGTCTTTGAATCTCCTAATTTATTTTGGTGATATATAAATCGTGTGTGTATATTAAATTCGAGTGTTTCCTCTTTAAAAAAAAAAGGAAACATTTTTTAGATAGTTAGCTTGATTTGGGTGACACTTATTAGTAGTAGGTGGACTGATTGTCAACAATTTATAATTTGTAGCATAATTTTATTTTAATATATATATACACACACATATATAGCGTTGGTTATCCTTTTTGTGATGTATTATGTATTTAAACCTATGAAAATAATGTGTGTTTTATAAAACATGCATTTACTTTGAAAGCAAACCACTTGTACTTTCACTTCTCTTGCATGTGAACCTATCCATATATAACATATATAACACGTGTTGGACTTTTTTAAAAAATACATGTATATGAAGATCCAAAAAAGGATGCCTTCAAATAGTGGAACACTCGTATCTAAGTAGGCAAATGAAAGGTCTAACAGAGCAGGTAAATCTGATAGATAGAAAAATAGAAAAGGTTGTATGTATCGAAGGATAAGATAAGATGGAATCCACCGACCTTTAGAATTGAGTAATAAGGAATGAATTTTTTTTAGGTTAGATAATTTCAGTTAAAGTGACAAGTGTTACATAAGATCAATTTATACAAGTAAGTTTGTGGCATTAGTCACTTAAGGACGAACCATAAAATATATCAGAATTCTGAAATACGAATAACTTAAAATGCTTTATTATAAAGTTTTTTTCTAGTTAGGTTTGACAAAATGTGAGGTCAAATTGGGTTCATTACTTTGGTTTGGGTAACGTGTAATCTATTATATTTAATAAATAAAAATGTTTGGGGGACACATGGCACAATTCTAGGCCATCTAGGATTTTTTTTCCCCCCAAAATGTGAACCCAGAAAAAATTACACGCGGATCCTTTGGCTGACCCGTTTCCTTCACACGCGGCTCCTATACGAAATATCCCATTTACATCATTTTCTTTTGCTTTTTGTGAACGATCATCTCTTTGCGCAAAAACCATCAACCAAACCCTAGATATCAACGCATCTTCTTCCCATTGTAAGTTGATTGTCGATCTTATATGTTTTATTTGATTTCTTCTCCGATTTCGTTACAACTATTTTAGTTCATACGGTTTTTTGTTAATCAAAGGTTCTCACGAAAAACAAACTTCTGTTGCATGAAATCCCAAATGTAAACGGCGACTGGTAACCATTGTAACTTTGGTTTGATTTCGTCTCTATTCCTTTTGATTATTTGAAAGTGTGATTGTTGAAATTATTGTTGTAATGCTTTTTTCTTTCACACAGGTTCTAAATGAACATCGTTTCATGCAACAGATCTGAGGTATCAAAACATTGAATTACTTCTTAAAGGGTATTTTATATAATTTATTTCTTTTTAACATCTTTAATTCATTGTAACAGATTGGGTGTTCTCGATTGTGATTTTGAATGTGGGTTTTCAATTTGGGGTTTTCAAGATTCAAGCATCTCTGTTGTCGTTTCTTTTGGTTAGCATCTTTTAAAGGTATGTATATTGTCTCAATCCATGTTTATTGCATTTACTTTTTCATCCGATCATGATTGTTTTTGCTAACCCTAATCTATTGTTGGTATTCGAGCAAACAATTACATATTCAAGCACGATTCACTGGTAGATTTTGTACTCCTTTCAAGGGTATGTAAATTTTAAAGACCGATTAAGCAAAAGAATGATATTAGTTCACGATTAACTTGTTTATTGTTATTTCTTTAGATCCTAAAAGACTAGCAAGTTCGTGTGTTTTGTTTTAGGTGATTAATCAACATTTGTTCACGATTAATTGGTTGCTGATACATACAAATTTCCTATTTCACATACTATGCGAGTTAGAATATAGTAATACATTTTTTGTGATATAATTGTAATTTGGGTTTCAAGTGTATGATTATTTCTATGTTTTCTAAAGAATTTTAAAAAATAATGTTTGCTGATAGATGCAAATTCCTATTTCAAACTCTAAGTGTATTAGAATATAATAATAAGTTTTTTTTTTTTTAATCTTAGTTGCAATTTGGGTGTGAAATGAGCGATTGCTCCTATATTTTATCAGGAATTTTAAAAAACTATTGGATGCTGATATTTACAAATTTCATACTTCAAAATTTGTATGAATTAGAAGTAACAAGTTATTTGCCATATCTGTTGTAATTTGGGTGTCAAATGTATGCCTCCTATAATTTAATTGGAGTTGTTATCTTTTGAAAAATCTTGAATTAAATGAAAGGTTTGATATTCTTTTCAGATTTGTTTAATACGTTATTATGGTTTCAAGACTAATACATGTTTGATGTTATTTTTCAATTTTAGTTAATCTGGAAGACATTTAAAAGATTATGCTTCTCGCTAATTCAAATACTTAATGTTTAATTATTTTATATCTTATAGCCATTGTCGAAAACATATGAGCATCTTTATATGAACAACAATTACCCGATTAATCCAATAGTCATGCGCGAAAATGAAGGTGATTCATGGGAAGTAGTCACTAAAATACTTGGTGAATTAATTTTTTATTATTAGTTGTAGGAAGGTCTCATAACTTTGTCCCACATTCATGTCTCTTATCATGTTAACGGAACCAACAGCTACTCAGGTAATTAATTTCTTTTAATCCTTATTTATTTTTTATTGTTTAACTGATTTTTTAGGTCCAATACTACCAAATAAAAAAATATTTTTTTAGTTCATCTCACTAACTCTTTCGGAGCAGCCTCTCTATCCTAATTGGGATAGGGGTAAGGTTTGTATCTATCCTCCCCCCCAGACCCTACTGAAAAGTGAGAATATACTGGGTAAGGTTATTGTTGTTGTTCACTTTATTTTGTAAACCATCATCTCCACAACCAAATCCCAACTGGCCCTGTTACGGTGTTACCATACATGCAACTTGGTCTCATGAGTGAAAAGTCGTGATCAAGTTGGCTGGAGACATGTATCATTTCACTAAAGGTTGGACAGTTTACTGATCCAAGATATGTATTTGATGTTTGGTGACTTTCTTGTATTGAAGTTGACCATGATTCTAACTTCAACATCACCATGGATATAATGATGACACTTTCCTTTCTTTGCATCCACTATCTCATCAAAGTATGTAAGTTATGATGTCATTTATCTTATATATGTAGTTTAAATTTTTTAATAAATTTAACCAATTTAGACACTCTGTAACAAATTTTCAAATGTATACATCATTTTGCACCATAGTGTTTTCCCATAAAATTTGCAAGAATTGCTGTTTTGAATAAACAAATGGATGTCAAGTTGAAGAATGCCAATGGATTTGAATGAGTTCTGCAAGTTGAAACTGAGATTAAACAACTATAGAAGGTATGCTTTGAAAGGATGATCAAGGCAGTTGAGTGATAATGAGTTATCTAATGGTGACGAATTCGTCTTCAAACTGGTTCAGAAAAAATGGTACGTTGTTACCAACTCAAGTATTGAATTAAAAAAAGAACTATAGTACTTTGAAGTGATTTAGAAGTTTTCCTAATCCCAAGTATTAGTATTTTAATGATGTTTTGAGAAACATAATGGAACAATGTCTTTTGCTACTTTAGAAGTCCATATGTTAATTTTAATGTTTCTTGAACGAAAATTATTAGCCTGTATGTGATGACTGATTTTTTGCAATAAATTGTTTTGACATATCACCATACAGATTTGAGCACTAAGTTTAATTAATAAATATCAGTGGTCTCATTCTTTTGTTAATGTAAGATAGAAGTTTATCAATAGATTATACATAACTTATTGTTAAATTAATTTATTATTTAACTAGGTTATACCCATGTTGTATAAATAAATGTCATATACCTAAAAAAAATATATTTCTTTAAAAAACATGTGTAATGCATTGTTTTAATAAACTCACATATTGCATTGGTTATGTAAAATATAATTTCATATTAAACTCATTTGGTTAATATTATATTAATTATGATCATATTCATAATCCTAAATACATAATATAAATCTATAATCGATGAGTGCTATATATGCATATATAACATATTATTGTTTCAACCCGTGTAACACACGGGTGTTTAACCTAGTTTAAAATATAAATAAATAACTATTGTTATAACATGTATTGACTATAATGAAATCAGGTTTAAACAACTATTTTAATATACAAAACTAAAATGTGTTTACTTGCTTTCGTTACCTTTGATGATGGTTTGTGGTGACAAGTGTTAGCAAATTGGTGGTTGTGGTAACAACATTGAGGAGCCAATTGAGACAAAAACAATGACCATGATACGGTGTATGTGTATGCATTGGGCGTTGTGGTTTAGAACTTGGAAGGAGGAGACGATGGTAATTACACATGACTGTTGGGATTTTTCATGCTTTTGAGTCAATTGTTTTGAACAAATTAGCAACATGATATAAAGATAATAAAATCAAATAAAACTAAGGGCTGCTTGTTTGGATCTGAATAAGTCTGAATCTGAATGGTTCAGATTCAGACTGTTTGTTTCAACATCTGAATGGGTCTGAACAAAAGGGAGGATCTGAATGGAGGTCTGAATGATTCAGACATGGAATTATGGAAATGAGTCTGAATGGAAGAAAAGAGGTTGGATGGCTGCTCCTGATCGTTGTCCTCGTCTCCCGATCTTCGACCACTGTTCCCGATCTTAGCCCTCGTCTCCCGATCGCCGACCACCGCTCCCGGTCTTCGACCACCGTTCCCGATCTTAGCCCTCGTCTCCCGATCGCCGACCACCGCTCCTGATCTTCGACCACTGTTCCCGATCTTAGCCCTCGTCTCTCGATCGCCGACCACCACTCCCGATCGTAGCCCTCTTCTCCCAATCTTCGACCTCCGTCTGTTGCCGTTCGTGGCGATGGTGATGGAAATGATGGAAGTTACGACGGGTGGTGGAGGCGGCGAAGAGGTGGTGAGGCGGAAACCGACTAGTTGGCGACGGGCTGCAAAGGTTCAATGGCTTCACGGTTGCTCAATGATGATGGGAATACGGGGACAGGTAAGGTAGGATTTTTGAAAGAAATGAGAGTTTTAAGAGTTTTTTTTAGTTTTATTAAGAAGTTTGAACCAAATACTCTTAACTGGTTATGTTGTATATAATCAATCATCATAAATTTCTATTGATCACAAGACAAATTTGGTTACAATATTGCTCTCTTGTCTAATTGGCTCTTAATGAAATACCATTGCGGCATTGCGCTCACACACTCACTCACACAAATTGTTTAAAAATCTAATTTCATTAATGCCATGAAGGGAAATGCATTTCGTGTTACTGAAGTCAGTGATAGTGATGTAAGAAATTCATAACAAAATATGATAGCAAACACTAACAACTATAAAAAGTGATGTGACAATCTTTAGCTGCAAATAATCAGTCCATTGTTACGGATTGAAGGTGTCAATTTTTACCCAAATCAAATAAAATGGGTTGGTTTGGGTAAACAATTGTAGCATAATAGGTTGAAATGGATAACATCAAAATATTGAATGGGTTGAGATGTGTATCACTTAAATATAATGCGGGTCAAGATGAGTAACCAAAAACTGTGTAAATGCAATGGATTCAAACATTTAAGAATGATTAATAACATATTTGATAAGAAATTCACCACTTCCATCTTCACTCCAACCATCATTAGTGTACTATTTGATTAATTGTAATGTTTTTTTTAACTCTAATAGTTTTGTATCATCACTCTATTTTAGAACAACAATAAAACTATTGTATTTATATAAATAAGTAAATTACCGATATGATCCCTGTAAGTTGCTAATATTTCATTATTGGTCTCTAGGTTTTATAAATTACTTATATGATCCAAAACTTTAGACATTGGTAACATATATAGTCCTTAGGTCACCAAGTTACTATCACAAATTGACCAAATTGCCCTCACATAAGGACTATATGTGTCACAAATGTTTTAGTTTGGAACCATATGTGTAATTTATGAAACATAGGGACCAAAAGTGAAATATTAGCAATTATAGGACTACTGGACCCACTGTTTTCAGGTCATGTTACCAAGGTCTAGTTACATGGACCTTCCATGAGCCACCACAACCACCGCAGAAGGAAACCATACTGGAAAAATCCTCTGACCCCATATTTCTCTAAGAAAGAAGAAATATGTAAATGTTTGAAGAAGTGACCTATTAGAGAGATGCCATGATGGTTCAATATACACCATCCATACGACTCGTATGGGCCTATACGGGTCGTATGGATATTTTATTTCCGACAAACACTGACACATCAAATCATAATTCTGACACGCCCCCATACGGCCCGTATGGGCACATACGGCCCAGATTGATCTTTATTTTGGTTTTATTTCGTGTGGCTCAATGCACCTAGAGAGAGAAAGAGAGACTGAGACTGAGAACTTTGTTTTATGTTTTTTTTGTGGCTCAATGTACCTAGAGCGAGAGAAAGAGAGACTGACAACTTTGTTTTATGTTCTTTTTTTCTTTGTGTGGCTCGATGCGTCCCTAACATAAACCAGTCTAATCTAACACCCCCTCAGGTTTCCAACAGCAGCTTCCCATCCCAAATCAATCTCTGCTGACATGGGCAAATACCTTTATCCATTAAAGATCTTAGCGTTCACTGTATGAATGGTGTCGGAAGGTTTGACACTGATTTTTTTTTATTTTGGTCATATACGGGTCGTACAGGACGATACGGCCCGTATTTATTTTCAACCGTCAGACATTTGACTGACAAAATCTGACACCCATACGACCCGTATATGGTAATACGACCCGTTTGGGGCTAGGTGGTGTCAACTGATTACTGATCCATAAAAGGTGTCCAAATAACCTGTCGTTAAAGAAATATGTAAATGCCTGCTAAATGAAAGCCAAGCATGTAAAACTGGATTTATACATTATTTTGAACCAATTTCGTTATCGTCCAAATAACGAACACCACAACTGAGAAGACCACCAGTCAATCGGAGATGACGACGGCGACATTGAACGCTGTCATGAACGGCGGCGGCGGAGCCACCGGCCAAAAGACGGTGCTGATAACAGGTGTTAGCAGAGGTCTTGGAAAAGCCCTAGCCCTAGAAATGGCGAAGAGAGGCCATTCCGTCATTGGCTGCTCTCGTTCTCAGGATAAACTCACTTCTCTCCAATCGGAAATCGCTTCTGAACCTTCTTCTTCCTCCGAGAAACACCTCTTCTTGAATGCTGATGTGGTTAGTTGTCCGTATTACGGATGCTCATTTGTGATTCTGTATGAATTTGTAGTAATTATACTTGAAATCCTCTTTTTATTCGTATGAATTTGTATCTGAGCTGATAATGTACTGGATGTAATTTAAACCTTGATTTCTATTATTTATCATAATCAAGCTCCATTTTGTAATTCAATCACTACTGGATTTTCATTTTGGGATAAATAAATTTCACAAATTGAACTCTTATTTAAAGAACCAGAAGAAGTAATATGCACTTGGCTTAGATTATTATATATTAGTTTATCGTGAGTTGTTATAAATTATCTTGTTTTCTGTGACATTCCAGTGTTCAAATAGCAGTGTTCAAGAATTGGCAAGAGTTGTGATGGAGAAGAAGGGTGTTCCAGATATAATTGGTAATGAAATCTTTTTGAATTTCACATGTTTATTGTTTTGGTTGCTGCTTGAATTCTGTTTAGGATTATGTGAATGACAATAATTTACATGCTATTAAAAGACAAATATGATTTGTAATGCAATAGATAATAAAGACAAGAACCCTACCTTCCAAGTTTTTCACCTCATGGATTCCTATAAAGCATATGCATAGTCAAGGCCTCCAAATTAAGAGTCTGATAAACTGCTAGTTTAGCTTGTACCATGCCACACATGTTTCCAGCTAGGGGTGTGAACGAGCCGAGCTGATCCCGAGCTCGTTAAGACTCAGGCTCGAGCTCGGCTCGTTAAGAGCTTTATTTTCAAGGCTCGAGCTTGGCCTGTTAAAAGCATTATTTTCAAGGCTCGAGCTCGGCTTGTTAAAAGCATTATTTTCAAGGCTCGAGCTCATCCCAGCTCGTTTATTTTTTAATTATTCCATTTATTTATTTAAATTACTAATTTAATATATATTTATAATTATACGTTCCAATTTTAACATAAAATATATTATTTAAATATTTATCATAATTTTATATATAAAAATAATTAATTTTTTAAATATATACTTAATATAATAAATAAAAATTATATAAATGAAAAGCTCGTTACGGCTTGTGAGCCGGCTCGAGCTCGATATGTAAGGCTCGGGCTTGATAGCTAAACGAGCCATATTTTTGGGCTCGAGCTTGGGCTCGGCTTGTTCAAGCTTTTCCCTGATCCGATCCCGAGTATTTCACGAGCCGGATTGATTCGTTTACACCCCTATTTCCAGCTAATCATGCTAATTTACTGTACTATTATGTTTGATGTTTAGATATTGTTGTATGTATTAAGGACTGAGATTGAAGAATGAGCTTTGAGGTTAATTTTTTAGATAAAAAAACAGAAATAACCATTTTTGGGTATATTTGTATGTAAGTTAACATGTCTTTATACCTCTACAGCTGATACATATGCTAAATTATTTCACGTATTTCTATTGTTTCGCATATCTTCAGAATTGTTTGGAATGTACAATATGGGTTCTCCTTTTAAGGAAATAATGCACACACAAAAATAAACAGGGTACGTGAAAAGCATATACATGAAAATAAATAAATAAAAAGGGGGTCTGGTATTGTACTTCTGAAGGGAAGATGATCATACACTTGAAAACAAAGTGGATCAGTGTATTTCATAGTTGTAATGGTAACGTCCCTCATGCTTAGTGATGTATAAATGTACCCAAAAAATGGCTAATTTAGCTAGTTTTTCTATTTTTACCTGCAATCAACAATCAAGTAAATGTTCATTGTAGTGCACTATTTGTGACAATATTATCATTTTTGTCTTCAAGAGAAAATTTGCTTATAAAAGCATACATGTACAGTAAATAATGCAGGTACCATAAACAAAAACAACAGATTATGGGAGGTTCCAGAGGAGGAATTTAATGCTGTCATAGATACCAATCTAAAGGGAATAGCAAATATATTACGCCATTTTATTCCCCTTATGATCGAGAAAAAACAAGGGATTCTTGTGAATATGTCGTCTGGATGGGGAAGATCTGCTGCAGCGCAGGTAAAAAGGTTTATAAAACACAAAACAAATAGTTTAACAACGGCATTCATGACTTATGATTTCGTAAAACGGAAACAGGTGGCCCCTTATTGTGCCTCGAAATGGGCAGTAGAAGGATTGACAAAGTCAGTGGCCAAGGAGTTGCCAACCGGAATGGCAGTTGTTGCACTTAATCCCGGTGTGATAAACACAGATATGCTTGCATCATGTTTTGGCTCTTCATCCAGTTTGTATCAGGCACCTGACTCATGGTATAACATTGCTTCTTTTTTATAATTTATAAATCCAAATTAGGATGATCACACACTTGTGTGGAATTAGAAGGGTGCCATTGTGCCTTGAATTTTGAAAATCAGGGTTACATTTGTTCTAATTTGTTTCTTTACCTTTTTCTTACAGGGCTCCCAAGGCAGCTGATATGATACTAAATCTCACAATGGCTGATAATGGTTCCTCTCTTTCGGTATAAATATCTTAACATTGTTGTAATTTCTTTTATTTATATATATGCATAGCTGTGTTATTGAGAACACTTTAGTTTAGTTAACTTAGACTCTCTTTAAAATGCTTATGATCTATGGATCTTGTGTCATTCAACCTCAACATAAGTTGTTATTTTAAGCGTTTAATTTCTGCTGATTGTTCATCCTTGGATTCATGACTCAATGGTATATGCCATGACCTACCAACCCAAACCCCCAAGTTGAAAACCCACCCACCCACACACAAGTGGGTTCATACGGTTATTATAAAAAGTTAATAATAAAAAAACCCACCACCCACACAAGTTTTATTTTGGTTTGCATTAATAATTTTTTTGAATATTCTTTTTAATTATTTTAATATTTTTATTTTTATTAAAAAATCATGTATATTTAAACATTGAAACAAAATGTTAGCAAAATAGATCCACCGCTCAATGATATTATATTATAAACCATGGCTGCTAAGCAAAACACCCAAGCTCAAAACCCACCCATCTCACTACGCAAGTTTTTTTTTTTTTTTTGCGGTTAGCACATTGTATTTATTTAAATACTTTTATTAGAGTTAATTGTTGTTTTCCTCCATGTTGTTTTATGATATTTGCCATTTTACGCCAAAAATTTAATTCTTGCCATTTGCACATTGTGGTTTGCTTTTATTTTCATTTTACTCCATTCACATAATTCCATCCTCATTTATCCGTTTAATTTCCATCCATTAAAGGGTATTTATATCTTTTATCCTCAATACTTTTTAGTTTAAAAAAACCATCCAAAATGTTTGGATGTGCAACTTCAGTTTGTATTAATTGTTGACCATCCAACTATATTAATAAAGGTTGCATGTTGTAACATTACTCCATGTGATGCATAATATGTTCATGTATATATTTAAAAATTACAATCGCATCTCAAGAGCAACAAATTGAGGTTCAGGATCACGAACAACTTTTAGGTACAAACTGTAGACCATCCAAATTGAGGCTCAGTATTGAATATTAATTGTAGACCACCCAAGGTTGTGAGTTGAATTTTGAGGTCAAAATGGGTACATATTTCATAACAAATTCATAGTACCATAATATAAAAAATTTACCATAATACCATCATTTAACAAAAAAGTATTAACTTGTTTCTTGCATTCAAATAATACCAAAAGGTGACAAAAGACAAAAGGAACCAAAATTTAATACTAATACCATTCAAATGACAAAAAGTAACATAAAAGATCTTTTCACCTTTTGATTCCTTTGTTATGCAGTCTGTTCACGACAAGATCTCTTGTAATGATCTTTCTTTTTGCATTTGCTACAAATAATTGTTTTCCTTCCTCTAGTCATCTTTCCATCTTTTGCAATGCTTTGACTTCTCTTCAACACTCTTCTTTGCTTATTCTTTGGCCTCACTAATTTGAAAAAAAAAAGTATAATAATAATCAAATTGATCTGATCTTGTGCTTGTAATATGTGTTTGTGTGTGTGCCAGATGGCTAAACAGAGATAAAATAGAGAGAGCGGTGCACAATTACATGTTTATTTTTTATGTATGTTTCCATGTAAATTTTATTTAAAACTGATTTAAAACCGAAACTAATCAATAGGATACATGTTAATTATTTACACTTCTTTGAGCTTCTTGAAGCACATCTTTACGATCAAATTAAGTCACCATAGGTTTTCCACGCTGGGCAATCTGGAGGAATTATAGTGAACTAGTGACGAGTATATAAATAAGTCATTATTATTGGTTTTTCAAATTTCTTTTTTTGTTTTTATTTTTCCATGTTTTTTCATAATAGTCCAAAACACAAATATAAATATCAAACAAAATGCTTAAAGATGTTTAAAAAGTAAGGTATCATTGTTCAAAAATTCTAAAAATCTTCAGTTACTCAGTTATTACACACGACACAAAAGTAGCTAATTACTTTCATCACGTAGTTGTAAATCTCGTTGCATTTTGTCAAAGTTATTTCTAAAGTCTTCTTGCAATTTTCGCACGTTTTCATTGACTCATTCTTTCACTTGTCGAATTTCTTGTTGGAGTTCTTTTTTCATTTGTTATAGCCATTGTTGTGAGAGGTCTATATATGTGCTTGGTGTTGCATGTAACATAGTGACATTATAAGGTCCTTAAAATTTTATATCTACTTTTCTAACAATAAAAACCATTAACCAACAAAACAAACAAACATGTCTCATATGTGTAAACATTACCTCTATTTCAAACCGACTTATTAGTTATTACACCCACTAAAACCATCGTCTAAAAATAAAAAATAAAAAAATTCCCGTCAACCAACAGGATCAAACATAAACCCTTGAAAGTTAGAGCCAAGTGGATTTGACATACAAGAAAATGACACCGACAACCATCTACAATCTAAAAAAATTAAAAAAAAGATAAAAAGATAAAAATAAAAATAAAAATAAAAATAAAAATTGTAACAATACATGTATTGAGACCTCGATAGCCCACGCCAGTCTTACGTATACAAAACCTGAAACCAGACACACCTTAATCCGCAAAACTACAAAATCAGGAGTACAAAACCATACCATATATCCGTCATATCTACAAAACAGGTGTCCGATCCTACAAAAACATACTATAAACAGTAGTAACCAGACAGAGAATGAGAACGAATGCCTTGTGATCAATTTCATTATTATAAACTAATAATCAATCTAAATTCTGTATCCAGAACCAGGTGGTGCTGGCGGTAACCGGTTTGGGGTGCGGCGGCTGCCAGAGTTTGATCCTGAACCCATATCACCGTTCTCAGAAGGGTCACTATTCCTGCGGCTATGACCATTAGACCCGATTCTAGAGCCAAGGCTTGTGGGTCCATTAGCAGCACCATCAAAAGCAGATCTCCAGTCATCACCTGCTGATGGTCCACTATTTCTTGGAGACTCTATTGAGTTCAAGTAACAAGGAAGATGTTAGATTTTAATACTATTAAAATAATATTATTGTAATAATTTAATTTGTTTGATTAATTATTATTACCTGCAGGACTAGTGCCATTTGACATGGCTCCTAAGGAGGCTGCAGCTGCCCGGTTATCATGAATGCTTAGCTGTCTGGTCAGTTTAGAAAGCAAGGCCGATTGTTTCTGAATTTTCTCTCTTTTGTGTTTAACATTACCATCCTCTTGAAGCAGCTCTTCGATCCTTGGTGTACTCTGGGAACTTTTCACCAAAGTATATTATAAGCAACGATTTGAAATACGGGTGAAATATAGACCAAAGCATATTTTTAAAATACCACTATACAACTTTATTGTGAACAAATAAAATAAAATAATGACTCGTTACTTTTTAATTTGTTAAAATTTGATAAAGCACAGCTCCAAGCGAGCAAAAATATTGCCATAAATCTCTTTAAACATGGATTTTCTTTTTCTTATTCTTTCATATAAGATGCAATAAATTTAATGAACAATGATTGTGCAGTAAGAAACTTTTTACTCATTTCCAATATCAAATAATTCTAAACATATTTGGGACATTCTAATATACCTAAACTGGATCAACGGATTTTTTTCACACAAAATGAGAGCAGTTGTTACTATTTTTTTTAAGGTCTTAACCAGATTAGAAACATAGATTATCATTATCAATTAGTTAAATTTGACAAAATACACGTCAACCAAACCGAACCCCAGCCTGACATGTCAATTGTGTCACCTCTAGCCATGAGGAACCAAATTAAGGAGCTTACCTGACAGAGCTGTATAACTTATTAAGCATATCTTCTTTAGATTTTTCCACTTGGCAAAGAACAACTGCCTGAAAACCAAAACCATGAACTGTTGAGACAAAAGGCTTAAGCATACCATACATGTGGATGCAAGTATGATCTCAAAGGATAAAAACAAATACAAACATTCCCAGTAAAGTCCCATTAATCAGTAGGGTCTGGGGAGGGTGAGCCAAAAAAAACCTTACCCATATCCCAAATGGGATAAGAGACTTTTTTTTGTGTAGAGACCCCTAGCACATAATGATTTCAAAGGATAAATACCAAAAAAGTACCTTCGGAACATTAGCTGCAAGGCTGTTAAGAACAGCCTCAACATAACCTCGTACTTCCTGAGCCATCCAACGAAGTTCTTCCTCGGGGTCTGCAGGTTTTCTGACCATTGTATCCTAAAAAATCACAATCATTCAGTTGCTTAACTGGGGTGCCAGTTTTGGACATGAAAAAAATATTAAGTTATTAGGTTGTTATACTTAGCCCTTTTAGAACGGGCATGTTCAGGTTGATTTGTTTAACCTGTTTGATTGAACAATTTGTCCTACCAACCGATTTATTTAAACAGGTCAACCTGTCAACCTATTTTACCCATTTATTAAGACCACCAACCATTTAACACGTTAACAACTTAATTACAACGTGTCAGTCTATTTTACTTGCTTAGATAAAGGTGTTAAAGGGTCATGTTCAAGTTACATGATTTTAACTGTCTGGGTTAGGGTATGTACTGGTGTTTGGGACCTTTGGGTTCACTAACTCATCCCGCCAACGTGACACAATGGCACCCCTATACTTAACATACTAAGTAATCAACAACATTAAAACCCATCAATTAAATGTAACTCACAAGTGATCCTTCTGATTGACTATGGCGCATGGGAAGACCATTTTCCTTTGTAATGACTTGACCTCCTTTGGCACCAACTACAGTTTTCAATTTATTCAACCACTCAATTTTTTCTGCAGCACTCTCAGCTTTTAATACAACAGCACTGTGAGCTGTAGAATTATTTAAAAGCTATGTTAAGATTGAAAACTTAAAATGCATTATGCATATGAAATATTATTTAGTAAACAAATAAAATGAAAAAAAAATGGAAACAAAAGAAACTGTATCCAAGAGGCTTTATGAGATTACCTTTTAGAACGGTTTTGTACGCAACCTTGCTTGTTATCTTGAATGCTAGACTGGGTGCTTTTTCTTCCGTCTTTGATTTTTTATCCTTTGAACTCTTAACTGGGGGTTCTTCCTCTTCAATTTCTTCAATATTGCATTCCTGAAATAGTTGTTTATTTCTATAATTCAATCGTCATGGAAAATTAAGATACAATTCTAAGATGACAAGTGTCTAAAAAATATGAACTACTAATGAACACTAATTGCCAGAAGTATAATGCCATAGCACATACTTCCAAGGTGATCACGCCACGGAAATTTCTCTCTTCTTGTTTATTAGTGTAACCAAGCTGCAGTTAAAAAAAACATATCACTTTATAAGTCTTGGCACAGCATGTCAAAAAAAAAAACTCTGGAATTTCATATCATGTGCCTATTTTGATTAAAAACCTTATACTAACCTTCCCGGTTTTCTCATTTAAAACGAACCACTTTCTACTCCATCCATTAGATTTTGAACTTTTCTTCAATATATATCCTGTCCACATACAACAGAAGTAATATTGGTCAGTTAATCAGACATCATAAGCCGGAGGCCTCATTTGAAACAGCCTCTCTATTCCTACGGGCTATGGGGTGGAGGTATGGCTGTCCATATCCTACCCTCCTCAGACCTTACCTTAGATTTGCTAATGATGGGATATACTAAGTACGATGATGATGATGATACAACAAAAGTAAGAGATACTTCTTCAGATAATCTAAAGTGCCATGTCAAATAAATTCTAATACAATACCAGAGATGATACACATGCCCGGTAGAAGTTTCACCTAAACCTCACGAAAAGATAATTCTTTATACTAGTGGACCAATCTTGTAATTATTCATTAGTTACAGGAGTATTAGTAAAGTCTATTTATTTGATTTGTATTTCTTTAAAGTAGGCAGATTTATTAGGACTAGTATTTGATTTAGATTATGGCGAGCAAAAAAAACAAAAAAACCAAACCGGAACCAAATTAACCGAAAAAACCAAACCTAAAAAACTGAACCGAACCGAACGAATAACCAGAAAAAAAAAACCAAACCAAACGAATAACCAGAGAAACCGAATTTTTCGGTTCAGTTTCGGTTTTTCATATTCCAAAAACCGAACCAAACCGATTTTTAATCTTGTTTAAAAATTAATATATATGTTGCTACTTTTATACTTTTTTAACTATTAACACACAGAATTTACCGATCGGGAAAATGAAGATTTGGATTAGATGAACTCTACCATTTCAAAAGATGATGAAATCAGAAATCGAAATTATTGCATATTTATAAATAGGGGTCTAGGGAGTTTTAATTTCTTGCACCAGAAATTAAGTTTAATAAAAAAGAATCGTGGGTTTTCCACAACAGCTCGTGTTCTCGGTTTTGTTCTTATTTTCTGGGCTGATCGATTGGGTTCAGCAGGGGGGCTGAAATCTTCATGTACAGACATCATTTGACACAACAAAATTATAAAAAAGAATGCCAGAAGAATATACACAGCTATATATGTTACTTAATTGCTAGAGTTTGGATTAGAAATATCATATGCAAGTATGAAACAATTAAAAGGCATAGGAGTATGTGAAAGAACAAACCTGCTGTAATCTCTCCATCAGTTCCTGCAGTTTTTAATACAGGTCCCTCTGGTGCATCCTTGTCTTGCTTGTTATCCTTCATTGATTTTAAGTTCCCTCCTGTTTGAGGACTAGCCGACTATATAAAGTACCAAAAAAAGCAGAACTAATAAGCAAGATAAAGCTTCAGAAAATAATAGAAAGGATGTATTTTTGTGAAAATCAATGCTATGAAAAACATAATGTACCCTATTTAGTAAGGACTGTTCTGCATCTGCAGCCTTTTTGGAAGATTTGTTCTTGATCTCTTCCTCTCGTCTCTGTCTATCCATCCTGTTAAGGACAAAAAAATGTGATCACCAATAAGAAAAATCTGAACAGAGGTTCCTTTTTACCCGAAGTTATTATTGAGTATTAAAAAAAGTCATAATAAATAATTCCAGGCAGGCTAATTTCCAATCTTCGGAACTTACCAATTCATAGCACAAAAAATTGAAATATAAACTCCCAAAAGCAATGGATCAATGGCTAGAAGTAGACATAACATTCTATAACATCTAGTCACATATTGCTACAGGTAACTGACACTTAAAAATTATGAGTGATTACTGAATATCAAATTTTCATTTTCTCTAATTTAGAGGAGAAATGACAAAGAGGTTTACTGAGATAGGAGTCATGTAAAATAAGTAATAGATAATAAAGGTTAAGCTATAAACAAAATCACATTATATTTCAACAATTTTATTAAAAAATACGAGCCATATATAATGGAGAAGCGTTGAATGACGCTTGTTACATTAGCTAAATTGATAAATGTGAAAAAAAACATGGAAAAAAAGGACGGGCTGTAGATAAGCATCTAAGAAACCATGAAAAACAAAAGATTAAAAAAAAGAAGAAAGGAAGTAAGGATTGTTGGACTAATCTTGTAATGTTAAAGAGTTAAAGGGTTTAAGTTAAAGTCTTAGTTTAAATTAGTTTTGGATTAGATTGTTTTGTTTTTTCAACATGTTTTTAGGGATAAACTTTGACTTTTTAAAGGTTGTTTTTCTTTAAATAGGGGTTAAGTTTTAGGGTTAATTGTACCGCATATTTGATTTAATAAAGCGTTGAGTTTTCTGAGTTTATATTCTGATTTTGAGAGTACCAGTCTTCAATTGATATCAGAGCTATCAAAGCTCATCCCGTCGCCCATAGAAGATTCGTTCCAGACGAAGATTGAAGGCCCGTTCAAGAAGACAACCTGCTCCAAAAATCGAAGGGTTGTTCAAGCGACGATTGGTGAAGGTTCATCCCAGGCGACAAACATTGCTCATCCAAGCGACGTTGAAGGGTCTCATCCCAGGAGAAAATGAAGGTCGATTCTGTTGGACTAATCTTGTAAATATCAAATAGTTGAAGGTTTAAAAGTTAGAAAGTTGTTTTAATTGTTTTAGATTATTATTGTTTTTAAATTTTAAAGAGTAGATTAGATTGTGGTAGAGTTTTTAGGGATAAGCATGTTTGACTTTTTGGTTTTGTTTTATTATAAATAGGGGTTAGATTATTCGGTTAATATGTACCAGTTTTTCAATTAATAAGAATCTGAGTTTTTTCTTCCTTGTTCGTAATTTTGTTCGGTTCTGGGAATTCGCAGCAGGGGGGTTGGGACATCAGATTCCAGGTGACAACGTGGTCTAGGTCGGAATTAAAAAGCCGTATCAAGCAACTGGGTTTCAATTGACGAAATTGAATGCTCGCTCCAAGTATTCGAGAACCCAAATTTCGTTTACTGTTGAAATTGAAACCACGATTCCAGAAAATCGAGCAGCTCTCTTTGTGAAAAAAATTCGAACAGCTCTGTGTGTGATAAAAGGAGAAATTATACCTGTGTGGGAGAAGAAAAATACCTGTGTGGGATTTTTGAGTGATTCAAGACCTGTGTGGGAGAAATCAAGCCTGTGTGGGAAGTATTATAACCTGTGTGGGAGATCTGAGCGCTGCTAGAACTTGTGTGGGAAGTATAGCATCTGTGTGGGAGAAGAAAAAGACCTGTGTGGGAGTGTTACAAATAATAATATTCCAGTTCGGGTTTATCAAAGAAGGAAGAGAAAGAAGACTGAACAGGCCCAAATTCAATTATTGGACCAGTTGAAGATAGTAACAGGCTTAAATATGGATCCACTTTCGTACACTAGTGGCTGAGAAGTTTAGAACGGTTATTTGTTTGAGCGGGTAGCTAGTAAATAGGGTATTGTTTACGTTCAGTTTTTCAATTCTGGTTTTGGTAGTTTCTTTGTAATTGGAGATCTTTCCCTTCTCGAATTGGGATAATCCTTGTCAGTATTTTGTGTTTAATCGAATCCTCTAGCTACATTTGTTAATTGATTCTATCAATTTGGTTCCATTGCCGGGAAACCGTCCTCGTCGCAAGCATGGTACAGACTCGGGGAAATTCTGGGACTGAAGGTGAAGGAACGGCGCTCGACGCCCTAGCAGCACAGATGGCGGCGATTGCTGCATCCATGGAATCTCTCAAATCCGAGGTAGGCGCGTTGAAGAAGGATAAATCTAGCGGGGGAGATAAATACGATGAGGCCGAGAGTTCCTGGAGATCAACCCGAAATTTTCGACCATATAACAAAATCGATTTCCCGTCGTATGCTAGTAATGAAGATCCACGTGGATGGGTCTTAAAAGCAGAGAAATATTTCAGGTATTATAACATACCTGACAATGAAAAGGTTGATATAGCTTCAATGCATCTAGAGGGAGATGCTCTCGATCTCTTCTCCTGGCTGTCAATGGATCAAACTATTGATTTTTGGGAAGACTTGGTATTGGCCTTTCAAAAGAATTTTGGGCCAGCCGAATTTCAGAACCCTGATGAATTTTTATGCAGCATTAAGCAAACTGGTACCGTACAAGAATATCGACAAGAGTTTGCCAAACGATCGGCTCGGGTGTCTAATTGGGCTGATAATTGTCTGCTCGGGGTCTTTTTTAATGGATTGAAGGAAGAACTAAAAGCCGATGTTCGAATCCAGAAACCACGAACCGTTTATAAAGCCATGAGCTTAGCTATGGAATATGAGGCTAAGGTGGGTCATGGGCGTCATAGCAGAATGAATAACTGGACTCCCAATTCCAAACCAACAGTGGAAAATAAACCAAGTGCTGTGAGTCACCATCCTGCATCGATGCAATCTAAACCAACCCCACGGCTTTCGGAGGCAGAGAAACAAGCTCGATTCGTAAGGGGGGAATGTTACCGTTGTGGAGATAAATACGGCCCTGGCCATCGTTGTAAAACAGGTGCTCTTCGATTGTTAGAGGGTGAGGAACATGAAGAAGGGAAGTGCATGGAACAGGAAGATCAGGATACTTCCGTAGAGGAGTTGGCTGAAATAAGCTTAAATGCTATCTCTGGGAAAACAAATACCACAACCATGAAACTAAATGGCACTCTTCAATCCACTGAGGTACTTGTTTTAATTGACAGCGGCTCTACGCACAATTTTATCTCAGATACGCTGGTGCGTGAGTTGAACTTAACCACACAATTTGTTACTCCTTTTGGGGTACAAATTGGAAATGGAGATATCATACGTTGCAACAAAGAACCAACCACCCTTCCTCCTTTTCGTACCCATACTCATTCCATTCCCCTTTTACCAAATACCTCACCACCCAATATTCGACCCATAGTCACATAAATCGCTAGGCAAGCCACGATCCACGTATTGGTACGTGCTGTACCCAATCGGAATTCGTAATCGAATTGGATGGCTATGGTACGGCGACTTCAAGCTACTGCGATCGTCGTTCTCACAATACGAAGCTCGCGACTTCAAGCTACTGCGATCGACGACTTCAATATAGGGTTAATTCGATTTCCCGTAACCTGGAACATCGAATTTCGACTTCAATTTCAATCGATTTTGGGCCAGTCGGGAATGCAGCTGACGATTCGATTTTCTGCGCTGGAATTGAAGACCGACCTTTCCAATTCCAAAATTAACGACGATTTGGTTTGTTAATACGTTGATCCACTTTCCAGAATCCAAAATACTGCCCATGCAAGTCTCGATATATATCAAATTGATACTTAGATCTTCTTCAATTTCACTCCTCTCTTCTTCTATTTTGCTTCTTCTCTTCTCCTTCCCTTTTAGTTTACTATTTTCTTATTTGTTCTTTGTGTTTGTTAATCCGTAACGTACTTACGTTTACTCTATTTGGTCATTTTGGTGTTTTTGAGATTTTGAGCTTTTGTAGCTGCTATTATTATGTTAACCAACTTATCACTTAAATTTCTGTTGTTAATCATTTAACTAGTTGTTAATCTAACATCTAACTGATTTTTAATGGGGTACAACGAATTGGAATATATGGTACACCGTACCGGAACGTACCGAAATGAACCTACCCCCCTTCGTACCGAATTCGTTGAAGCTTGCGATCCGTGTACCCGAACCGCGTTTTCGTACCGCAGCGAACCGCGATTTATGTGACTATGATTTCGACCATATCGTTATCCTCATTCTCAAAAGAATGAAATTGAACAGCAGGTCAGTACCTTATTGCAATCTGGCTTCATTCAGGCCAGCACCAGCCCTTTTTCTAGCCCCGTTCTTTTGGTTAAGAAAAAAGACAACACATGACGTATGTGTGTTGACTATCGTGCATTAAACCGAGCCACTATAGCTGATAAGTATCCCATTCCTAACATTGATGAACTCCTTGATGAGCTGCATGGAGCTACAGTGTTCACTAAATTGGATTTACGATCGGGGTATTACCAGATTCGTATGAACCCAGATGACATCAAAAAGACAGCCTTTCGAACCCATTCTGGCCACTATGAATTTATGGTCATGCCGTTCGGTTTGACCAATGCTCCCTCAACCTTTCAAGCTGCCATGAATGATCTTTTTAGACCTCACCTACGACGTTTTATCTTGGTATTTTTTGATGACATCCTAATTTACAGCCGTGACCATCAGCTACATTGTCATCATCTTCAGGTTGCACTTGAGCAGCTGCAATCACAACAATTCTGTGCTAAGGCTACCAAATGTTGTTTTGGTCAAGCCAAAGTATTATTCCTTGGCCACGTTGTCACATCCATGGGGGTTCAAGTGGATGCAGATAAGATATCAACAGTCCTTTCTTGGCCAGTTCCAGCTACTGTTAAAGCTGTTAGAGGATTTCTCGGACTCACGGGTTACTATCGTCGGTTTGTTCGCAACTATGGTATTCTAGCTAGACCTCTGACAGCCCTTACCAAGAAGGATGGATTTCAGTGGACTGACATTGAATCTGCAGCCTTTGAACGGTTAAAGCAGGCACTTGTTACTGCTCCAGTCCTTCGTCTTGCTGATTTTTCAATCCCATTTACTGTTGAATGTGATGCATCATCAGACGGAGTGGGAGCTATCCTTATACAAGATGATCATCCTATCGCCTATTTCAGCAAAGGTTTCGCACCTTCCACCCGGTTCAAATCTGCATATGATCGTGAGTTGTTGGCTTTAGTGTTGGCTGTTCAAAAGTGGAATCACTATTTATTGGGTCGACATTTCTTTATTCGAACAGATCATTTCACTTTGAAATATTTGTTGGAACAACGGGTAACTACATCCGAACAGCAGCGTCTCTTATTGAAATTGATGCCCTATGATTTTACAATCATTTATCGTTCTGGTAAAGAAAATAGAGGTGCAGATGCTTTATCCAGAAGACCTCTCCAAGCTGATCTACTCACATTGGCTGCTGCTCCTTTTTGTTCTGATATTATGGACATTAATGCAGGTTTGGGTATGGATCCCTACACCAAAGATATTATGGCTGCCTTAGCTACTGACCCTAATTCAGTTCCTGGTTTTACCATGGTGGGCCAGTCCCTGTTGTACAAGGGTCGCTTGGTTGTTCCTGATCATTTGGATCTTCGTGCTCACATACTACATGAAGCTCATTCGACACCGATGGCTGGACATGGTGGATTTTTAAAGACCATGAAGAAAATCGCATCACAGTTCTATTGGCCAAAGTTAGCAGCGGATGTACGCTTGTTTGTGCAGAATTGTCAGGTGTGTCAACGCAACAAGTATGAAACTTTATCTCCTGCCGGGTTACTCCAGCCTTTACCAATACATGAGCAGATTTGGGAAGATTTATCAATGGATTTTATCGTCGGGTTGCCACCCTCTAACAGGATGGATACTATACTGGTGGTGATTGATAGGTTGAGCAAGTATGCACATTTTTTACCATTATCACATCCCTTCACAGCTAAGACGGTTGCTACTATTTTCTGCAAAGAAATAGTTCGTTTACATGGCCTTCCTCGTTCTATCGTCTCTGATCGAGATGTTATTTTTTTGAGTAATTTTTGGCAGGAATTATTCCATCTCAGTCAGACTAAATTGAAAATGAGTACGGGTTACCACCCTCAGACCGACGGACAAACTGAGGTCTTAAACCGTTGTTTAGAGGCCTATCTTCGTTGTTTTGCACAGGAACAACCCTCTAAATGGAGCTCTTTTCTTGCTTGGGCAGAATATTCATATAACACGGGCTTCCATTCTGCTACATGTACTACTCCCTTTAATGTTGTTTATGGCAGAGATCCACCAGCTCTTCACCCTTATGTGTCAGGTGAAACCAAAAATGCAGATCTTGAAGCTCAGTTAATCGATCGGGATGACATGTTAAAGCTTTTAAAGATCAACTTGTCCAAGGCTCAGAGTCGTATGCGGGCGCAAGCAGATTCTCATCGTCGTGATGTTTCTTTTTAGGTGGATGACTGGGTTTTTCTTAAAATTCAGACTTATCGTCAACGCAGTTTGGCCAGAAAACGTTATGACAAACTTGCCCCCCGATTTTTTGGACCTTACCGGATTATTCGCAAAATTGGTTCAGTTGCTTATGAGTTGGAGTTGCCTTCCACTTCCCGTATTCATCCGGTTTTTCATATCTCCTTGCTTAAACCCGCTAAGGGCGTTGTTCCACCTCCACAACCTGCACCTCTCCCTCTTACTCGTGATTGGGAATATGATGTTCAGCCTGCTTCTGTGGCAGCTCACCGTTGGGTTTTGGAAGCTGGCCAGCCTGTTCTAGAATTACTCATTCATTGGCAAAATCGTCCTACTGAGGAAGCTACTTGGGAATGTTATGATCTCTTGAAGAACCAATTTCCTACTTTCCGACTTGCGGACAAGTCTTCTTTCGGGGAGGGTAGTATTGTTACAAATAATAATATTCCAGTTCGGGTTTATCAAAGAAGGAATAGAAAGAAGACTGAACAGGCCCAAATTCAATTATTGGACCAGTTGAAGATAGTAACAGGCTTAAATATGGATCCACTTTCGTACACTAGTGGCTGAGAAGTTTAGAACGGTTATTTGTTTGAGAGGGTAGCTAGTAAATAGGGTATTGTTTACGTTCAATTTTTCAATTCTGGTTTTGGTAGTTTCTTTGTAATTGGAGATCTTTCCCTTCTCGAATTGGGATAATCCTTGTTAGTATTTTGTGTTTAATCGAATCCTCTAGCTACCTTTGTTAATTGATTCTATCAGGGAGAAAATAGAATCTGTGTGGGCTGAGTTACTGTGAGAAGTATTGAACAATTGTTGATCAAAAGAAATTATGGCAGAAGGGACAATTGTGCAAGCTAGAGAACAGTCAAGCATCTCTCTTCAATGTCCAAAGTTGACATCCACAAACTATACAACATGGGCAATTTTGGTTGAATCGATCTTGCAAGCGAATGTGTTGCATGAAGCCATTGACTCAATAACTGGAGTAACAGTCGATCATAAGAAAAAGTTCACTGCGAGAGCATTTATCTCCAATCTTTACCTGAAGATATATTGCTACAAGTAGCAAAACATACCGAGGCTAGAGATGTATGCGAGTCAACTCGAGTTCTTTTTCTAGGAGCGGATCGGGTACAAAAGGCAAGACTTCAAACACTTAGAACTGAATTGGAGAAGCTTCACATGGGAGAAAGTGAGTCAATAGATGAATACTCGGGAAAGATATTGGCGGTGGTAGAAAAGTTTAAAGAGCTTGGTTCATCAATCGAAGACAAGGTTGTGGTGAGAAAGCTACATAGTGCGGTTCCGCAAAATCCATGCCTATTGTTGCTGCTATTGAACAATTTGCTGATTTGGATGATATGCTATTTGAAGAAGCTGTGGGTCGGTTAAAAGCTTATGAGGAAAGAGTTAAAGCGAATAATGTTCATGATCAAGAAAAATTGTTGTTTTCTAAGGCTGATGAACAAGAGAAGAAAGAAGAATCTTGTTGTGAAAGTTGTAGACGAGGGTGCTCAAGTCAAAGTAATAGTGGAAGAGGTAGAGGTCGTGGTAGAGGACGGGGTCGGTTTAGACCCAATGAAGACCGAGGTGAAAGAGGTGCAAATAGAGATAAGAGCTACATTCGATGTTACAATTGTCAAGAATATGGTCACTATGCGTATGAGTGTCCAAAGTCAAAGCCAAAGGAGGAAGAAGCCAATTTTATTAAAGAAGATAATTTTGGGCCAGCACTTATGTGATCAAGGAATGAGGATTACAAGATTAGGGGGGTGATTGTTGGACTAATCTTGTAATGTTAAAGAGTTAAAAGGTTTAAGTTAAAAGTCTTAGTTTAAATTAGTTTTGGATTAGATTGTTTTGTTTTTTCAGCATGTTTTTAGGGATAAACTGACTTTTTAAAGGTTGTTTTTTTCCTTATAAATAGGGGTTAAGTTTTAGGGTTTATTGTACCTCATATTTGATTTAATAAAGCGTTGAGTTTTATTTTGAGAGTACCAGTCTTCAAGGATAGCTATGAAAAATTAATAAAAAAAAAAACAAAAAAGTGAAAAAAACAAAACAAAAGGGTCTCTCAACTCGGATGAAGAGAATAAAAATTTTGCAAGTGTAATAAAAGAAAACAATATAAAAGAAAACAATATAAAAGAAAACAACATAAAAGAAGAATCAAAACTTGAACTCCTTGATACATTGTAGAACCTTACCAAAATGAACGACAACTAAAAGGTCCTAATAAGAATATGTTTATACCGTGATTACTGTCAATACAATACACAAACAAGCACACACACATATATTTAAATAAGGATTCATTTAAAGTTAAGATTTGTGGCAGGTAAGAAACCAGGGATACCTTCTCTGGACCAATCTGATGAAGTGCTGTGGTGGAACAAACACCCGCTCCATGTCAACAAGAGCAACGACCATCTTCTTTGCATCATTCTTGAAATCCTCCAAAGCAGTGGTGGCAATCGCCACAACCTACTTAAAACATAGTAGTCAGATGAAAATTTTAAGAAGCAAAAACAACAAATATGAAGCTAGAACAGATTGTGCAGAAACTAGATATAATCACCTCTCTCTTGAAATGAGGATATCTTCCAAGCCCAGGTGTTGCATTTGCTGATGCTGAAACTATATCCACAAGCACACGATGAACCTATATCCATTGAAAGCAATCACATGGCAGAAAACATTTATTTAGAAAAACAAAAGCAGAAGAGGAAGCATTATAATTAAATGTATGCACTATATATACATATAAATATAGAGTACAAATTTGTAGCAATACCTCATCAACACAGAGACGTGATGGTTCTTTAGCAAGCTCTAATACACCTTTAATTAAAGACCGAAGTCCTTTTTCAGGAGATATAAGATAAGGTTGGTAACCATCTGCCTCTAGCACAATCTGGTTACAAATTCCATGATCATTAAAGAGCACCAGAATATAAATGAAGGTAAAAGTTAAAAAAACTTCCTTACCCTCTTGACATTATTTATATCAAAATGTCTGTCTAGAGGAAGCTGCTTGATCCTATTAGGAAAGTTACCCTCAAAACTTGCCACCACTTTCCACCCACTGCCCTGAATATTCATACAAAATAGCTGGCACTATCAGAAAATGTCATAAATATTGGCATCATTACATAGACTATACAAACAAGCAAGCACCACAGGTTAACATTGATTATTCAAGAATAACAGGCAAAATATTTCAATGACAGATGCCTGTGATACTAACAAGTGCCAAGGAATGACACAAGACCTTCTATAGAACCTCTCATGAAGTTCTTGTCTTGTACTTATGTCTTCAATAACTCAATCTAATCATACTTGAATATTGGTTCTGAACAATTACCTCTCCAGTCATAATATGTTGAAGAAACTTGTCCTCAAATTCACGGCATAATTCCAAAGCCAAAGCCCTTGTACCTTCGGAACTACTAACCATAGATTCTCCCAGCCTAACCAACTCATCTTGCACAATCTGAGATTTCCCCTGAAGCCTGCACAATATTAAAACAAAAAGTATTATTTCATATATCACCCTCATAACTTGCATAATATTGTTTTTACCCACTAAAAAAAGAGCATAACATCAAATATACCCATTCTCAAATTTCTAACATTTATACCCTTCCCTTAAAAATGCATAATATCATATCTATCCAAACAATCATTATATACGCAATTTTAAACTCATAACATTTATACGTCATTGTTCTCTTTCCCCTTTAGGACTATGAGTTATGGTGTTGAGGTTTAGGTTGTGAGAGTTATAAGTACAAGAAAAATGAGAGGAGTATAATGATCATATATAAAGTGTAATTAATGAAATGAAAAAATATGAAATTTTAAGGGTTTGAATAGGAATATTTGATGCTAAACTTATTTAAAAGGGTAAATATGGTATTATAAAAGTTTCCAAGGGGATATAACTATATATGAATTATGAAATAGAAGACCCAATAGAGATGCAAAAAGTGCACTAGGCGTGGCGTGGAGCCGTGGATGAAAGACAACTTTTGCTAATTATATGCTACTATCAATTTACCAAGGCCAAAATCACTAAATCAGTATACAACAAATAAAGTTTTACAATTCTCCATATTACTGCACATACGAAATAGAATAACTTTTTCAGCACAAGGTAATTGATTAATCCAGACAATACACCATGCACAGAAATAAAACAACCCCCATATAGAAAAAACAGATGGAACAACATGGTCTAGAAAACTCATAAAGAATATAGCACTAACCCATGATGTCAGCCATAGGGTGTGGACTTTAGCAATTTTAGCTAGCGCGCATTAAAAAATTATTAGAAGAAAAATAATTTCCGAGTATGTATAAAACCAAAGGATTATAAATTATCCCATAAAAGTACAAGGCATTATACATGATATATACAAATGATTCTTTGTTTATTACTCAGGTGGCGTAATGCACAACACATCGTTTTGGTGACATGTAATATTGTAAACAACTAAACACACATTGTACTAATGTAGAGAGTGGAATTTCATAATCCTTGGTTTATTTGATTATATTACGCGATCAAGTGTTGTAACTTTTACTACGCTATAGAATGTTGTAATACTTACATACTTGGTCACTGTGCGTATAGGGTTGGCTAATACTATAAAGGAGAATTTGCCTAAAAAGTGCAAGTGCATTAGCCATGAACCTTTTACACTTTTTAAGTAAAATCTACCTTTTACCCCAACCCAACCCTATATATGAACTTCACTCGTCATGATTATACTAAAGGTTCTTTGTGTAGTAAACTTAAAAATCAACAAAGATTGAAAAAAAAAAATGAAAGAGAGGAGATCTAACCCTGATAAAAGGCTAGGAAGTCTGATTTTCATGCGGCTACGGATATGATGAGCTAGGGTTTCAACCAAAGCTAATCTACCAAGCTTGCTTTGTGGAGCTCCTGTCAATATTGATTTCAAACTTTCACTTTCAGCCAGCCATGCGGTTTCTAATGAGTTGTCCGACCCCACGCTTCCTGATTGTGCGGAAGCAATGGAAACCGACTGACCAATCAGAGCAACCCATGGAATATCAGCTGCACTTCGTGGTCCTTGACCCAAAAGAAGTGCTTGACAAGCAGCAAGAACTTTGGGATCCGCAGATGCTTGGTCAACTTTGCTAATGACACCGATTGTTCTCGTACCTATAATAGAAAAAACAACATATCTACAGCTCAAAATCAAAATGGAAAGATTACAAAATTTTGAACTCTACAGGAAATGAGATTTGTAGGCCAAAAATCAGTATCAACATTGAACGTACATTCTCCATCATATTCTTTTGCAACTCTGAGGGCCTTAGCAGAGGAAACTTCCGGTGCCTGAGCAGCAGGTATTATAACCAATAAAATTGCATCATTGTGCTGAGCATATTCACTCTGCAAGAAATGCTAGGTTGTTAGATCACCTTTTAGAGAAAATCTTACAATATATAACATGATTGTAAACTGTACGTCTGTACTAAGTGTGTATTGAATGAAAACAAGTTGACAGTAACATACCAATGAATCATCAAGATTTCCTTTCTCGACTCCAGGCAAGTCAATCAATTTTAAAGGAGGAGCTACAAATGAATAAGATTTAGTCAGGGAAAAAATAGCATATAATAAAAATAATATATAGAACAAGAAAATGAGCAGTAAGTGACAAAAAAGTAAGCTAATGAAAGAAAGGCTCTTAATTCTTACAAAGTGAAACAAAGTACCTAGATCTTACATATTGCATCCCCTTAGATGCGAATGTGGTGCGCGTATATTATGTATATATGTGTCAGCCCTCACGGGGCAAAAGTAAAATTACACTAATTTTAACGTTATATTACTCAATATTTGTGAAAATAACGTTAAACGTGTTGGGTTGGTCGGTTAATCAGGCATCATGAGCCGCAGGTCTCATTGGAAGCAGTCTCTCTATTCCTACGAGGTAGAGGTTAGACTTTCTAGTGTCTACATCTTACCTTTTTCAGACCCTACCTTAGCTTATGATGATGATAATTAGATGCGAAGGGGTGTACAAACTAGCTTGTATGCAATCAAATAATTATAAATAAATATTGTTGAGCCTAATTTAAACTGCACAACAGATACTTGTGTACCACTTTCAGAGATTCCGTTATATCTTATGTTTCCCTCTTGACCTCTATGGTGCACCCATAATACTTGTCACTTAATTATATTGTGTCTATTCATTTCATTTACAAACATGTAGATGCTAATTTCTAGTTCCATATTTAGTTATTTGCACGAAGCAACAACAAATCTTGAAAATGACTGCCATAACTTATTAATCTAGAAATACCAAGACGATACGGCAATACCATTGGTTCATGCCATCAAGATCGTATGAATAAATATGTGTCATGTTAATCTAATCATGTAAATATATATACTAATAACTCCCAACAGAACATGATAGCTAGAACTGTTTCAGAGAAAACCGATAAATGCCTTTATAAAAAATTTGGATGTCATTTAACTGACTCGTTAATTAAAACAAATGAGATCAATAAGTAATTATCTATAAAACTTATTATGAACAAAACATATCATATATGTCCCAAGATATTAGAGATCAAAAAGGGATTTGCAAATGACAAATATCATACAATGCGACTAAATTATCTGTGACCCATGACACGTGACACTGCATCGTGTTTTGTTCCTCTCATATACAAACATGTAGAATTGTAGATGTTAATTCCTAGATCCATATTTAATTATATGCATGAAGCAGACACACATAAGATATATAAGCAATTACCTATGGCACTTATCATGACAAATCATATCATATACATCAAGATTCTAGAGATCAAAAAGGGAATGATGCCTATACTTTGAATTAAAAATAAGAAATGACAAATATCAAACAATGTGACTAAATTATGTCAGGCACAGAGTAGCACGTAGCGGAAAAACACGCACGTACAAACGATTAACACGCAGAAAAACAAAACGTAAATGGCACAAAAATTTAACATGGTTCGGTCGAGATGTCTACGCGTAGGGACTTACAACTAGGGTTTATCTTCAATTACTCAGGCTCAAAGATTACAATTACATAACTAAATATATATAGAGGATACAAAGTAGGTTAAACCACTTAAACGGCCCAAACATAGGGCCAACAACCCTAATCTACCCTAAAGGCCTAAGAAACCTAACAATTTCCCACTCCGAGGCCTTGAGATGAACTTTAACCCACCATCTAAGCACAAAGCAACCCAATCATTAGTAACTCACTAGTCTTTGTCAAACAATGTCTCCCAAGCCTCTAGTTCCCATAAACGATTAACGCATGAAAAACAGGAAGTAAATAGAACGAAGATTTAACGTGATTCGGTCAAGGTGACCCACATCCACAAGTTGCAATGTTAAACCACTAAATGGGTTGGGCTTTGTGTTGACTGCCCTAATCTTCCTTGAAGACAAAACCTATCACATCACCCATGACCCGTAATCCTATACTTTAGCATTTTACTATAAAAGCACCCATGTTTGTAAAAATCAACCTAGTCAACCATCTTCTGCTTTGATATCCCCAAAAATCAGTCAAAATCAGACCAGACGGACCAAATCGGGCAAAAATCGGCTGAATTCGACAATTTTCTGGCAACTTTTGAAATTACGACGAAATTTCCAACGACTTTGTAAATGCCTGCTATATTTCCGGCAACTTTTGAAATTATGACAAGATTTCCGGCAATCTTTTAAATTCGACAACCTTATGGTAAAATGAAACACACACACATATAACTTAACATTTGTATAAAAATAATATCAAAAATTTTGATATATATATATATTATATATATATAATTTTGAAAAATTAGATATAAATATCCCAACCCGATTAATCCCGAATCACGATTAATCTCAATAAATCCCTAGTCCCTGCCCCACCGTCTAGCAATTTCTACAACCATGAAAGCACCCATAGATACTGAACACCAAAAATATATTTCTCATAGCTCCTAATGTCATCAACTAGAAAAAAAGCTTAAAACAATATGAATCAAAACATATAGTACTTAAAAGCATGTCTATTTCAAAGAAAGAACATATCCAAACTAACCTGTACTTGTTTTAAGCTTCAGATATATTTCATCACGACTCTTGCTCGAAATTTTACTAAGTCTATCCTGTAAAGAACGACGAAGAGCACCTATGATTGAATAAAAAACAAGTCATATTAAGTGTGATCAGATTGCCGATTTATAAAAAATATAAATTGTGAAACTATGATGTTATACATCCAACATGCTTTAAGTAGGATAAGAGGGTGTGATAGATTTCTCACTTGCAGACACTGATTGGGATTTACTATCAATCTGCAGCACAATTGTTTTGTTGCTTAAGTTTTCATCCCTGTCTAAGTCGATGCATATGGGCGCACGGGTGGCACCGCCTTCACCAGTTGGCTGTGCAGATAGAAATTATAACTGGTAAAAATAAGCTCCCAAGTTTTCATTTCCCGTGTAAAAAGTAAAAAAACATATTCGCAACTACTCGCATGCTGATGCAGCAATGCAGCATACAAGTAGTGATTCCATAGTTCTAGATTGTGGCATGTTATGACGCATGCCCAAAATCATAACCATTATATGATATAGACATATGTCTAAAAGTGAATATTGGAAACTAAAATGATAATATCATAATGAAATTCTTACCAAAGCAGGATGTCCAATCAAACTGTTCAAAACTGCTGATTTACCTGCACCCTGAACAAATTTGTCAAGACTTAGACACTAGCTTACTAAATTAACAGCAAAATTAAGTTCTAATGACAAAAAAAATAAACAGAAAACAGAAAAACACAACACATAGACAAACAAAAAGTCATGAGTTTTTAAGCATAAGCACAGATGCTTTTTAAGTTTAGTTAGTAATGCAAAATTGTAAGTAATATTATCAGACGTTAAGTTATTTGGGGCATTAGCTTTCCGCATGACTGATTGCAAAAATACTAAAATAGACGGCATTGGGTTTTCAATTAAATTCTTTAGACCTTTACTGAAAATTAGCCACCTAATTTATGAAACAACAACCAAGCCTTCAATTAGTTCAGAGCTTTAGTGTGAATTCTGTGACAAGCAAAAGAGTATCCAATCAAAGATGAGTGTGCTTCTTTCTTAAAATAAACATAAATAGTTTAATTACAGATTTCCAAAAATCGAGGAAAATGAATAAGTTGATCACTGACACATAAGAAAAGCACAATCATGAAGAAAACATACACGTTAGGTATATAATATAATAATATATCAGATCAAGAAAGCCAATACGATGAGCTGAAGAGTGAAGATGAAGAAGTATCACGGCCAGGTTTAATGTGAAGAACAACCATTGGAATCGGTGATTGGTTTTCTTCCCCATTTTACATTTAGTTCTTCGTCCTAACGATATAGGGTAAAGGTTAGTGGTAACTATTAATCGATACGCTAAACAGAACCGGAAGCCATTATTCAAAAACGATTCCCATCTACATTAACCTAACTTACACAGAAACACGGATCTTAACAAAATCAGATCACAGATCCAAACCATATAACAATCAACACAATCAAACAAATACCGACTGCTGAAACTACAAAAACATTACGTTTTAACTGGATTCAATCACAATTCTCCTAATAAACGATCAGAACAATCAATCTTACCGTATTGCCAAGAGCAACAACGTTTAGAAACGTGGATCCACGTCTTGAGGACGACGATGAGTTCTCGTCAACATCTTCGTCATTAAGCAAAGCCGCCGCCTGCCGCATCGAATCAGACAACTGGACCAACTCTTCGATCGCTTCCATCTTTGATCTATCAAGTCCACCAAGCAAAAGAACGGAAGAGATCAGAGTCAAATAAACTAATAATCGAGTAGATGAGCACGTTCAAACAAAGAATCTAGAGGTGGTGGGAAGCAAGATTTTGTAAAATTATCAAAAGAAACCCTAGATGTTTGTTCAAAAGCAAGGTGGATCGAGTAATCAGTGATGATTTTCTAGGGTTTCTGTTGAGATTTGGAAAAAGAAAAGAGGTTGAACTTTGAATTGGTTTTGTGCGTGAATGAGGGAAGAGAGAGAGAGAGGAAGATGAAATATGGTGACAACAGAAGGCACGATCTTCGTAGCATCATAAATTCATTCTACTAGTTTGAGTTTCTTTACACTTTTGGCACCAACGTTTTACTCCATTTTGCGAACATTTATTTTAGTTTTTCTAACATAAAACATATCTTGATAGTTGATACAGGCTGGTAAAATGGGTAACTGTTAAGACATAATTATATCTGTTTAACAAAAAATTTACTATTTGATTTTATGTTTTTATAAAATAATAAAAATTAAGAGGTTGGACTTCATTTTTTTTCTTTTTTATTACATAAAATATAGAACTGTCATGTTTAAATCATCAAATTAAGTGTTAAACAAGTCGTTTTCATGTTTTATATTTGCATTAATCGCGTCATCTGAACCTATTAAGATCCGTTTTGCTAGCCTTATTGATACTTGATATACTCAAAATTTTGTTTTTAGAATAATAAAGAAACTAAAAGTTTAATATCAAACTTTTAAGAATAAAATAAAAACAAAAAATTTAATATTCCTCTAATTTGTTTAATATATAAGTAGTAAGAAAGTTAGGTCGAAGCTTAAAGCAAGAATGCAAGATCAAGTGTCTAAATTTTGTTGAAATTTATTAAATTATATGACACAATGAACATTCGTTAAGTTAGTTTAAGTATCAAATTATTATAATTAATCAATAAACTCTTATTCATTATAATTAATAAATAACCAATAAACTCTTATATATAAGTTGATATAGTTGTCAATATGTCGATAATGGTATCATTATCTCTTTTTCATACATGCAATATCTCATATATAAATTAAACATATAAATATATTAGAAAAATATCAATAATGCATTAATACCATTATTATCAATCGCTAAATTAAATAATTTAATAGACTAGCACCAAGTAATCATGATGTTTTGTTGTTAAAAAAAATAACCATGATGCTAAAAATTTGTTGATTAATATCATGATTTAGGTTTCATAATATAAAGTTTTTCGATCTTTTTTTAAATTAGCTAAAGTAAGAAAAATGAGGTCGGCTTTTTCTATCTACGCTTATAAATAAAATCTAAATTTTAAAAATTTTTGTACTTGTGTTTAAGTATAAAGGTGTCAATGAATCTTTCAATCAATTATAAAACCATTCAATAATATATAGTACAAAATAGAGAATACATACAACATATCATTTTTTCCTATTTGTACGATGCATTGAAGTAAGAAATGACACAAAATAAACACTTTTCTTGTTGCGTGTTAGTGTTAGGTTTGAACATTTTACCTCACTCATGAATTAAGAAGGTCAATAATAGACAAACATGTTGTTATGCTAACATAGGTGGTGTGACTGATCTAACATAGGTGGTGTGACTGATGCACGACATTTTCTTTAAGAACGTACAAGGCAATCAATTGTTGTTTAGAAAAACCTCCAGATTAGACTAAAATTAGGAAATCAATCAGTCCTATGTGACTAGGGGTGTAAACGAGCCAAGCCGATCCCGAGCTCGTTAAGGCTCGAGCTCGGCTTGTTTAGAAAAATTAAGGCTCGAGCTTGAGCTCGGCTCGTTAAGAGAAATTAGGGCTCGGGCTCGAGATCGGCTCGTTAAAGAATTTTTAGGCTCGAGCTCGGCTCGGCTCGGCTCGTTTAGATTTTATTTATTTACTTTAATTACTAATTTAATTATATTTATAACTATATTTAATAAATTTAACATAAAATATTTAATTTAAATATATTTATCATAATTTTATATATAAAAATAGTTAATTTTATAAATAAACACTTAATATAATAAAATAAACACTTAATATAATAAATAAAAATTATATAAACAAAAAGCTCGTTAAGGCTCGCGAGCCGGCTCGAGCTCGTTAAGTAAAGCTCGAGCTCGGGCTCGATAACTAAACGAGCCACACTTTTGGGCTCGAGCTCGGGCTCGTTAAGGTCCGGCTCGTTCGAGCTTTTTACCGATCCGATCTCGAGCATTTTACGAGCTGCCTTGGTTCGTTTACACCCCTATATGTGACTCAAACTACGAGACCAAACCAACTCTCTTTTACTTGAACTCTAAGCATATTAAACATATCTTTAGGGACACAAAAATATCTAAGTTTGGTTGTTTCACAAGTTTCAAATAATTTCACACGTGAATCAATATTACATCCTTCATCTCCTCATTAATACTAGTTTGTAGTCCACGAAACCATTAACAAACCTAGATTTCTTGCACCCGATATAAGGATTCTTCAATGATTTTCGTGTAGGCCTGTCTAACTTGTTTCTTCTATGCTTGACTTAACTTGTTATTGTTCTTGTTTTGTCACATAAACTTCAGCTCATCATCAAAACCATTACATTGATCATTCTTCGTACATTCATTCATGTCATATCTTAATTAATCTCACATTTTTGCCTTTCTTTGCATATGATATTCATAAATCGACTACATAGGTTCCCTATTTTGATGATCATTTTCTTTTTTCTTCTTCGTTATCTTGCCTTTATTTTGTTAATTTATTGCGTCGAACAACCTTGAAACAAATAGCTTTTGTTATGGTTCAATCGAGAATAACTTGATCTTCAATAATAAAGAGCAAACAATAAGATGAAACAATTTTTTTGCTTTTTTTCGTTACTCCAAATTTAAACATAAATACGAGAAATTCAAAAGTTCAGACTTATTTAAATTAGTTTATGCTAAAAAGAAGCAACTATTCAAATAACTTGAATTGCAAAATTGATAGGAATGATGATATATTTTTTGCCCTTTTAATTTTAAGTATAAAATGTGTAATTTTTGTTGACAATTTTGGTCGATTGTGGTTGTCTTTTTTGGTTTGCAATAGTTAGATCGTATTACATTATTATTACTATTACTATTACTTCAATTGTTTCTAGCAAGATAGTAGGCCTCTTGATTTCCAAACCACACAAATTCTTTGTTTGTCGCACGCCTTTATACATGTGACTTTTTTTTGCTAAAGTTTTCTCGTATGACTTGTCTCTTGTTCTTGGTCAACATCTTATCTTTTCTTCTTAATCAACTAATTAGATCTTTTGCTAAGTTGTTCACAAACACCCCCATGTGACCGCTTTTCTTTTGGTGTTCTTGATCTCCTACCTTGCTATTTACGGGGTATGTTTGTTTGATCTTCTACCTTAATACTATGTCTTCGGTTGTTCTATTTTGCTTACTTGATCACTCTTTATTCCTCTCTCTTTTATTAAACACACAAGTCTCAATTTTTGTCCTCTTTTGATAGTAGTTACTAAAATTCGGTTGACCAAACAACCGAAACAAACTGTTTTTTTTACCCATCTTTAGGTGACTATAAACATAACAAACAAATAATTATCTACCATCTTTACACAAAATAATCACTTATTCTTCAAAACACCTTAGCTTGACTTGCACTCTAAATTTATGTTTCCTCAAGTTTCAAATTAAAATCACATCCTTCATTTTATTATTTGTTTCATTCTTATTAATAGATATAGTTATGCTTTATAATTAGGCAGTTCATTTTATAGCATAAGATATACTTAAATCTTAAAAGGTATGTTATTATTGCATGATAAAATTACGCAGACACAAGGTCATAATGTATGAATGAAATTATCATGCACATGATTTTATGTGTGATAACTTCATATCTACATGATTTTATCACGCAAGAACAATTAACACTTGCATGATAAAATCACAGATACTTTGTATACTTTACTCACAAAAAAACTCCTTGTTTTTTAACGAGACACTATAAACATATACTTTCCAAATAGTGTTACGAGAGCTATAGCAATAATGAAATACAAATATAATAACAAATTAAAAAAAAACTAAATATATTAAAATACACTTGTAATAGTGATCGTAACAAAATACTAACACACAATCTACTTTGTGTTCTTTGCAAGAAAAAAGAATGGTGACTGTAACAACATATCAACACACAATCTATGTTGTGTTCTTTGCAAGGAAAAACAATACTCATCTTCACTCTACAAACTCTACAAACATCTGTTCCATTCCCCTTTGCCTCCCTCAATATCAATTTCACAAAAGAATAACAATACCCCCCCCCCCCCTCCTCCCAATCCACATTGGCATTCAACGATCGTAGAAACCAAATCATAATAAACGACACACCTTGTATGATGGCTGCCTTCATTTACTTTCAATGTGCGGGTAGAGTCCCAAAATGTGCTCAGGCATGAAATCATGTCGTGTCAAGATACCGACTATTGGTGGCCTCTGCAAATAAATTATACGTAGATGATAAATAAAGGTGAAGGTTTCATATTATGAATGGCAATTTGACCCAATGGCTAAGTCAACGGGTCAAATTCAGGTTATCTTCTACAAGTAATATATTGAAAGGTAATCAAAAGTGGATTTTTAACGCACAAAACTTGATAAATCATTTTATTAAAAAAAAAAGTAAAATGTGTAAGAAAAATATGACTAAAACAGGACAAAAAAGGTCTGTCAATTTTCTTTTAGAAACTAAAAATGATATTATTTTAATGGTCACATTACATATTTGACACAAAATTTAGACAACGCATTTGGGTCAATCCAACCCGTACGGAAGGAAAGGTTACCCAATTTTGACCCATCACCCAATCTGTCCAATCCACATGAAAAGCCAACTCTACCCGATCCGAGATAACAATGAGTCAAATAAACTAAGATAACACTAAAGGAAATTGAAAGAAAGGTTACCCCAGGAGTTTTTGGCACAACACACAAGTGTCGAAGACCAAGTTCCCTAAACGCAACTGCAGCTTTAGCCAACGACATGGTTTCCACCACTGTGTATGGTGATGTGTTAGTAATAGGATGAAGATCAACATACATTTCCATCTCGTCAGCATCAATATCCAAATCTTCAAGTTTCAACCCTTTTCCAGATCCTGCTTTTGCAAAATCAAATGCATGGTACCTTTTCAGCGTTTCAGTGCCGCTTAAACGCCTATGTTTTGTAAATATCTTTCCTTTAAGCAAAACAAGCAAATGGGACCTTAAAACAAGCCCACATAATTCAGGGGCATCGTTTAGGGGTGGTTCATCGATAACCGGAAAACCGTTATGTGATGTCATCCTTAAAGAGTGCAGTATGTTGCCAACCTTCTCGACACCCGAGAAAGTGATCAAAGGCCCAGAAACAACATCACCCGCTACCAAGTGTCTCATGTATGGTTCAGCATGGGCTTCTAGGAAAGGTAAACCCTTCATGATCACAATTTGGTCATACACTCCTTTGTTGAAACAATCAGCCACAGTTTTTGAAATAAGAAGGACAAGCATCATTAATGGAAGCATTAGTAGGTTATTAGTGAGCTCAAGAAGTATAACGCATAGTGAAACCGTCATTCTCATTGTGCCACCAAGGAAAGAGGCGGAACCGAGCAAGGCGAAAAGACCACAATCAAGATTAGCAATGGGACTCAGGAACCGCCCGACAAGCCGCCCGTATGATGCTCCGGCTAGTATAACAGGAATAAATAACCCAGAGGGGATCGCAATACCATATGTAATGATCCCGAGGAAATACATGGCAAAAAAGAAGAAAATGAGACTGGGAATGCGGAATTCGTTTTTGTTTAAGGAGCTGAATAAGTTTCTAATGGCATCATCATTGGTGGTGAGTAAAAGTGAAGCAAGATCGTTGTAGTGACCATCGGGACATTGAAAGCTTTTGTAGCTTCCACTACGGCCTTTTGTAGGGCATTCTTCCTTTGCATTAACCGGGCACGGAATGCAGTTTGCAAGCCAGGGGACACCAAACGCACAACAAGAAGTTAGGATTGAAATGATGATGACCAAAAGCACCCTGAAACCAGGACCTCTCCTACAAGAATATCAAGAATTAATAAGAGCAACATGCCAACACGCATTTATTTGTACTTTGCATGAATCTATGAGTGTTTGGATCTGCGTTTATAAAGTGATTTTATGTGATAATGAATAATTAGAAATTAGATACTCAATTGTAATAAAACAGAACAAACTGCATGAAGTTGTCATTGCCGTAGGGGTGGCAATTCTGAGACCACTAAATATGATCAAAAAATGATCAGTTTTTTGATCATAATTTCTAACTCGTTTAACAAAAACTCATGCCGGGTTGACTTGTTTAACCCATTTCATTAAGCGGGTCATTTTTAGTTTAACCTGTATAACACGTTTAATTAGACAAGCTGACCTGTCAACCAATTTAAATAGAATAAGGCCAAGCCGACAACGTCCCATTTAACTCATTCTTTGCAGCCCGTTTACAATTTGATTACAACTCATTTACGGCATGCCAACGGTTTAACAAGTATAGATAAACGTGTTAACTGAGCTGTGTACGGGTTACATGGTTTATTGATATCTTTGGCACACATAAATACACAGTCAGGTTCATCAATTCAACCTGCCAACCCCAACAAGATTGCCATCCTAATTATTGGATTTACTGCATGCACATCTGTTGTTTGAAGTTGTAACACGCATGATAATTACCTCTTCTTCGTGTGTTTGTCGAATACTGATTACATAAGACAATTAATATATAAAAGACCATAATGAACATTCTTGGGATAAGGAGATCGTCATGTGATACTAGAGTAAAGATCCCTAAACAAAGTTAAAAGAAGGGGTAATTATGTAATTCTAATATACCCATTGGTAAGAAATTGATTATATAACATAGAAACAAAATCATATTAATGCATGCATGTTATATCAAAAAGTATTAAAAGAAAATGAAAAGTGCTTACTCATTGATGATGCTGTAAGTCCTCAAGACCTTATCAACAAGATAATTGTAAATGCTTCCAAAAATTCCACCAATAACTCCAAGTAGTATAATGGCTAGGAGATCTATAGTGTTATAAGAAGGTACTGAATTATTGATATTGAACATGATCAGCCCTCCTTCACCAAATAATCCACACTGATCATTTTTACAATATTCAATCAGAGACTTCAAAACTACAGCCACTACAGCAGTTGTGAAAAAAGTTCTCCAAAGAAGAGCGCTCCTCCACCTGTAAGAAAATTAAACCTGGTCAAACTTACTGCCATGTCGGAAAACGTTAAACAAGGTCAAATTCAGGATTAGCTAACATTAAAAAATAATTTTGGAACTTTTTATCGAATTTATTTAGAAGTCCAGTGATTTTTTCAGAGTTAAAAATGTTGGTTCCTTTTGATACAGTTGACCCTATTAATAGTGCTATAAGGTGATTGCTGATCACATGTGTTTCATTAAAGCTTAATTCCACCTGGGCATTCTACTTATGAATGCCATTCTTTGCACTCTTATTTATATTAAACTATTTGTAAAATTTAGAATATTAATTCTCCGTAAAAATTTAAATACAAAAATGAATATTTTTTATGAAAGAATTACTTTGACCCAATTTATCATTAATCCTTTAGCCAAATGAACATCATGAATCAACTCTTAGCTATCATTTGACTTACAAAACCTCTAGTTGCCTAATGTAATCTTGATCTTACCTTTTACCCCTATGTCATCCGAAACGAAAACATTATTGTTATCACTAAATTTCTCAACAATACTTGGGTGCGTTTGGTTCACAGAAGTTATGGAATTGGAATATTAGTTCCATTCCAAAGGTGTTTGTTTGATAAATGAAATAGACTATGATTTAATTTACTCAAATTCCTTCATCCAAATAAATTAGAATCTCCAACCACCCACCATCATTGCCAGCCTCGCACCCTCCACGCACACGCCTCCAACACAGTTTCCGTTGCCAACCCTTTGCTGCTGCCTTTGCGAACGCTCCCCCCTGGCGCCCATCACTCCACCACCCTCGCTATCATTGGAGTCCTTGCTGCTCCGTTGTTGCACTTGACCTTGCCACTCCACCACCATTACCAATGGCTGTGGCACATGTGTTGCTACAACGATCTGCCGATGGTGGCAAAAGTGGCACCCACTGGGCTGTGTTGGAGATCTTGTGGGTGTGACAAAAAAATGAATGGTGTTGGCGGCGGTGGATGTGGTGCCATCTACATGTAGGTGGTAGCCGTGGTGATAGATTACAAAATTATATTCCCTAATAAATCTCAAATCCTTTAAACTCCAAAGTCCAAACCCTTTCGAAAAATTTCAAGTCCAATTACAATTCATTTATGTTCCAATTCCTTTACGCAAATTCCAGTTCTTAAAAACAATTGGTAAACCAACCGTACTCTTATAGATTTAGTTATAACAGTTAATTGTGAAGCTTTTTTGACAACTTGTATTTATGGAAAGCATCTGGTATAAAATCAACAAGGAATTAAACATTTAACCTTGCTTCGATTTCTAATGATGTTCACTTGGGCCAAAATATAAATTAGAGGTGGCATATATACCCCTATATGTAAACATGATAATTTGCATTGTTGTTTCTTTAACAATTCAATGGATCAAGTTTAAAAGTTTAGCTAAGATGGAAGCTAGTTGAATGGGTTAAATGAGGTGAAAGCCACTCAAAGTGTACTCACAGTGCATACGAATTTGCAGTCTGCTTGTAAAAGATAGTTTTTAATCATAAATAAGAAATCAGAGGTTTAGAAGTTAAAAAAATAAGAGAAAAGACATGAAGTGTTTGCGAGTCAGAGTGATTCGACCAATTTTGAACCTAACTAGTTCCTAAAAATGACCTGTTAAACGATGCGCATATATTTGTCACCTTTAAATAAAGATTTCATATTGTTAATCAATTTAATGATTAAACATGTCCTTTTTACTAGCATTTTGCATTTTGTTCTTGGGGGTATTTTGAGGGGGGGGGGGGGGGGGGTGGGGGTGAGGGAGGGAGGGAGAGAGTGAGAGAGAGAGAGAGAGAACCATGAGGCTGCTTCTTCAAGAGCAAATAGGACCCCACCAACAGGGGCACGAAAAGCAGCAGCAACACCAGCAGCAGCACCACATGTGATCAAATCCCTTCTGTCCCTATCATTTTTGAAATATCTAAGCCATTTCCATGTCAAATGGTACTTTCTTGAACCTCCCTGTCCAAGCAAGTTAGCTATGCATGCCCCGGTGTGAACCATTGGTCCTTCCTTTCCCACAACAAATCCAGCAGCAACTCCAAAAATTGATCCAAAAATCTGATCAAAAAACATCATTATCCAAAAATCCAGGAAGGATATAGAGAGAGAGAAAGAGAGTACACATGAAAATGCATATGGTACACACCTTCACAAAGAGGGTGCTTGGAGCCAAAATAGAATGTGCATCAACACCATTAAGATAAGCTTTAACCTCAGGTATCCCAGAACCAGCTGCAGCAGGGGCAACATAAGCACAAAGAAATGCAGCGCAAGTTGCAAGAATCACATTACAACCGGCCAATGTAGCAAATGCCAGATAATAACTGCATTACCAGAAACAAGGGATTTTTGGTCATTTCATAAGTCTAGAAGCCACATCCAAAATACTTTAAAAAATCATAATTTTCCTTTGAAAAAAGGAGTGTGAAATCAAATATAAAAGCTAAAGGGCAGACAATTTTAGGCTTACTTTTGCTTAAGCATCAGATTGCCAGTGAGAAGAAGCTTAAAACCAGCAATGTTTTCCACTGCAATGTTATTAAAAAACCCCACAAGCCCTGTGGCTAATCCTATAAGAAGTACCAGTGCCCACTTCAAGACAACATATTGCAATATCTGCACCTTCTTCCTTGACCTCCAATCCTGTTTAAAAAGATCATTTTCTACAATCCTGCCAGAGATTTTCGATGAAGTCTACATGTCAAAGAAATTGGTATAACAAAACAACCCTCATCTAGCAAAATGAAATCAAAACATTACTAATACAAACGCATCTTTCATGTTAGTAACCACTAACTGCCTTATGGTTTAGGTCAAATCATATCACTTGGACTGTCATGTTTCCATGTGTTGGCAACAGTTAACATCAATTTGATCTAAATCCATGGCTTAAACTTTCCCTCATCTTATTAACAAAACAACTCAGATCAAGATAACCACAAAGCTATAAGTACATGACACAGATAAAACCAAAATTATTGAACGCTTTCTATAAGATCACAAGATTTAGTATCTGCAATCATTATCCTTTTCATCTTGTTCATTCACATTGACAACAAAAATAGAAAAATTCAAGATCAAACACAGGGAACATGCTAATGACATATATACCTTGATCAATGATCACTGTTCCCAAAATAAATCATTCTTTTCTGAAATCAGAAGTCCAAGAAACAACCAATGATGAGAGAAAAGTTAAAACCCCCAAAAAGCAACTTTCTTCGCTTTATGCTAATTTGCCTTTTGGTAAGCATTAATATATTCACTCACTTATTCAATCGTCATATGCTAAACAAATCTACTAACTGTAAGCAGACATTTAAGATGAACTATATGTAGAATCAATAAACACAAATTTCGAAAACAGACCGAGAATCAAATAAATACGATAGAGATATGAGAAGAATTACTCGTAATCAAGTGACTCAATTGGACAAACATTAGCACCAACAATAGCAATCTGAGACGTCGTGTTGATCCTACTCTTCAAAAGAAGTGGTTCTCGTATCATGTCTCTATCCTCAATCGCAGATTCATATCTCTCCATCTTATCTCCCCCTTCGCTTTCGATATCGACATTATCCTCCATCAATCTGCAAATTCCACACGAAATCGCGAAATCAGCACAATGAATCCTATCCATCAGTTCAAATCCACTTAAAATCATCACAAAATGAAGCAAACTTACACAAATCTTCAAATTTCTACTCTGCAACTTCGATCTTCCAAAGTTGTATGCGTATGAACGAAAATCTTCGATTCCGCAATCTTTTCGAGCATGAATCAAACAAAAATACTCAAAAAGTTGAATAATTATAGAGAGAGAATGAAATGATTGAGAGATTTTGAAGTGTTGTAACTTATACAGTAGCAAATTACTTCACGAATCTTACTTGAGATTATTATGAGATGCGTGATAGATAAGTAAGTGGTCCGTTTATCCACGTTTTAATTGTAACGGATATTTAAACTGATATTTTAGGCTGAAATGAATTAAGGTCGTGTTAGCAAGTATTGTAGTATAATAACAATATACAGTTATTGTGTTAGCAATTTTTTTTTCGAGTAAAAAAATTGTATTATTAAGCTTTTGATTATCAAAATAGGAATTATTATTAAGGGTTGATATTAAAAAAAAGAAGAAATTGAAATCCATAGGATTCATGCGTGACGGCGGCCACATAGTAACCGATGATTACGTCTAGTGTTTTATGGTGGAAGAATGTAACTAGTGTGATAGAGGCCACGTAAAATAATCACTTGAGATCAAGCCTTATTACACATACTACGTAATACGTATATGATCATAACTAGAAGTTTATGGATCATGTTTATAAATATTAATTATATGTCTATTTGCAATGTACATATATAATATATCCATATGTATGAACCGTCAAAGGGCAAGAGTGTGATTGCATTAATTTTAATGTTATTTTACTTATTTTGTAAAAATAATGTGAAAAGTATTGTGATGATTAACTTCAAACGTTAACTTTGAGCCGGAAGCTCCTTCGAAACAGCCTTTTTAACCCAACTGTGATAAAGGTAATGTTTGTCTTTATCTTTTTCTTTCATACCATACTGAAAAATGGAAATATACTGAATAAGTTTGTTTATTTGTCCGCAACAAGTGAATGATGATGTGGAAATTGTTGAAAAACGAGAAAAATAATTATGGTAATTAAATAATGTTTGATTCACTGTCAACCAAAGAAAATTGTGAATCTCTAAATAATTTAGATATGATGAAAGGACACACACATATTTCTAAATAATTTAGATGTGATAACGAATCTCTAAATAATTTAGATATGATAAAAGGACACACACATATTTCAACTTTAATACCCATTAGAGTTTTAACTTCTTGTTTCATCTAAATGGTTATCAAGTTTGCAATTTAAAATTTACATGACCTGCGGTTATCTAATGAGATGTCAAAAACATTATTCTATAAATTATTCTTATTTTATGGTAATGATTTCATTAAGAACTGTATTTAAATTGATCAGTTGTTACAATCGTGTGTTTCATATGTTGCAACCGTTTGTTTTACTAAAAAACACATCTGAATCAATCAACCAGCCTCTTAACCATTAAACTTTAAACATAATCTAAATGATTACCAAACAACCTTAAGTTACTAATGAATATTGGAATAAATTTTGAACTTTAATGCAGCTTAAGTTTGTATATAGATTGCTTTTGTTGAGACAATCGTTAAACATTTACAATTAATTACAAATTGTCATTAAAAACTTCTGGTTCACACAGTTTAGTATGAGGATTAATGTGAGAAAATGATAGTCCATTCCAACTCATTTTATTTTTCAAAATGTTTTTTTAACTTTATGTGATGATGTTGTGAATATTGATTCATTAAATAAAATATTAAAATGAGTCATAAGCAAATCCCTCTTTAATTTTCTTAAACAACTAATTTGGATCACTAACAAATTACTATAGTATCAACTATCAACGCGTCATCAGCGGTATCATCCGATCATATCCACCATTATGTCACCAGTTCAAAAGAAAACTCAATACTTTGAGAAAAACTCTTTGTGAAATTTATACCAAGACCTTATGGTTATTGAGCCTTACTCACCACCAATATGTGGTTGGGTTGTAATGCCGTTAGCAAATCCCTCTTTAATGACTTTATTAGACAGTTATTCATGTCTAACCAATGTTTTGAAAACCGGACCAGCCGGCCAGACTGTCGGACCGGGAACCGGGGGCGGCCTAAAAACAACATGCGAACCGCCCTCAAGGGGACCGGCTGATTAAGCCAGTTCACCGTTCGAACCGGGTTTCAAGTTTTTTTAAACTAAAATCCAAAGAATTAAACATAAAATCAAACCTTGCATTTTTTTAACATAATTATGTTTGTTTGAACATTAATTATGTTTGTTTAAATGTGCTTATAATTGTATAATTTTTTTGAAATTTTTTATAGATTTACTATATCATCCGGTTTTTGAATTTGGTACGGCGTCCGGTCCAATTCTGGAAACATTTTGTCTAACATTATTTCTAACCTCCTTTGAAGTCTCATAATTGTGTGTTGTAATAAAGTGATTACTAAATATATTGCACAATCAACAACTGGTGGTAATGCTCCAGTTAAAATTAATGTCATGAAAGGATATGCACACATTGGTAATGAGTCTAGGAACGTTTGAAGTATGTATAATCGGTCTGTTTCACGTATAATTTTTCTTAAAAATTGGAGATATTAATAAAGATGGTCAAAGTCAATGTACTAGTAAAATAACCAATAGAGATACATGAGACATAATGATTTCAGATGAACATAAAATAAATAAAATAAAAATATATCAGTAAATGATATATATCAGCTAGATCTGTTAATTGTTTGTTTTCTCATATTATTAAGTTATTACTTATTAGTCTAGGTTTCACAGTAATAACATGTTATTTATAATAACTGGATCTTTTTTAATTGCTTTACATTTTTTTTTTCCTAAAAAGTCAAAGAAATCCCCAACTCCAATAAAGGGTCTTTGACTTCTTGCTACTCACCGTTAAAAGCCAAAATATAAACTTACAATAATCTAAAATTAATAACATGATATTTACCAATGATCTGTATAATAAATGAGAGATAGAGCTTGTACCACTTTAGATCTTAATCTCTAATCCTAACTCTTGGGGGTTTTACTATAATGGTGAGTTTTCTTCTAGGTTTGTGAGATATACGTGGTATAGTTGATGTATGAGTTTTCCTTTGAAAACGTACCAACCAATCGACTGATTCAGCTAAAAAAAAAAAAAGAAAATGATATCTAGCTATCATTTTAAAACTTTCACTAAAATACAATCATGTATAAGAATAAAATTTTGATGTTAACTGATAATTTTTATGCGGAAAGTAACTCAAACAAAGTATCGTATTATAAATGATAAAAAGTCAAATCTTTTTGTTGATAATATGTTTTTATTTTAATACAAATTTAGATATGCACTATCTTCTATTTTATAATTAAATATGTAAAGGATATATTTAACAACGATTAGGCGGTTTCAGAAGGAATATATATATGAGATATTTTTTAACATAAAAATGATATGTACACACAAATATATAATCATGATCATATAATACCCTTATATATTGCGTTAATTCATAAAACTCTACCAAGATTCATTCAAATATTTGTTTTTTATATTATTACACATGCAGAACATTTTTTTTATTTTATGTATTCGTATAAATTCAAATTCGTTTAGAATTTAAAAACAAATGTAAGTTTGTGCTACACTTTAACGACATATGTAATGTAACCAAAACTTAGATTGATTAACGTCATAAACATGTGTTAACAAAAAACAAGTGTCTTAACTATGTGTGTGTGTAAAATTGTAAAGACAAATGAGGATTGCATCCAGTATGGAAGAGATCTGCAATTCTGTACCATAGAGAAAATGCCAACTGGAGATGACTAGGTCCAGGCCACAGCTGATATGGACTACAATAAAAAAAATAGATGAATAATAAATAGTTAAATACAACTATAATTATATGATATTCAAAAGTGTCCAGTTTACTTATAAATTTTTAGGCTTTATATTTGAATTTTATAAAATATCATTTTAATCTTTTCAAGGTTTTGTAATTTTAAGTTTATCTTCTATTATATATAATCCAAATGTTATTTTGATAACTTTTGTTTGTTAATTTTAAAAAATTAAGGGTAGAGATATTGATACACCGGTGTATGAATAACAGTACCTTTTGTATTTTTTAATATTAAAAGTATCTAAAAAATGTATGAGTAAAAGTTATGTGAGTATGATATGATTAATTTGAGTTGATTATGTGTATAGATGATAAGGGTGGTGTATGCATATTAGGATCTAAAATTAACAATCGTGGGTTATATCGACTGTCGGTGATGCTAGTTTCATAAAAGTAAGACCGACATTGGCTTAAGAACAAAAACTTTTACATCAATATGTTTTCAATAGAACCCGAACACTTAATCTTGATGGAAGCAATACATTCTATAACCGTATTGCAAAATCATGTATGTTCTTATTGTTATTTCTACATTGGTTTGCTCTCTCATCGCTAGGAGTAGAGAGTTCGGCTATATTTATATTTGAGTATGGGCGAAGGTTTATTCAGACTGGGGGGGGGGGGGGGGGGGGGCACCGCCCCCTGTTTTTTCGTGTAGTAGTGTAAATTTCTCGATACATAGTGTAAAATTTTTTAAAAACCTTTATTTCGCCCTCTGGAAAACAAAAAAATAGTTCGCCTCCTAGGATTATGGTCAAGCTTCGCCACTGTATTTGTGTTTTGTTTGATTGACACTAAGGTATGTATTTTAAGCTTGATTTTAAGACATATATGCATGTTCAATTCTCATCCACAAGTTATTTGTTAAAATCATCGAATTTGACTACAACTTAGTGAATATTAGATATTTACTATAATTGAATGCAGTGGCGAAGCTTGACCCCAAGCGTAGGGGGCGAAACTTCAGGGGGGGCGAACATAGGGTGTATTTTTTTTTTTCCGGGGGGGGGGGGCGAAATAGAAATTTTAAAATAATTTGCACTACGAATCGGGAAATGTACACCACTGAACGAAAAAACAGGGGGGGACCCCTTCAAAGCTGCGCCCCTGATTGAATGAAAGTTATAACAAATGCATATTAAAAAAAAAACTGCAATTGGATTTCAATAATCCAAAATATATTCTATTGGCCGATAAAAGTTCATGTTAATAGTTTGGCCAATTATGCTACAAACTTTTGCTTTTATTACCAAGACAATTTCAGTAACAAAATCATCATGAACTTACGATTGATTTTTACTCGATTTTGCTTTTACGTTCTCTTGTTCATTTCACAATCATCTTGTGATTGAAATCGATTGAGAATCTAGTATAATAAGCGAAGATTATGCTATTGGGATGGTGATTAGTATTGTTAAGAAAATTGAAAGTTAAGAGTATTATTAATTGAATTTTATTGTGAATTATTATCAGCTAGTAGGGATAACAAAATAGATATGTTTAACAAATTACAGACGACACGATTTAATGCAAATATAAAACATGAAAACGACTTGTTTAATATTTGGCTTGATGACTTAAGTGTGGCCAAGGACGAAGCTTGAAATTTTTCTGTAGGGGGCCGAAAGTCACGGCCACCCCTAACCCTAGTATATGAAATTTTTCTGTAGGGGGTGGAAAGTTACAGCCACCCTTGACCCTAGTATATAAAATTTTTCTGTAGGAGGACCAGACTCTATTAATATAAAATTTCCGACCAAATCCTACTACATATCTGATTCTGAGCCGAAAAACAGCCGGTAGTTATCCTTCGTTCTTGAGTGTGGCATCTCTATGATTTATGTAGAAAAAACATAAAGATAAAACATCGCCTCCTAGTTTTTAATATTTTAAATAAGTATATAATTACATAGTGTATTTTTGTTAAATATATATAATTGTATCTTATCAGGTACATGTATTGCTATCTTTATGTATCAGCTAGTAATAACTATGATTCCTTATTTTATCACCTGTTAATATCCATGTTTAATATTATACTGACCTTGTTTTATTATTGTTTTTATTTGATTTGATTGTGAGAGGTTGTTTTGTGTTTAAGAATGTTTTATTAATTTGGTATAATCAATCCCATGTGATCCGTTACTCGTAGCGATCGGCCAAAATGAATGCATATAATGGCCGTTAATAGGCACCACATTGAGCGAGGACCATCTAGTGTGTCTTTATACATAAACACATGCATATGGTATATGTCAAATATCAAATTATTAGAAAATGATTAATTTCCGTATTATTAAGTACTTTAATCAATGAAACAATAACTAAAAACTTTAATAACCAAAAAATTAGTTCCCGACTTTTTTGATTTATAACAACTGAAATTTTTAAACCAGTTGACGTTAAAAATTTCAGTTGTTATTTATTTTTTTTTCAAAAACAATGTGTTGCAAAATTAAGAAGGTAAGGTACCATTTTTTTTAATTAGTCAAGTTAAGTGACCTAATTTAATTATCATTAAACAAGGTTAAATCCCGTGTGTTACACGGGTGAAATAAATGAAATATTATGCTTTTAGAATACTTGTATATATTGCACTACGTTATAAACCTGTGTATTACACGAATTTAATATAAAATATTAAATTAAAAAACGTCATTGGATGATAAAAATCTCATTGTTTAAAAAATCCTTTTATAATATATTTCATTTAAAAAAAATCATTTTTTAAGATAAACTTTTTTTTTTACATAAATTTTGTTTTTTGAAAATAAAATATTTCTTACTTTAAAAGTTTTTATTTTAGAGAATTTCATATTTTATAAAAAAATTTAAAAGTGTGCTCTATACTAATAAGATAAATTTTTTTTTTTTTTGAACGGCGAAGGTCTCAATCGTGTGAACCCACTGTTTCCAGGCCATGTCACCAAGGTCTAGTTACCTGGACCTCCCATGAGCCACCACAACCACCCCAGGAGGAAACCCCACTGGGAAAACCCCCTGACCCCCCACAGACCCCTTTTTCGCTGCGGGAGGGATTTGAACCCAAGACCTCCCATTTGGAAGACTCTTGGGGTACCATTGAGGCAAAGCCTCTTTGGTAATAATAAGATAAATAATATGTTAGTTATTAGTATTACAATTATTTATTTAATAAGAGAGAGAATATAATTATTTAATAGGAGAGAGAATTAAGTGGAATTATAAGGTGTTGACAAGTGATAATTGTAGTATAAGAAGGTGACATGTGGCATTAGTGGTGTAAGAATGTGACATGTGGCAAATTTGTTACTTTTTTATTATAGAGTATAGATATAAAGGATCACAAGTGTAATTTTTTTCCCGCAAAACGAGAAGGTAAGGTTTATGGCATAGTTTGGAAATATCATTAAACATAACGGATTAAAAGTATAATTTTCTTATCAATTTTTATAAATTTTGGTTTTTAAATTTGAGCAAGGAGCCAAGGATGATAGTCTTTGTTCCTTAATTACCTTAATGACTCATATTATTTTAATGGTTAACATGTAATCTTAAACCCAAGAGCTTAAGAGGACATCTTTAAATGTTACAGTCTAACAATTTTGATTTAAAGTTATCTTTTAACTATTAAAAGATCATTAAGATGCTATTTAACAACCATTAGAAAAAGAAAAAATATATATATGTTACGAAAAAAAGTACATTTACAAAAGAAATTAGGTACAATAATTTATATAATTTTTTTATCGTATCCATAAGCTATTAAAGTATAAGTAATGATTAGAGTGATGTTTTTGTTTTGTTGTGTAAAAGACAGAAAAGAAGAAAATGTTCTTAATATGAGAACAAAGTTTCTTTTGGGATTATATTCGATGACCTGTTTCTCTACCCATTTTTTTTTTCTTAGATCATGTGGAGAACATATCGCTATGGTTTTTTTTTTTTTAAACATTACTCACTCAAAAACTGGTAACTTAGACTATATTATACAAGAGAAAACCCACAGAAAAATCTCATGATCATCTGAAGCAATTGTTTACACAGTGACTCGAAACCAAAATCTTTCACAAGACGTATCGAAAGAGTACTACTACACTAGAAACTCATCGGTATATATGATATATCACTAAAACTTAAAATCAATGTTCCAAAGCAAATATACGTAACAAAGTCTTATTAATTAATAAGAAATTAAACACTACAACGGCACTCAACTTTCTCTAAATATTGTATTACAAAATCAATGTATTTTCTCATCATTAATTATATTTATAATTAACTCTTTCATCGTTAGAGACATGTCTTAAATAAAATTTTACATACATATATATATAAAGGGCTTATGCCCGGAAAAATATATACTAACCGAAAAACAAATTACACAAATTTAGAGATCATACCCTCGTGATACAATATATTCCCAACTAGTTGTTTGAATTTGAGATTCACTATTCATGTTTGAATATATATATATTAGAGGTTAGAAAACCCAAGTATTATATAGGTTAAATATAGTAAACTTAGAAAGCAACTAATAATGATAATTAGAAAAACAATTTGATTAATAATAAAAGAATTTTGAATTTAAAAGTTCCTAAATTAAAATTAATCAAAATTTTAGTCTAGTTTCTAAAATAACAAAGTTATTTAAAATATAAATACAACTTAATTATAAAATAACCACACTTAATACAAATTTATTTTTTAAAATTGATAAGTAATATATTAAATTATGACTTTTCATCTGATTTCATATTAAATTTACTTATTTAATTATATACTAACAATTTCTAATTATATTTATATTAAGTATTAAAAAATATATTATTTTAATATTATTATTATTTAATAAGAGAGAAACAATAAAATAAGGATGAAAATAAATGTAGTGACACCTATCATCTCATTTTTAAGAGATAAAAACATGAAAAAAAATAGTTTAATTGAACCACATGATGACACATTTATCTAGATTAGAGTTGATTTTACGCCTTATTGTGGTAGTGTTTTTTTTAATCCAGATTAAAAATTTAGTAACAATTTACTATTTATTGAAATACATTTTTTTCCATTAAATATGACGCCAATTTAGGGGTGTTCAAAAAATCCGAAATCCAAATCGTATCTGAAACCTGAAAAAATCAATATGAATTAAAGATTCGGATATTCGGATAGATTCGGATCGGATATCCGATTTTGGATTGATATCAAAAATATACAAACTCGTGTTTATTCGGGCCGGATATCCTAATTCAATCCGAATAAAACATGTTTATTCAGGTTGTTCGGGTTATTAAGATTATTCATATGTAAAAAAAAATTTATTCAGGTTGTTCGGGTTGTTAGGATTAATATTTTTATGTTTTTTTAAATGGCATTTTGATGGGTCATAAACCCACTCAATCATATCCACACCCAATAGATGGAAACCCCCCAGCTCAGCATGGAACCCTTATTTTATTCATGCAAGAACTTGAATCCTTAACCTTTCCAATATTAAAGACACAAAGCACCATTCCTCAACAACTTGAGTTCTTTTATATTATTCACGTTATTCTCGTGGTGTGAAAATCATTACACGTTCAAACACTTGAGGAAAAGAGTCGGACATTAAAAATTAAACTTCGTTGATGAAAAATTTATAAAAGCATTATACTTTTTTGATTATCATCATATCTATCATCATTTATTCATATGAACGATATATTATATCAACACTTAAAAGATAAGGTTAATAGCCTTTTTTTATTTTTATTTATTCATTTATATATATATTTTGCTAATTCAACTCAGGCCTATAGAATTAAAAGGGTAGGTCGGTGACCGACCTCTTTTACTTTCTTTATTAATCTATTATAAAATAAATAAATAAAAATATACTATTTAATTTTCTTTGATTTTTAATTATTTATTTTATTTTAATGACGGTTAGTGTAAAGAACGTAATGATGCACCTGATAATATAAAGGATTTTGATCATACTTTTAAGAATATAAACAATAAAATATCCAATTTTAAATAAAATAAAAATAATATTTTTGCTGGAATGTTTAATTGATTGTTTAGAATAGAAATTTTCAAAAAAGATGCAATTGTTTATTGATTATATTGAATTGTTTCTTACGGTAAATGACAAGTAACGAGTATTATTCAACACATTTGCCTCTCACACCGATCCTTAAACATCCACCGTTTGTGTACCAGAATCAATCAGATACGTACTCGTTTCATAAGTCAGACGTCATCATAGTGCTTTACCCTGTTTTGAAATTTTTTTACGAAGGTTGGGAATTTTTTTTTAATAACTATTTGTTGTTAATTATTTTATTTTTTTGACAAATTCAGATGAAATCGGGTCAGATCAACAAAAAAAATGATAAAACTAAGTTAAATCACAAATACATAATAAAAACGCGTTAAATTATCATCTCATTTATTAGGATGATATGATAAAATTGATTTTTTTCGACATGATTCAAAAGAATATTGTTTAAATTTATAAATTAAACTAATAAGAAGGCGGATGTTTAAATTTTCTTTTAAAAAATTGTTTCATATTACCTAAATAAACAAATTATACACAAATCAACTAATTTTCTCATTATGTTAATAAGTTTCAACTTACACAATAATCACTCAATATATAAATTGCAGTTGTTATGTGGTGGAAAACAATGTATATTAGTAAGTTATTACTTTAATCTATTTTTAGGAGCAAACCGAACATGAATTCTGAACATTAAATTCAATCACTTAATATATAAATTGGGTCTTATTACTTTTTTAAATGAACCATGGCTGATTAAATATTTAATTAAATTATTAATTGTTAATTGAGCTTCAACATTAGTAATGGATATTGCGTTATATGGGTATTGTTTTTTAATTGTTGGGTTTAAAATAATTTTAAATTGAGCTTTGCTTAGTTCGTCAAATTTTCACGGGGGTCGGACATTTCTTGGGGTTCGGTCAAGATCGGATCATATACATAACATTGAAAATTAAAAGTTCATGGGAGTCGGTCGAACCCCATGACGCCTTAATAGGTACGCCCTTGGCTTTACCTACGTCATACATTCAAAGGGTTCCGCAAACCTGAAAGCAACCAAATTTCAGTGGGCAAAATAAAAACTTTACAACTTCATTGTGCCTTTTGTTTGGAGCTAACGTGTATAATAATCATGGTTGTAAAAGTCGTTAGTCGGACGGCAAGATATCACCTAGAAATTAATTAGATTGAAATTTTTATATGTAATTTTACATACATACATACATATATATATATATATATATTATATACACACATCAATATTAATAATTCAATATAATACTTCAAATAATTTAAAAAATAAACTTAAACATACTAAGTCAAGTAATTCAAAGTTCAAATTTAAACACAGAGTACAAATGTTTAGAGATAGGTTTTGATGTTAGAGGCTTGATTCGATGTTTAAGATGTTAGATTCAATGTTTAAGAGGCATACTAAGGATTTTTGTTGAAAAATGCATTAAATAATCATATATCTGGTCCTTTACCCAAAAAAAGTAAAAAAAAAATACTGATTAGGCCGTCTAGGGCCAAATTGACACAGTTGGAGGTCGCCTGGCACCGTCTTGGTCGATTTTTACAACATTGATAATAATAATAATAACAAACTAAAGTAAGGTTTACTATACATAACAGTAATAATCATGTATGTTTAGGTGAAAAATTATTACCAAAATAAATTATTATAAAAAAAATATGTTCTATATATACTTATTTTGTTAAATTTTTTTTAAAGAATCCGTTTTGGCAAATAAGCTATTCATTCATACTCTTTTGAAAGAAAAAAAAGAAGTATGTAAAGCCATACATGTTCATCTAAGAGGTAGGGTTTAGTCATATATGTTACACTAGATCTTCTGGCCAATTATTTGATAAATCTTGATTATGACTACAATTCCTTCTGTTTGGCAATTATGACAATTACAACAAAAACTATTAACTCATTTAACTTTATATCATTTATATATGCACCAATTTCATATATTTGTTTGTTTGCTATCTTGTACGGATATGTTATGGCATTATTGAATATGGTCATATCCCTTTCCATGTTGCTACCATGACCCCATATGGCCTATTGCCCATATATGAACACGCCAATGCATACAAATATACAATCACTTGCCTTGAAATGAGGTCAAAATTGAATGACATCATATACTTTTATCTATTTATTATTTTTGTTATTGTTTTAACAGTAGTATTTAGAGTGTCTAGATATATGATAGATTGTGTAAAATCTAAATAATTTTCGATAATGCTTCCATTCATGAGCATGGACGAAGCTCTTATAGGGATAATATCATATATCCTCTTATTAAACATCAAAATTACATATATTCTTATTGTGAAACTAAAATTACAAATATTCCCATGTTTCACAATTGTCCGTTAGTAAGGAGAATATGTAAGTTGTTTTTAGTTAGTTCATTAAGGGTAAAATAGAAAATACATAATTTATTTTTTTAATGAAATAGATAAATATGTAATATATTTTGTTTAAAAAGAAGAAATCTGTAATTTAATTTTATTACTAGGTAAATATGTAATAAATGGTTTTAGCAAGAGTATATATGTAATTGATCAATTTATTTATTAGTAGAGTGTACCCGTGATACGACAGTAAATAAAACACTTAGTTTGGTGATTTTACCTCATAATCTCAATTAAAAAAAATAAAATGTGTCTAAATGGTTTAGAAGTAGATTATTTGATTTGAGAATGTTTATATTATACTAACTTTATCTCACTTCATTTCTTAAATGTATGACAAAATAAAAGATAAATAGAATTTTTAAATCACGGTATACAAAACATAAACCAAAGTTTTTTTTACTTGTAATAATAATTAATTAATTTCATTAAAATTTATATTGTAAATGTCACCAACACAACACTTGATGTTGCTTTTGACTTATCTTATACTTTTTCAGTTAAATGACTTTTTAAAAATATTTATATCACAACAGATGGGGCATAATAACGTTTTCTTTCTATGTTTTAGTATCTATGATAATCTGTATTGACATTATATGTTTCTTTTAATCGACAATCATGCCACAACTTGTGAGTTTTAACAATAACACCTCTCAGTGTGTGCGCGTACGTATGCTTGCTCGAATGAATTATTATCTATTTTAATCAATTCAAAACTTAATAAAAGTATTTAAGGACGGTTGGGTGGTCTAGTGATGAAGAATAATTTATTGCTTTTAATATAAAATAATATTGCTATGCATCTTAAAGATAATACCGTGGATCAACACATAATTTTGATCATAATTGAATTGCCAGCTGAGAGTCATCGGTGGAGGTAGAGTTTCCGCAGCTGACGTGGAATATCACTAAATGAAAAATAATTAATACTGACGCAATTGTTTACGAATCAGATGCTTCAACTTAGAAAAATGAAACTTATACGCAACGCTTTATATGCCTAACAATCTAGAATGCCGTTATAAAATAAACAGTAAATTATCAAGATAGTTCATGTGTTTTGCTATTATTTCATTTTTGATATCTAGGTTTTATAAATTACATATATGGTTCCAAGCTTTTAATATTTGTAACACATATATACTTATGTGAGAGTAATTTGGCCAATTATTTAATGTTAATTTGGTGACCTAAGGACTATATGTGTTACAAATGTAAAAAGTTTAGGACTATATATGTAATTTATGAAACTTAGGGATCAAAAGTGAAATACTAGCAAACCACATGGACCATCTTGGTAATTTACTCTAAAATAAATACATAAATAATTTAGTTTTTTTAATGGCTTGGAAGTAACACAGACCCTCAATACGAGACTTTAACCGTCTGCTCAGATTTAACGCTCAAATATAAACGTCCGAGTTCATCTCAGGAGGGTTCCCACAACTAGATCAACCTTTGACATTACCTTAACATATATATCTTTACCTGAATTTAAACTCAAGACTTTTTATAAAAAAATCAATAATTAATGTTTTAAAAACACTTTGGTTACATATTTGTAGTACGTGATCACTTTTATGCGAATACATTAGTTTAAAGCTATATATCTACTACATATGTAATACATATTTTTCTTTAAAACCAACGTTATAATTATTTGATAGTTGATACAATATAAGATTTCTTTATATGCTCATCAATTATTTAAAATAGCATACACATGCATAAATTATTTAAGTGTCACAAGATTATTTGATATACAAGCCGAACATGGCTGGCTCAAGTTTTTTGGTGTTCTAAAACAGGGTGAAAAATTGTGATTTTTTTCAATTGTAAATAAAAACTCTCATCTTTTATCCGAACTTATAACACAAAAGTATAGATAATCATGAAGAGGAAACTACAAAAAACATAAATCACAAACAAAATATGTTGATTATTTACAAATATTAAAACAATTTTTTTTTTTACAAAAATCAGAATTCGTTACGACAAAAAAACCTCACAATTTTGTCGCCCTTTGATTTTGATGACTCTAAGCTAGGGCTTTTTTTATTTGTACAAGAGAGCTGGCCTTGATGCCGAAAATTTATATATAAAGGATTATATATTATTTATTTTTTATCCATAGCGTAATTACTTCATTTATAGCATGGTTTTTAGTTTTAGTCATAATATAGTTAGCGAAGTTGGGTTTTGATGGATCACCGTTTAATAGTGAATCTTTCAGCAATATATGAGTGTTTTCTGTTGGACTAATCTTGTAAAGTTAAAGAGTTAAAGGGTTTAAGTTTAAAGTCTTAGATTAAATTAGTTTGGATTAGGATGTTTTGTTTTTTCTAGCATGTTTTTAGGGATAAAGTTTGACTTAGTTAAGGTTGTTTTTTCTATAAATAGGGGTTAAGTTTTTAGGGTTAATTGTACCTCAATTTGATTTATTAAAGAGTTGATTTGTTTCTGAGTTTATGATCTGATTATTGAGAGTACCAAGTCTTCAATTGGTATCAGAGCTATCAGGCTCATCCCGTTCGACCAGAGAAGACCCGATTCCAAGATTGAAGGCTCTGTGAAGACGACCTGGTCCCAGACGAAATCGAAGGGCTGTTACAAGCAACGATCTGTGAAGGCTCATCCTAGGCAAGATCGGAAGGCCTGTTCCAAGCGACGAACTGTGGCTACTCCCAATCGACGACGAGATCTAGGTCGGAATTGAGGAAGCCGTCTCAAGCAACTGGGTTTCAATTGACGAAATTGAAAGCTCGTTCCAGGTATTCGAGAACCCAATTTCGTTTGCTGTTGAAATTGACACCTCGATTTTAGTAAATCGAACAACGGTGTGTGAGAAGAAGGAAAAAAACTCGAATAGTTCTGTGTGTGATAAAAGGAGACGTTAGAACCTGTGTGGGAGGAATCAAGACCTGTGTGGGAGAAAAAGAACCTGTGTGGGAGAAATTGAACCTGTGTGGGAGTAATCAACCTATGTGGGAGAGGAAAAGACCTGTGTGGGAACGAATAGAACTAGTGTGGGCTGTTTTGGTGTGAGAAATATTGAAAAAGTGTGAACCAAAGAAGACAATGGCAGAAGGGGCAATTGTGCAAGCTAGAGAACAGTCAAGCATCTCTCTTCAATTTCCAAAGTTGACATCCACAAACTAGACAACATCGGAAATTTTGGTTGAATCGATTTTGCAAGCGAATGGGTTGCATGAAGCCATTGACCCAATAATCGGTGTAACAGTCGATCAAAAGAAAAAGTTCACCGCGCGAGCGTTTGTTCTCCAAACCTTACCTGAAGATATCTTGCTATAAGTAGCAAAACATACTGAGGCTAGAGATGTGTGGGAGTCAATTCGAGTTCGTTTTCTAGGAGCGGATCGGGTACAAAAGGCAAGACTCCAAACTCTTAGAACCGAATTGGAGAAGCTTCACATGGGAGAAAGTGAGACAATAGATGAGTTTTCGGGTAAGATCTTGGCGGTGGTAGCAAAGTTTAAAGAGCTTGGTTCATTAATCGAAGACGAGGTGGTGGTGAGAAAGCTACTTAGTGCGGTTCTAACAAAATTCATGCCTATTGTTGCTGCTATTGAACATTTTGCTGATTTGGATGATATGTTATTTGAAAAAGCCGTGGGTCGGTTGAAAGCTTATGAGGAGAGAGTTAAAGTGACAAGTGTTTATGATCAAGAAAAACTATTGCTTGCTAAAACCGATGAACAAGAGAAGAAAGAAGAGTCTTGTTGTGAAAGTTGTGGACAAGGGTGCTCAAGTCAAAGTAACAATGGAAGAGGTAGAGGTCGTGGTCGAGGACGAGGTTGGTTTAGACCTAATGAAGACCGAGGTGAACGAGGTGCAAATTGAGACAAGAGCTATATTCGATGTTACAATTGTCAAGAATATGGACACTATGCGTAAGAGTGTCCAAAGTCAAAGCCAAAGGAGGAGGAAGGCAATTTCGTTCAAGAAGATAACTTTGGGCCAACACTTATGTGATCAAGGATTGAGAATTACAAGATTAGGGGGCTGATTGTTGGACTAATCTTGTAAAGTTAAAGAGTTAAAGGGTTTAAGTTTAAAGTCTTAGGTTAAATTAGTTTGGATTAGGATGTTTTGTTTTTTCTAGCATGTTTTTAGGGATAAAGTTTAACTTAGTTAAGGTTGTTTTTTCTTTAAATAGGGGTTAAGTTTTTAGGGTTAATTGTACCTCAATTTGATTTATTAAAGAGTTGATTTGTTTCTGATTTTACGATCTGATTATTGAGAGTACCAAGTCTTCATTTTCCACCAATTATGTATAACATTTATTATTATATTTGTATCATTTCCAAAGAGTTGTTAAAAAAATATGATTTTCTTTTAATTGTTTACAATTATCGTCAACTTGATAAGGGTTTTATAAATGAGTCGAGCTGAGTAATGGTAGGCTATGACTTGAGCTTGAGATTGAGAAGTTCGGCTTGGCTTAATTTTTTTAACAAGCTATAAAAGGGAGCTCAGGTTCCGCGCACACAAACTTATGCCAACTTGAAATTAGTCATTATTGTGTTTTTTTATTTCCTGCTTTTTTTCTTAAACTCGAGCTAGATCTTTAATAATTTTTAAATCTAATTCTTATTCCTTTATCATAATATATATATATATATATATATATATATATATTCTTCAAGGGTAAACTGCTTAATTGATCCTTGTGTTTATGTCAATTTTGCCACTTTAGTCCTTTTTAAATTTTTTTGTCATTTCAGTCCTTATGTTTTTTTATGCCAATAAAATCCTTCCGTCTAAATTGATGACGACTTCTGTTAAGTGGGTATCACGTGATTGGCACGCCATGGGTATTTTCGTCCCACCACTCCTTTAGGGTTTATATATAAAGTACCCATCCCTAACTAAACTCGTCACTTGCGAATTTCTTCCTCGTGTTTGAAAACCCTAACAAGAACCACATCATGAACACTGCTTTTATCCATCTGGGCATCCCTTAAACATTTATTCATATTGGCATAAAAAAAGTAATCAAAAATATAAAAATATTTAAGTAAATAAGTATAAATAAATATAAATTTGAAAAGGCTAACGAGCAGATCCAAGACCTGCTTAGGCTCGAATTAATTTACAAAATGTGTCGCTCTGCTTGAAATCAACGCCAATTTGGTGCACAATTGCTTCAAATCTTCATTGCTAAGTGTAAGAAATCAATTCCTTTGGATTTTGATGTGAAGATGATGGGAGATGACTCGTAGATTTTGAAGATGAAGGGTGTATGGGTCTAGCAATAGACGGAAAACCTATGCTAAAGAAGGTGATGACATGATTTGCTTAATAAACGATGGCATCATAGTTTATGGAAAATAATGTCTTTTAATAAATTGTAAATTGTTATCGTTGTCTCAGTTGTAAATGGTATAACTTGATTGTAAATTTGCAATTTGGATTGACCAAATAAGTAATAACACTATTGACAATGAGGAAATAAAATCAACTCTATTCTATATTGGATGTGTGTTATCATATGGTTTAATTTCAATTTTTTTTCATGTTTCTCTCTTTTTAATAAATAAGGTGACTCGTGTCACTTATTAGTGTATTTTTACTCTTATTTTTCCGTTTCTTTCGTTTTAACAAATAACTAGGTATTTTCCTGCCCCATGTTACGGCGGGCTATAACTATACACTCCTGATAACGGGTATTATATATCGTTTTCAGAAACATATGTTACATAGCAAAATCAAATCGCTCGTCATGAACTTTTAACAAATTTCTCATAAATATAAAAAATCATACAAAAGTCATACAAATATGTTGCGAAAATAATAAACAAAATTACTCACAAAATTCTTCTCACCATCAACCAGTTGGTTGAATTAAAAAAAAAAAACCCAAATCTCAGGTGTGCTAAATGACAAAAACAATAGTCTTATATTTGCGTTGCATGCATATAATTTATGTATGTCAGTATGTGTGTGCCCTTAAGGGTAAAAGTAAAATTACACTAATAAAATGTTTAATACTTATTTTGTGAAAATAACGTTAAAAACGTTGGAATGATTAACTTCAAACGATAAATTTGAGTCAGGGACTCTTTTGGAGCAACCACTTTATCCCAACCGGGATAGGGGTAAGGTTTGTCTCCATCCTTACTAAAAGTATGAATATACTGGGTAAGTTTGTTTGTTTCTTCGTTTTCTTTTCATGCATTCAATAGACAAAAGGTATTTGATGCTTTCAACATGTGTGTGTCTAAAATACAAAAACTAAAACTTTTCTATTTATTATTCATGCCTTTTGATGCTATATAGTAATAATATTAGAATAATATATTTTTAGATACTTAATATAAATATAACTATAAAATCTTAACATATCATTAAATAAATAAATGCAATCTGAAATCATACGAATAATCATAATTTAATATATTACTTACCAATTTGGAAAAATAAATTTGTATTATGTGTAGTTATTTTATAATTAAGTTGTATTTACATGCCAATGTGGGACTAGCCCACTTGGTAGAGGCTTGCCTCTTAGACTTGGAGGTCATGGGTTTAATCCCATGCAAAGGTGTATTTATGGTGTAATTTAGGTGGTGAATAAAACTTAGACGTTCAAAAAAAAAATTTGTATTTACATTTTAATTAACTTTATTATTTTAGAAACTAGATTAAAATTTTGTTTTAATTTTTATCAACAAACTTTTAAATTCAATTTTTTTATTATCAATTAAATTGTTTAACGGTTTTCTAATAATTATTATTAGTTGCTATTTAAGTTTTACGGTGTTTACGTGTATAATACTCTGGTTTTCTAACCTAATAGTCTAATATATAAATCTTAACATGAATAGTGAATCTCAAATATAATGTTAATTAAACATGTCCATAGTGATGAGATAGTTTGAATCTAAATATCGTTAATGATGAGAAAATACATGATTTTATAATACAATAAGAGAAAGTTGAGTGTTAACTATCTAAAATAGTGTTTAAGTCCTCATGTCTTATTAATTAATAAGAATTTATTAGGAATATTTGTTTAAAAATATTAAGTTTGAGTGATATGGTCTTCAATAATTCCATAAAGGTGCAAGTGGTTTACCTTGATGATCGTATCCAGGAGATTAGAGGAAGTGACGTGGGACCCCATGAATGCTGCAGTTTTTTTTAAAAAAAAACTAAAAATAATAAAAAAAACTAAAAATAAAAGGTAAAAATAAATTGGCTGAGAAACAGGTCATCGAATATAATCCCAAATGAAGCTTAGTTCTCATATTACGATCATTTTCTTCTTTTCTGTTTTTTATACGGCATCTTTTTGAAGTAAGACTAGGATTTCTAAAATTTAGGGCACAATTTTTTTTTTTTGAAAAACCCAATTGTTTATAATTTACATAGAATATATATTTTTTAAATTTACTGGTTAGCATCTTTGTTACTTCACTTAAGGTCTTGATAGGAGTAAAAAAAAAACCAAACCCAAACCTTATTAATAACAAAAAAAACTAAATCAAAATTGTAAGTTTGATTTTTGGTTTCTAACCGTATTTTATTTTAAATGTGTTTTTATTTTAGTTAACGGACACATATTTTTCTGATTTTGGTTTATTTGGTTCGCATAGACACGGGTTGGTTAATAGTTAGACTTAAAATAAGTCAAAATAAGATAAACTGAATCATTCAATAATTCTAATTAATAACCGACCACAAGCTTGAAATGGCTCTGAATTTCGGATTCATGTTGAGTCCTAAAATAATTGAGCCAGCTCTCTTTAAACGATAACACATATGTCAATTGTGCACCACCTAATCTCAATTGGACCAAATATCTCGTGATGTCATCAATTGGACCAAATATTAATTATGTTTCGCAAATTCTAAAAAACATAAAAATAAGTCAAATTGTCTATGTTAATATAAGTTTAGTAGTCTACTCATAATTACAGTTAACAAATGATATAAACAAAGAAAACAAAAAAAAATACAATACTTGATGATGATAATTTTTAACTTTGTCATATTTGTTAATGTGCCTGATTACCCTATTACTATGAAGCTTGTATAAATCTTTCACTAATGCCATTAATACAATATTTATTACAACATTATGTAAAGGCGAAACAAAACGTTGAAGATGTAATTATTCGAAAAGAGATAATCTTAAACAGAATTTCTCTTTTGAGAAAATATGAATACGAGTGAACTTTCTAATTTTTTATATTCAAAATGACAAATTAAATAACTCAAACGATAAACCAAACATAACGCGTATAGTTGGTGCCCAAGGAGCTTACCTCTAAAATTCAATAGGGGAGTCGGCCTTATGTAAATATGATACTGACTCATATGGTATCATGTTTAGATCCACCTGTGTCTATATCACTCGTTTAAACAGTTTATATTTATTATTTATATATAAGCTTGGAATGGTATAATTAGTTGGATTTGTCATCCATACTAAGAACATAAAATTAAATAATAACTATAATATTAGGTTCAAGCCTTTAATACCTACATATATTTTATATCTTTTAAGAGGATTTATAGTCTTATAGACTTGTAGTTACACATCCAATTATGTTTCTTTTCCCGTCATTCCGTCAAACACCACTACCTCGTTTCACTTCATTGCACATTAGCCTAGGGGTGTGCAAAAAACCAAAAAAACCGATCCAAAACCCAAAAACCGAAAAATCCAACCCGAGAAAACCGAACCCAAATAGAAACCGACGGGTTTGGTGTAAGTTTTCTAAAAACCGAAAGTTTGGGTGTAATCCCTAGGGTTTCGATCAAAATTCAATCTTTTAATCATGTTCAATCTTCAATAAACCAAAGTTTTTGGGTTCCTTAAAACCTTTGTATTCATAATTCTACAATACATACACATATATATACACAATACACACATAACCAAACCAATAAATGGGATAAACATTTTAATAACACAACAAACAATTAAAAGGGATTAGAACTTTTCATTTAATTAGTATGTTAATACTATTATTAAGTAATCATAAAATATTATTAAGCTTTATAAATTAATAATGTTTTGAAATGTAAAGATTATGCTAAAATAAAATAAATAAATAAATAATTAGTAAATTTTTTTTACTAAAAGAGTTTATAAACTTTTAAACAATTAAATATAAACATTGGAGATTTAAAAAAAAAAGTTTTATAGAAAAAAAATGATCTTAAATATTTAAGCATAAAATAATAATAATACAAACTGGAGGGGTTGAGAGTGTAATTTCTTAAACTAGGTTCTCGTGTTGAATAGATATGAATTCTAAAACATAGAAGCATAGAAATTCGAGGGACCAAACTTGTCAACTCTCTATTCTTCTTTTTTCTTCTTCCTGGGCACGTAGTTGACCTCCATGGAGTTCAGTTCTTTATAAAATCCACATAAAACGTGTTTCTTAAATTCAACCTATGATGCAAGGCTTAGACTAGTTAGCTTTATGTGTTAGAGGCTAGGCTTATACAATGTGTTGATTCTATGTGTGTTGCCAGTCAAGCAATCTAGTACTTAGTAGCCTAAGATGGTTAGAAACTATCTTCGCAAAGGCTTTTGCCTTTGTGTGAAAAAGTTGAAAAGTACACATAGCAAACTTGTTGAATTATAACTGTTAATTTTATAGTATGACCATACTTGAATTAACATGTTGTAAGGATACTAGTTTGGACACAAGCAATTGTTATTCATTCATTCATTCAATTTATTCAAACTTGTATTCATGATGTGCTTATGATACATATCTAGTTAGGCTATAGTTTGCATCCTTTTTATACATATTATTTAAACTTTGTGTGTGAACTCACCAACTATGCAAATAGTTGACAAACTCTATTTTACATGTGTAACAGGATAAGGAAGCATGATGAAGGCATAGGATAAGACTTATTAGACCTAGTTAAATTTTAAACAATGTTTTAGCATTCAATTGTAACTATTTTGTATTCAATTCATGTAATGTAATTTGAATTTAATGAATGACATGTTGTATTGTTTTAATGATGATGCATTAAATATTGAAACGCATAATAGCACCATGAGCTAATGAACAGTCAAGTTCGCGCCCCGACGTATTCCGCCGTCGGTCGGGGTGTGACATTGGGTTTGGGTTTGGTTTTACCTTAAAAAAAACCAAAAAAACCGAATACATGCGTATATGCATATATATATATATATATATATATATATATTACCTTTGAAAAATTTTAACAATTTATAAACCGTCTGTTTTTATTTTCTTAGTTCTTGATATCAAAAGTTAAAAAAATATATTTTATTATTATTATTGGCTTAAGATACCAAAAACACGTATGATTTTTACTAAATTTAAATATTTTTGTATATATTTTTAAATATTAAGTAATGTTGTACTTAAAATATTTGTAATACAAATATAATATTTTAGTTTATATTTTTATAAGCATATTTTAAGGCCTAAGTAGGATAAACCGAAACCCAAATGGGTTTTGAAAAGATAAAAACCGAAAAAACCGAACCCAAGCGGGTTTAAAAACCGAAAAAAACCGAAATTTTGGTTTTGGGTTTGGACTAAGCCAAAAACCAACATATGCACACCCTTACATTAGCCCCATCGTCCCTTCGGTCCGATGTCATGTGACATTGATTAAAAGAATTATATGTATTTTAATATCAAACAAGATTTAATTATCCACCCGCTCGTTGCGGCGGGTTACACAGTACACTTCCGATAACGGGTATTATATATCAAAATTGAAAAACAAAATTTAAAAGTTTTAGTGGCCAAAATTAAATAAACACAACTTTATATTATATAAAAGTTTTAGTGACCAAAATCAAAAAAACAAAACTTTATATTATATAAAAGTTTTAGTTGCCAAAATCAAAAAAAAAAAATTAACAAGTTTTAGTGGCCAAAATCGAAAAAACAAAACTTTATATTATATAAAAGTTTTAGTGACCAAAATCGAAAAAACAAAACTTTACTATTAAGTTTTAGTGGTCAAAATCGAAAAAACAAAACTTTAAAAAGTTTTAGTGGCCAAATTCAAAAAAACAAAACCTTATATTATATTAAAGTTTTAGTGGCAAAAATCGAAAAAATAAAACTTTAAAAGTTTTTGTGGCCAAAATCAAAAAAACAAAACTTTATATTATACAAAAGTTTTAGTGACCAAAATCGAAAAAAAACAAAACTTTACTTTTAGTGGCCAAAATCGAAAAAACAAAACTTTATATGTTTTTGTGGCCAAAATCAAAAAAACAAAACTTTATATTATACAAAAGTTTTAGTGACCAAAATCGAAAAAAAACAAAACTTTACTTTTAGTGGCCAAAATCGAAAAAACAAAACTTTATATTATATATAAGTTTTAGTGGCCAAAATCGAAAAAACAAAACTTTAAAAAGTTTTAGTGAGCAAAATCGAAAAAACAAAACCTTATAATATATAAAAGTTTTAGTGGTAAAAATTGAGAAAACAAAACATTAAAAGTTTTAGTGGGCAAAATCAAAAAAACAAAACTTTATATTATATAAAGCTTTGGCGACCAAAATCGAAAAAACAAAACTTTACTATTCATTTCAGTTGGTTTTAATATATATATTAATATTGGGTATTTGAGTGACATTATGCAAAGAATGTTCGTGACAGTATATGCAAAAATATTGGGCTGGTACAGACCTAATTTTTTTTATAGTTTTGTAACATTATTAGGGTCAAAATTATAAAAAAAAACGAAAAAACGCCGACAATTTTTTTATAAAACTAATTTGTCGACGATGTAACACAGACGTAACACAGCTGTACAGAACAACGGCGACCTATACAGCTGTATTACGTTTTTGTTACATCGTCGACAAAAAAAAAATTTTAAAAAAAATTGTCGGCGCTTTTTTTCATTTTTTTAATAAAATTGACCCTAATAATGTTACAAAACTATAAAAAAAATAGGTTTGTTTACATTGTTTTTTTCAAAGGTTCTAAAGTTTCTCAACTCAAGTGGGTTTCCAAAATAACCATTCCCTATATATATGTGTGTGTGTATATATGTGTGTGTGTGTATATGTGTGTATATATGTGTGTGTATATAGGGACTTATTCCATTAAGAATCATTAAATGTGGAAGAACCAAAACAACTAATTTTGAACCATATGTTTTAAGAAGTAAAAAAGTAATTTTCTTTTAAAAAAGGGTAAGTTACTTTTTACCCTTTTTAAATTTGTGGCTACAATTGGTTCTTTTAGTTATTATGTAAAAATAGTTCTCAATTAAACATCCTCGTATATATGTGTGTATATATATAGGCTATGTATATTTTGGAAACCATATTGAGTTAAAGAAACTTTGGAACCCACATACTTGGTCCATATTTAGCTGCATCACCATTTTATTTTAATAATCCAATATAATAGAATGGTAATATAGTCTTTTTCTTCACATGTACCTCCATACAATATTTTATTATTTAACCACATTCTCTCTCTTCTAATTCAAATCAAAAATAAAAGATTTAATTTATAAATATTTCTCACCTTTTTTATCCCACCAGGTTTTTGAAATGAGTAAAATGGTTGATAAGATGTTGGCTATGTACAAGTAATGTCGTTTTACATCAATGTTACGTTTTTCCGGATATTGTGTATATTGATTGTCATACCTAACACATTGTTTGGTTATGTTTTTTTTTATTTTCACCAGATTTTATAACACTACAACCCTTTTTTCTGATTTAAAGGTCTGCACTTATTTAACTCAATTTTTTTATTCTTTTTTTTTCAAGTAACACTCATGTTTTAGTAACGCATAATTTAATATTTGATTTTCTATATCCGCATTTCGTAATCTTTAGATAAAAAAGTTTAAGAACAAATACTTATATTTTATTATGTTACGTTTATGTTACATATAGACGTACTACTTTGACACTTGTAACGACCCGTTTCGCGATTAATTATATTTTAATCGATCGGGACGTTATTCGAAGTTAAACGTTGTTTAACTTTGTTATTAGTGAATGGGTTAACTTGGTTAAACAACTAAGTAATTATTTATTTTATTAAACAATTTAGTTTGGTTAGATTAAAAGCTACATAGATCTAACTAGAAGTTGAGGGGTTGAATTGTCAATGTTTGAAACTTGAGCAAGAGGGGCTTAAAGGGGTAATTGGTGGTCAAAATGGTCAAAATCCCCAAACTCTTTTCTTTCTCTAGGAGATCGACAAACACAAGGGAGAAAAACCAAAGTTTTCTGATTTTAAGCAAAATCTCCACCAATTCTTGGGTTGATCTTGAATGCAAACACACCAATCATCTCTTCTTGCTTCATCTAACACCTTGGTAAGTAAATTTTGGAATTTTGGAGTAGAAATTCGTGGCTCTTCATGAGGTTTAGATGGGTTGGTGTAAAAACCCAAAAATGGGTTGTTTATGGTTGATAAATGCTTGTGGGTTTCATGTAATCTTGTATAGTTACTTGAAATCACCTACTTTGAAGTAGGATGATGATGCATGGGATAAATAGGAGGATTTAGTAAGCATTTTAATAAGTTTGAAAAAGTTATGCACACAAGATGTTTGTTAAAATGCTTGAATAAAAAGTTGGTTAAGTGCAGATCGAAACAATTGTTCATTTCTGTACTGTTTTAGAAAAATCATATAAAATCAACCGTATCTCCAATTGAGGCGTATTTTATATGGTTGGAAAGGTATTTGAGAGTAATACAATTTGTCTTTGAAACTCAAAACCTGATTCGGGTTGTAAGGGAGTCAAAATGATCGATTTTTATAGCATAACAGTAAGTTCAGCATGCTGATAGAACTTATTTTTGGTTGCTGTGCTGATTTTCGAAAAATCATATAAAATCAACCGATAATCGTTTTGGGGCATATAATATGTCGTCGGAAAGCTCGTAGAGTCTACTACGATCCATATTTGAACATCAAAGGTTGAATAAGACCATATGTTGATCAAATTTGATAATTTCAGCAGCAACTCAAAAAGTTGCTGCACTAATTGGAGGCTTTTCAAAATGTTGTAAAAATGAGTAATTGAGTAGATATGCTTATTTAAAATGAATGGATGGTCCTATTATATCATATACACATGGTTGAGTGTTTTAAAAGTGTTTAAGATACTTGAAAATGATTAGGACCCATATTTACATTAACGGGTCAAATTGAGAATTTGGTACAAACAAGTAGAAAAGAGGAACCTTGTTTTATTATGTGATATGATTGAAAGTAGAAATGCTAAGTGGCATTTATGCTATATTATTTGTATAGGAAATGAAATGAAATTGAAAAGTGAAATACATAGACTTGAGAAGGAGTTACGAGGCTTCGCATTCCTACGGGCCAAGGTGAGTTACCTACTCACTAATATGCAACCATAAGACATATTAGTGTTTATGTGTTATATGATTATGTTTTTGTAACTACTTGTAATTGACTTGTATTAATTATGATAAATTGGCCATATGGGTCATAAAATGTTGAAGATATGAATATGAAACCACATGGAGTGGTATGCAACTACTTGATAGTTGTCTTGTAGTATTGAATGAATGTTATGTGCTAAATGCATAAGTTGAAAGGTGTTATTAAATGTTGATTGATAGATGACATAGAAAATGATGAAAATCCACATTTTGTGGAAGAATGTGAATGTAAAATGTGACACCTCGCAATTTCCAGGTCAGTATTTCCATTATATTAATAATAATGTGTATTATTATTTCATACGTGGCACAAGACTAATTGTATTTAGTTTGACATGTGGCACAACAGTTTGAACACATCGATAATTCGAGGAATTATCGCACAACACTCGCACGTGTCTTGAAAGACGAACGTTGGTGAACGGATCAAACCACAGAACACTTTCACTGCACATTAGGTTCCGGGGAACCTAAGTTAGTAGAACGATGTCCATAGGTCGAGAAACGATGGTCGTAATCAAGAAATACGCGAAAAATGGGCCAAAACATGAAAATGGGCCAAATTGGGCCGGATCTAGGGTCCAGGCGGTACGCCTGACCCGAAGATCCGCACTCTGGCGATGCGCGCAGATGAGGAAGGAACGCCTCTCAACTGGCTGCCTCGCGCGGTACGCCTGACTTTGGAGGTCCACGTGGCGCGATGTGCCTGGGGTGTCTGACAGCTAAAACTCTTGTAAATCTCATGATTACCATACCATACTCATTTTATACAATCCCATACGTAAACTCTTCCATTTAAACCCCCAAAACATCTGATTTCACTCCTACAACACCATATTACACTCATTGGAAGCCATTGTTGGGAGATTTGGAGCTTGGAAAGATCAAGGAAGGCTTGTGAGACCTTGTCACCACCATCACCATTACTTGCACTAATCGAGGAGCGATTCCAGGAGCTCAAGAGGCTGCTCATTCACTACCTCAACACGTTTGAAGCTTTGGAAGGTAGATCTTGAGACTATGTAGCATAAAACACACATACAACACACACAAACCCACATGCAAGGTTCAAAGCTTGCATGCACACACTAGATCCACACATACACGAATTTTTCCTTGTTTGAATATGGGTTTGATGATGTTCCTATGTTTATTGATGATCCATGATAATGTCAATGTGCATGTTGATGATTTGGTCACAAATGGGTGTTCTAGCAACATGCATGTATGATTTAGGTGGAATTACATGAAGTTGATATTGAAATGTTATTGGATACGATTTATGAGATCTAGAAGTGTTATGGTTAGCAAGATATGTTAAAGTGTGATTATTACTAATTGTGGTAACTTTAATATCAGGAAATGTTGATTTATGATGAAATGGCTTAATGCATGTGTTTAGATCTATAAGTTATAAATGATGTTAGAAACTAAAAGGATGGTTATTAATGTATTAAAATTGTTAAACTCACCAAATATATGATTTTTATGAATATTACTACAAATAGTAACTTTATTTCACAAAGTCTATAATGATGACATGTTTGTTGTAAGGAATATGATTTAACGGTTATTTTGAACTAGGATGAAGATATCAAGATGAGATTGTTAGCTAGACTTGGTGACATATGCTTATTTTGTAACTTTCTAATTATAGAAACTTTTACGCGATAAGTATGCTAAACTGACTATGTGTGACTATGTGCTATGTGATAACGTGCTCATTTAGGATAATTATGCGTGTTAGAATAATCGGAATACGATTTATTGCTTGATTTGCCAAATATGGAAACTTTCCTAAAATAGAAACTTACTATAAATAGTAAGTTTCCTCACGAACATGATTATTGGTATCCGCACACTTCACACGACACTAAACCGCACGTTACACGAGCACTTGATACAAACCGTCATCAACGGGTCGTTAAGTCAAACACGATCAAACACGGTCAACGCGACCCACAAAACAACTCGGAGTTGTTGAACTCGAACACGGTCCAGTGAGACCCACATATATGAACACAAACTTATAACACCTATATGATATAGGTAACTACTAGCCGGCGAGCTACACAGTTCTTGTACGAACACTCTGCTAAACTCAGGTGAGTTTTACAGCCCCACTTTTACTCTCATACTGTTTTACTAAACTTTGGGGTGAGAATACTATGCAACTCTTTTAGATATAGTACTGGTATGTTGTGAAAACCATTTTCGAGTGTAACTATTATAGTGATTTTACACAATACAATTCAGGGTTCAGGTCACGGAAAGCTAAAATCGCTTGAAAATCCGTTTCTAACTTGTGTACATATTTGTAACAAAGTGTTACATGTATGTAAAAGAAAATATTTCTAAAACATTCAAAATTACATATATGTAACTTTTATGTAATATTTATGTAATAGTTGGTTACGTAAATAAAATTAATAAAATGGAACTATGCTACATATATGTTACATACATTTATAACGAATGTTAAATAAATGTAAGAAAATTAAAGTAATTTCAAATTTATTTAAGAACACATGCAAACATAAATTAACATAATTTATAATGTAACTTCGATGTAACATAATACAAATAAACAATACGTAACTGAAATAATTATGAATTACGTAACTTCGATGTAACTTGGAGATTCCATTTTTATGAACAAATAAATGTATTAAAAGATATGAGTAGGTACAAATAAAATATATAAAAATATAAAAGTACATATAAAATGAAAAAAAATACACATGTAACATTACATGTCCTTATTATAACATACATACATATTTAGGGGGGTTTCTTTTTTGTGTTTTGGCTAATTCGCAGTGCAAATTGAATTTGCATCGGTGTAAAGTTTTTGCACTTTTCTAAATGTTGCGAAATGCAACTCAAATTTACACCGATGCAAATTCGATTTGCACTGCGAATTAGCCAAAACACAAAAAATAACCCCCCTAAATATGTATAATAAAGACCATGAAAAAAAACCAAAAATTCGGGCATTTTTGGTCAAAGTTCACTGGGTTACCACAATAACAGTGGGTTACCAACGGAACCTTCCCCTATATATATATATATATATATATATATATATATATATATATAGGGGAGGGATATTTTAAGAAGGCTAAAAACCATGAGAAGCGTGAGAAGCAATCTTGGACGTAGATATGTGGTGTTTTACGCTCAGAATTGCGCGGTGGCAGTTCTGTAAATAGTATGGTGTTTGAAAGTCGCGGGATAGGCATAAAAGTAATTTGATGTTTTTTGAATTAGAACTAACCTCCCCAATTTATCTCAATTCCGTAAAAGTCGCCTTTAACATAGATTTTACCCATCGACGAAAACATCAAAGTCCCCAATGTCATTCGTCGATCATTACTAACTCAAACACCAAAGTCCCCAATTTATCTCAATATGGTGTTTTTGGTTATTTTGGTGTTTTTGGCATTGATTTTGTATGTGTTGTTGCTGTTATGTATCTATTAAGTTGTTATGGTGTTATGTTAAGTTGTTATAGTGTTTTTGAAATTGATTTAGTTTATGGCGTCTATGTTGTTTGTTCATTTTAAATGGACATTAAGATTATGGCTTTATGATGTTTTTGGTTATGTGTTTTTGGCGTTTTATTTTGTATGATGTTTTTGCTGTTATGTATCTTGTTTGTTGTTCTTGGTGTTCTATTAAGTTGTTATGGTGTTTTTGAAATTGATCACATCTTTACAATGCTAATATAAACACCATAACAGAAAATATGAAGCTAACTAAAAACGCCAAATAACATCATATTATTTAACCACCATTAAAACACCATACATGTTTATAAAATCAAAAAACAGAGCATTATTTAAAAGAAAAAACTCCATAAAATTTTAAAATATCATGGTGATTATGGCTTTTGGATTCAAAATAAGTTGTAATACTTGGATTCAAAAACACCATATAATCAAAAATCACGATACAATCTGAAAAAACATCATACAATTTGAAATGTACCATAATATCAAAAAACAGAGCATACAACATACGAAATAACACCATACAATCTGAAAAACACCATAACCTTCTGTGTTCGATTCCATCACAACGTTACCCTCAAAAAAACCAAACGAGCATTCGACAGATGAAATTAGAATCATAAAATCAATTACAATATGTGATTTCTTCTTGTAATCGATAATTGATTTGTATTTTGAAAAAATGTTTAGCGATAATCATGGTATTTTCCCAAACTAACCGCCAACAATAATGAGAAGAAATTACGTTAATACCCATATCTTGAAAACCTTTGAAAACACACGTGTAGGGCTGAGATTACTTCTAACACTTTTTATGGTTTTAAGACTTTTTAGTCAAACCTCAATATATATATATATATATATATATATATATATATATAGGAATGGGATCAAATACTAACCCTCTCTTACGGCGCTAACCCATTAACTTTGCCAAAACGAAGCCGAATCTTGAATTTTTTTTTGAACATCATTGTAACACAATTAGAACACCATGTTCAGTTTTGAGTTTGGGCTAATTCATCACCGTTTAAAAAATATCATCGTTGTAAGGTTTTTGCTACAGTACTGTAAGTTTTAAATATTTAAACACCTACAGTACTGTAAGAGCCCAAACGGTGATGAATTAGCCAAAACTCAAAACTGAACATGGTGTTCAAATTGTGTTACAATGATGTTTAAAAAAAAAATTCAAGATTCGGCTATTTTTTGGCAAAGTTAATGGGTTAGCGCCGTAAGGAGGGTTAGTATTTGAACCCTTCCCTATATATATATATATATATATATATATATATATAGGGTAAGGATATTTTAAAGAAGACTTGAAACCTTAAAAAGTCTAAGAAACCACAAAAGAATGACATGTGGATTAGAAGCATAAGGGTAAAAATGTCAAAACAAAAAATGAACCTACACATGCAAGTTACATGTAAATTTCTCTTTTTTTAAACGCTCATAACTTTTTTGTACGTTAATATTTTTTTGAAAAAATTACACCATAAAATCAAGCGTTTTACTTTCTAAAGAGTGTAATATTAATATATTTTTTAAAAAATAAAAATAATGACTTAAACCGAGTATTACTAACTGTTCATTTTATGGTGTTTTTCAGATGTTATTTAAACAAAATTTTATGGCGTTTTTTGTAACGCATCTCTATATTTTATGGTGTTAATGTTTTATGGTATCTTTCAAGTTATTTATGGTGTTAACATTTATGTTGTTTATGATGTTTAGAAGTTAACGAACTAAAATCATGGTTGTAGAAGTCGCTAGGCGCTAGTCGGGCGGCGAGGTACCGCCTAGGGATTAATCGGGATTAATCGGCGCTAGGCGGATTGGAATTTTTATATGTAATTTTACAAATATTTAATATATACACACATTAATATCAATAATATAATAGAATACTTCAAATATATTAAAAAATAAACTTAAACATACTAAGTGAAGTACTTCAAATTACAAACTTAAACACAAAATTCAGAGTTTATGGATGGATTACGATGTTTAGTGGCGGGGTTCAACGTTTCAGATGTTGGATTTGATGTTTTAGAGACATATTACGTATTTGGGGTTGAGAAATGTCTCGAATAATCATTTATCTGGTCCTTTTTACTCAAAAAAAGCCAAAAAAACTAAAAAAACCAAAAAAAACCCAAAAAAAAAAATAGGCCGCCTAGGCCGCCTAGGGCAAAAATTACAAGGAAGCCGGGCGCCTAGCGCATAGGCGGCCGCCTAGGCCGATTTTTACAACCCTGACTAAAACAAGGCGTTTTATAGTTTTTTTTTAACACCATAAACGCTATAAACACCTTTATGGTGTTTTTTTTGTAACGCGTATGTACATTTTATGGTGTTTTTCGAATTATTTTATGTTGTTTTTCGAATTATTTTATGGTGTTAACATTTTATGGTGTTTATGATTTCCAGGTGTTAAAGAAAATAAAACAAGACATTTTATGGTGTTTTTTAACTTAGATTTATGATGTTTACGTTTTATGGTGTTTTTTCGAGATATTTTATAATGTTTATGGTGTTAATATTTTGTGGTGTTTATGTTGTTCGAATATTCATGAGATCAAAGCTGAACATTTTATGATATTTTTTGTGTTCAGTGTTACGAACATCCAAAAAACACAAAATTCATATACATCAATTCAAGTGGTTTTTTTTATGTAATAATATTATACTCGTTGAAAAGATTAAAAAATGCTGAATTTTATGGTGTAATTTAAAAAAAAAATAACTTACAAAAAAGCTATAAACGTTTAAAAAAATATGGAGAAGTTATAAAAAAGTCAACAATGGCTACAATATCCATTATACCCTTCTAATCACTTAAATTACCCCTTAATTCTCTCCAATGACATGATATATTTACAATCATTCATCTTAAAAATCAATGGCTCAAATTTCTTTCTATATTTTTTATAGTTTTTCTCCTTTTTAACCTAACTCTATACTATATATATAATTAGGTGAATTGATTCTAGTTTGACTAGTCCATGGCATGATGGCCATGATGTGTGTGCATAACAAGCCAAGTTAATGAGTAACAAACGTGAGCCCATGAACTTGGCTAGTAAGGAGTCCAATGTCTTTTAGTATATTATGCGTGGTTGGAAAAATCGCTAGTCGGTCGGTGAGGTAGGACTAGGGATTAATCGGATTGGAATTTTATTATATAATTTTCCAAAATTTTATATATATACACACAAATACGCACATCAATAAAAATATAATACTTGAAAATTCAAGTACTTTTCTAATAAACTTAAAATAATATACGAAGTACTTAAGAAACCCAAGAAACCCAAATCGTGCTTACAGATCGTCGAATCTAAATCAGTGCTCAAGAAACCCGTATTGTGCTTCTAGATCGTCAATTTCAGTCCAATTGATTCGTCCTATGTCGTCGTCCAAGTTCCACCCGTCAAGACAGGGTTGAATTTCAGTCCAACACAGTCGGCCGGACTCCATTTACAACCCGTCACCCATCGTTATTCGCTTGTCAAGTTCAATTTCCGTCTCCAGTATGAATGCTTTCGATAACTACGGCTCCGACTACATCCGACGTTGGCCGAATTGGACCGACTAGGTAAAAATTAAATAGTAGAGGATCGACTAGCGATTAATCGCCGATTAATCCCGATTTTTACAACCATGATATTATGGACGCTTAACATAACAAAAGTATGATATTTCACATGTGACATGAACTAAACTCCTGAAATAAGGTTGTGACATAATGTGATCTGACATGTTTAATTGGTTATCTAAATTTATGATAAGTTTATGGGTGTGAATGAAGGTTGTTGTTATCCAAAGCTCCAAGCCAAGGCCAACATGCATAACCTTTAACCTTTTATATAAAACCATCACCTCGTCATAAACTTTTACAATAAACCCAAAAATGCGTTGTTAATCAATTCAATTAAGTAAACATTGTGTCAAAGAGGCGATAAAGGGACGGCATCATAATTTATGTTGCTATTTTCTTACAGTGCAACGTAATGCAAACATAAAAACACGTCACATTACTTGTCATATCAGATTTTCACTTATTTTTTTAAAATTACTTATTTTTTGTTACCTATATTTTAACCACCTATTAATAAAATATGTTGTGTGTGTATGTGCCAAAAGAACACCTCCAATGAAGTTGTATGAAATCAAACGTCACATGTGCACAACTTGTCCATTTGTTTGCTTGTTTCATTGAGCCAAATATACCCTACAGAATCTAAACTCCAATTAAAGTGAAACCTATAGAAGTAATACAATCACTTTTTCCATTTATATCCTTAAAAAATTAAAAATAAAATAAAATAAAATAAAAAAAAATTCAATTATTTTAAATTTAATATTTATTTGTTGATGCAAAGACACTGCAAAAATTGTGTACAATTTCTAATTGATCAAATTATACCCAGGTACTAGCAACTTACAAGTATTCTAAAGTCTAAACATCAACATCTACAACAAATAACACACAACCCGGTAACCTCAAAATCCGAGTAGTGTCGATGGGAGACGAAGTAACGGGCCTAAAGCATTCGGGTTAAACTTACGAGCAAACAAGAAGCAAATGGAAGTTTTTTCTCCGTTATAGGAACAAGTGGTTCCATTATTTCTAATGTGTTGCATCAAGTTCTCTGTAATGTCTTCGGCCTGAAAACTTGCGGGATGTGGGCCCCCCAATGACCAATCGACATAAGTTATCGTTCGATTCGCATTAAGATTTCCATGAAACATGTTCACGAATGTTGGTAGATAATGCTCGTCTGGGTAGCAAGAAGGCAAGCAGTACCATTTGAAGAGATTATAATACCTGATATCAAGAAAGTTGTATTTTAACTAGAAGATCACCTTTATGTACACTGGCTTGTATGTTGTGTATTCTCAAATGTGGCAATTTCGGCATGTTTGCTAGGGAATTGGTCGACCCGGACGATTTAGACTTCTAACGGGTCAAAGGAGATAAAAACCCGGACGATTTAGACTTCTAACGGGTCAAAGGAGATAAAAAAAACAATGTATAATAAAATGGGTCAAAAATAAAGGGCTGGCAAAATGGGTACCTGTTAAGACACGATTAGACCTGTTTAGCAAAAAATTTACTATTTGATTTTTTACTTTTTTAAAAATAATAATAATTAAGAGGCTAAACTTCATCATTTTTCTTTTTTGTTACATAAAATATAAAACTGCCATGCTTAAATCATCAAATCAAGTGTTAAACAAGTCGTATTCATGTTTATATTTGCATTAATCGCGTCGTCTGAAACATGTTAAAACCCGTTAAGACCCTTTTTGCCAGCCTATCATTAAAGCGTACTTTTAATGTATAAACCTTACTAAATCAATTTATTTAATTTTTTTTTATTTTACCTTTTTTTAGAGAGACAAACACAAACCCATCTCAACTGCACTTATGTCTACACCATGACTTGCCTGCAGTGAGATTTGAACCGTTCACTTCAAAGATAAGGAGAGGCATCTTAACGATCGGGGTGTCTCTTAATAAATCAATTTATTTAAATCGTAAATTTATGTTTATAAAAACGTTTTTGTGCAACAATACTCGACACTAATTATTTACAAAAATTAGATTTTTTTAGGACTGCGGGAACCTACTTATTTGGTAAACCCCTGGGTCCCCTTCAATACCTGATTAACCGAGAGGAACAGGCAAAGCGTGACCGCAGGCAAACGGGTTGGTAGCCTCCAAGGAAAATCGTCCTAAGTAGGAATTGAACTTGGGACCTCTCGGTTGTCTCTCCTTTACTTTAACCACTATACCACTTCCTTAGAGGTTAAGATTTTAGACACAACGTATTTCAGGTCTAACTCATCTTAACTATTTTGACAAAAACAGTCCCTTTCAACCCGAGCCCATTACCCACCCCCTTGACCGGTCTATTTTGCCACCTCTACTTATTTTATCAAAGCATTGAAATTATAAGGTTAAAAAAAGATTAGTACCTTGTATCAGAGACTATTTTGACAGCAAGAGTGCGGTGAATCTCAAACCATTGAGATCCCTTCCTCCAGTCACGAAGCTTGATATCAGGTTTCATTCGACGACTGTAGCGGCCCCGCCCGTAGCGAGACGGGTCATCATACGAGTCAAGAAAACTATAGGTAGAACCAATGAGATATTTATAAATGGTTGGGAAGTTGTATATTGGTATGCAACTTTCTGATAGAAGAACAAATCGCTCGTTAGAAAAATCGAGCAAAGCATTGCCTAGAAGTCGTCTCTCAGCATCAACAAGTGTTACAGTTCCCCATTTTACATCCTATCAAAAAAATAAATAAAATAAAAGGGGTATATTTGAGTTGTATTTTATCTCAAACGGATCAAATACAAAAGAATCAGGTAAAAAAGAAAAACGGGTCAACTAAATAGAATGGTTGAAATTCGGTCAAAGTTTATGAGATGTTAGTGCCTTCTAAACTTTGTGAGATCTACACCTCATGTTATTTGCAAGGCACGCATATAATGTATATGTATGTAGGCCCACAAAAGGCAAAAGTAAAATTGCACTAATTTTAACGTTATTTTACTTGTGAAAATAATGTTAAAAGCGTTGGAATGATTAACTTCAAAAGGTAACTTTGAGCCGGGACTCTTCGGAGCAGCCTCTCTATCCCAACTGGGATAAGGGTAAGGCTTGTTTCCATCTTTTCTCCCCAGACCCTACTGAAAAGTTGGAATATACTAGGTAAGTTTGTTTGTTTTATTAGTTAACCTTCTATTTTTCTTATTTCACTTTTTTATCATTCAATATCTACTCTATTCAATTCGTGTAATACATGAGTTCCTAGTCCATTACTTAATTAAAAAGACTAATATTTTGATCCATAAAAACGACCCCATTTGCAACAAAATCTAAAAGTTTTGAAAAATTGCAATCTAGAAGAACAAATCATGAGCCAATTTATATAATGTCAATCATGATTTCACGTTGACACACAAAATCAAGTGCTACATAACAACATATTCAATGAATCAATGATGCATACACAAAACAGATCAATCACAAGCCAATAAACATGTAAACAGCATAAACATCATCCAAACAAGAACAGATCCATCATACCTGGCTAGGAATCTGCCTTTTGTAAAAAACTGAAGAATTTGGAAACTTCAACTGAACCCCAGGATTCATATGTACATAAATCGAATACTTATTCACATCCTGACCACGAAAAAATCGCTCCCAAAACGGCAAGAAAGGAATAGGCCCTCGTGTCAAGAACATAAAGGCAACCTTAGGCACTCTTTCAAACGGGTACTCAGGTTTTTCAGGCACTAATGAAGCTCTCCAAAAGAGCTCATTATCAGTCATCTTATGGGTCAGATTCTTGGGCTTTTTAAAGCTTTCCATACTCAAACAATCATCATTCTTGCAGATGATTGATTCAGTGCTACATATGCTTGTTTTTGCAATGCCAGTTGTGTAACTTGGTGCAGGTGCAGCAGACACATAATTCATGTAAAAATTATTGGGTTGTGAAGTGAAATACCTGTCGATGTGGGAACTTGAAATCAAACCGATGATTATACCGATCACGAATAGAATCAAAACGAACAGAAGCCTCACTAATCCAATTGATGAATCTTTAATCACAAGTTCATCTTTTTCCCCTCTGCCCCTCATCTTATGATCAATAAACACACAGAAAACACAATTAAATACAAAAGAATTAGATCAAATTGATGCTGAACCGCTCATACGTTGCAAAAAGATTAGAAATTGAACAGGGGAGTGTAAATCTAATCATCGAATCTACATTGTAATGATCGAATCCAACACTAAATCGCAGCTTGATTTAGTGTGAAAGGTCATAAAAACTAAACCCAGATCGGTGGTTAAACTTAAAGGGGGTAATGAACTAGGGTTCGATACTTCGATGACGAAGTGATTAGATAATCGAATCCAATCAGCCCAGATTAGCAGAAATTGAAGCGAAATTTTGGTAGGGTTTATGAAAATCTTGAAAACCCACAAACACAAACATGCGGTTTTGTGTTTATCAAGATCGAATCGAAGGAAGAGTCTGGGATGAACAGAACATAAATATTGAATACGTGATGGTGAATCTATGTTTTGATGATTGTATCGATGAGAGAGAAGAAGTTGAAAAACTGTCGAGGCTACAACGTGATTGTTGTTAAGAATTAAAGTCGTGGAGTTGTCGATGGTTTCTCCGTTTTCATCGGTGGTTCCACTATCCGAGTTGACATAGGATTAGATATTATATTTTGATTCTTGTTTTAGTTTATAACTATAAAATCTTTTTATGGATTTAAGGTTTTTATTTTTTTATGTTATATTTATTTTTTTTGTATTATACTTATAAACATGGTAAAAAATAATATAAAAATATAAAAAATTAAAATTTAGTATGGAAAAAGATACATACAATGCAAAAAGTAAATGATTTTACTGGTAAAAATTTGTTTTTATTTAATTATTTCTAAAGTTATAATGGCTAAAATCATTTTATGAATGAGTTTAGTTTTAGAAGACAGTACAAGTACTCTATTCATTATCATAAAAAAAAATTTCCTAAAAAAGATAATTTCAATTATTTGATGTGACTTAATAGTTAATAATGACAAATTTTTATAAGTTTAAAATGGTACAAAAATCATGAGAATGAAGAACATTTGTTAGGTGGACTAAGAAGAAGCCCATAGAAACTTAAAAAAAATAGAAGGACGATATCTTTTTTTTAAATATATATGGAGGTCTATGTCATTAGAAACTCCAACTTGGTAAAATATACTTCTTTGCTTATATTTATCTTTTTATAGTCTACAGATCCGCATTGCAGATATCTAAAAAGAAAAAGAGATGGACCAAATGTCCGCAGTTTGTAAGAAGAATAGTGTTTGTTTTTTAACGTCTGTTTACTGTTAAAATAAATTATATATATGGTTTCTGGTCAATTCAACCGTCTTGAGAGAAGATTTGGGATGTTTAAAATACCTGAGCTTAAATCTAAATCGTGTAAATTCAATTTAAGCGGTAGTTATGAAAACAATTTATCTCTACTATCCCACTTATCCGCTCCAAATTCTTCAAGAACACGCTAATTCGGTCACAATTCCTGCAACCAAGGACCAGTAAAATGAATCAACCAATTAAGCACCAGTAAAATTAGCAAACATATCAACTACATTTTCACCTTATAAACCAACAAATTGAAAACAATTAGTAAACCAAAATGCCCTAAAACAGGTTTAGAATGAATTTTACTAAATTGATGCGATTATTCCATTGTACCCACCCACCGGATGAGCATAAAATTAATTGGTAGTGACCGGTGATGGGGATGGCCGACGGTGATTTTGGTGGTGGGGGAGACCTACGGTGGGGGTAGTGGTGGTGGGGTGACCAACGATGGCAGTGGTGATGGGGGTGGCCAACAGTGGTGGTGGCCGACGGTGGTGGGTGTTCTCTACCGACCTTATAATATTCTACTAGGGTATTACCCCGTGTATTACACCGTGTATTACACGGGTTAATCATCAATAAAAAGAATTATCCTATTTTTAAACACTATTTTTTTTTCAATATATGTTTCCTTAAACATTTTGTTTTAAAATATTGTTTTTATAAATTGTATATTTTATAATAAATTGCTTTTTTAAAATGTGTTTTTAATATTAATATATTTTTAGTGTATTAAAAATATTTTTCTTAATTTTAAAAAACGTATAAAAATCATATTTAATATTTAGAGTGAATTACAGATCATGTCCTTTATAAGCATTCAAAGTTGCATATTTCGTCCTTTAACTTTCGTAATTACATTGGTTGTCCTTTATTTGAAAACATGTTGCACCTTGTGTCCATTAATTTAACAAATGCCAAAAGATTCTGTTAACGTTAGTCATGTGAATTTTTTATGAGGGCAAAAGGGTCTTTTTGCTTCAGCTATCTTATTCCATGTGAAGAATCAGATTGTCGTTCAAAAAGAAATCAAAAAACAAAACCCTACCTAGTCAAACATGGTCCATGGCAGTTCCTATACAAAAAGAAATTGGGAGAAAAAAACCATGCGTCGTTCACTACATGATCTTTTAGAGAAATTGTCATTCTTCTTTGAATAAAAGCCATTTGCCCTTCAAAATCAAATCGAAAAAATAACCCTACGTACTGTTCCATTATTCAAGTTCCCCTACCTCTCTCCCGCTGATTTCACAAAGAATGGGCGATGCTGGATTCGTTATTAGAGAACTTGCCGATCATGATCAAGAAGATGTTGATGGAATTTACAGTAAGTCGATTTTAATAACAGAATCTGTATAGTCGATCATGAACGGGTCAGAATTTTATATTTATTTTTTGAAAATGCAGGTATTTATGACACTCTGTTTTTTGTAAAGTTGCTTCATGGGGGTGAGTTTAATCCAGTTCCACGTCATTCATATGTTAATGGGAAAGTAAACATTGTTGATATGCTTGATTGTGAGAGGTTCTCTAGTGAGCACCTTAATTGTGTTCTTCTAAAGTTAGGTTATGATTTGGATATTAATACGGTTGTTTTTTACCATTATTCACTACCTGATGCAAATTTGGATTTTAGTCTATCAAGGTTAGGTAGTGATTTAGATGGTAACAATTTTATCAATCATGCGAGGGTGCATAAGTTACTTAATGTTTACACTGTTACAGAAGATAAAACTTTGAATGTTAGCAAAGAAGATGAAACTTTAAATGTTAGTGATGGGAATGATAGTGATGACAATGACTTCAATGTTGATGCGGAAACTTGTATGGATGATGTGGACGTAGATATGAGAGATTACTATTTGAATGTTGACCAAGATGCTGAGTTTGTTAACCAGAATACAAATGAAGTTGAAGATAAAGAGATTGAAACAGAGGTACTTGATAATGAAGAGTTTGACAATGAGAAAGCCATTGTGACAACAAACAAGTTTTATGTTGGGCAAGAATTTGGAATGAAGGATGAAATTAAAAAACTGTTAAAAGATCATTTAGTGGAAACTAGAAGGCAGATCAAAATAGTAAAAGACGATCTTTTTAGGGTTAGGGCAATTTGTCATGGTGAATTTCCAGCTTTTGAAATTAATGAGGATGGAGCCTACACTAATAGCCAAGTAAAAGTTGATTCTAGCACGTGTATGGCATCTGGGGACCAAAAAAGAAACACGTTGGAGGTAGGGGCAAAAAGAAAGATCCGGGTATGCATTCATGCCCTTGGGTGTTGTTAGCTTCTAAGTTAAAGGACAGTGAGACATGGAAGATAAAAACCTTGGTAGAAACTCATACATGCCTTCAAACAAGATCTGTGAGTGCTTGCACCTCCACTTTCCTATCTAAACAACTTGTGGACCAACTACAAGAAAACCCAAATATCCATACAACTGCTGTTCAAGAACAATTTCAAAGAAAATTAGAATTAAGTGTCTCAAAAATTAAAGCATACGGGGCTAAAACCAAAGCTTTGTTGGAAATTCATGGAGACTATGATGCACAATATGCCTTACTCCGAGATTATGTAGTTGAACTGATACTAATCCTGGGTTAACTGTTAGGATAGATGTGGAACCATCAACAGATCCAACTTCAGATTCAAGAAGATTTAGAAGGATGTGTGTATGTTTGGGCGCTTTAAAACAAGGCTTCAAGGCTATTGGAAGGGACCTTTTAGGTCTAGACGGTGCTTTCATTAAAGGTCCATACCCGGATCAAGTTTTATCTACTGTTGGGATTGACCCAAATAATGGAATTTACCCACTATATTATGCAATTGTAGAGGCTGAAACTACAGACAGTTGGACATGGTTTCTAAATTGTATTGCTTATGATTTGGATCTTGATAGTAACTCAAATTTCACCTTCATGAGTGATAGGCAAAAGGTAATTCATACTCCATTTTATTTTAATTTTTGTTATTGTAATTTGTAGAAATTTATAAAAATATTGGTTTGAATTTTACAGGGCATTATACTTACACTTGCAAAGGTTTTACCCTGTGCTGAGCACGAATTTTGTTTCAGGCACATATTAAAGAACATGAAGCCGTATTATAGGGGAAAAGCTTACAAGGACCTATTATGGAAGTTGGCCACCAGCACATCTGATATATATTTCCAAAATGCTATGAATGAACTTCAAAAGTTAAACACTAAGGCACAATTGTGGTTGTCAAAAATCCCGCCTAAGCATTGGTCAAGAGCACATGTCTCTGGTAATTAATACTACTACTTCAAACAAATAAGTTTTTTTTTTACTTTTTTGTGATTACTGTTAATATTGTGTTATAGGAAGGGCACTCTCAGATGTATTGCTAAACAACATGTGTGAGGTGTTCAATGCCAAGATAGTTGAAGGAAGAGACAAGCTTATAATTTTAAGCTTGAATATAGTATGGAGTATTTGATGAGAAGAATTGTGACCGTTTTGAAGGTTATTAGGAGTGAAGGTCTTCTAACACCCACTGCAACCAAGTTGTTTGAATCCATCAAAAAAGAAGCTATAAGGTACACAACTATATGGAATGGGGGGATCAATACCAAGTCAGTGGACCCATGGGAAATCAGTGTGTGGTGGATATGAGGATTAAAGTTTGTTCTTGTAAGAGATGGGAGATCACTGGTATGCCCTGCAAACATGCAGTAGCATCCATGTGGAATATGGCTTCTAATGGGCAACATGTTGGGTTACCAGAAACTTGGGTTCATAAAGTTTACCATTGGTATACATGGAAAAATGTTTATAGCTTTAAATTTTTTCCGATTTAATGGAATGACATTTTGGTCAAAGTCTATGGTGCCAACTACGCTCACAGCACCAAAACATCATAAACCAATTGGGAGACCCAAAAAGGCAAGAAAGAAATCAGTAACTGAATTGGAGGAGGGGAGACTATCAAAGAAAGCTACAACAATTACATGTGCCAAATGTAAGAAGGGGCATAACAGTAGGACATGCAAAGGCCATGGACAAGTTTAGGGTTATTTTACTAATGTTTTTAATGAATTTCTTATGTTTTGATATTTTGGTGCAACTTTTGGTTGGTTTTATGTTTTGATATTTTGGTGTAATGGATGGTTGGTTTTATGTTTTAATGGAATGGATTAAAAAAATCAACCTTGTTTGATTATTTAATGGAATTGTGTTGCAAATTTGCAATTTAAAAAAATGCATCAGATGTATGTAGATTGCAGCGGATGTATGCACATGTTTGGTTGTGACCAACATTTAGTCTGGTTGTATATGCATTAGGAAAAGTCAATTTTAAGATTTTTAATTTATTAAATTGTATGATAAATGAAATCAATCAAATTTAAATTACCAACTTGTGAATAGTCTTTTTTGAATGGATTGCAGCAGGTGTATGTTGGTCATTTTTAGTTTCTATGCATGGAATAAGATAGATGAAGAAAAAAGACCCCTTTGTCCTCATAAAAAATTCACATGACTAACATTAACATAATCTTTTGGCATTTGTTAAATTAAAGGACACAAGGTGCAACATGTTTTCAAATAAAGGACAACCAATGTAATTACGAAAGTTAAAGGACGAAAGATGCAACTTTGAATGCTTATAAATGACAAGATCTGTAATTCACTCTAATATTTAATATTATTATTTAATATTAGGTGTATTTAATAGAAGAGAGAGACGTGAAATCAAAGTTGACATGATCTAAGAATGCGCCATGTGTCCAAAGAAACCTTGATTTATTATAATAAATAGATAAGTGGTTAGGCCACATTTGCAGTAAGAAGAGCACGTGCAGACGTTTTTTAATAAAACATTTTCCAAAAAACAAACAGTCTGCTGATGTTAACATCTGCGCGTGGTCTGTGCGACCAGACAAAAGAAGTCGAGCAGGCATTTTTGACAAAATAAAATGTACCTTTGCCTTTGACAAACTTGATCTAGGTAGAAAACTTGCTATTTGTTCAAACCCGATGAGCTTGTTCTTTATTAGGATAAATTGCGATTTCTTAATATATAAACGTTCTTGAGATTTGAGAAGTTCATCAACTTATCAAGTTTGGACATATTTGAGAAGTATTGGTGCACATATGATCAATTGATCACACGATGTATAATGTACTTTTTTATTTTAAAATAATAAAAGTATAAACATGTGATGTAAATGCTTAGTTACAATTATTCATATGTATACATTCTAGATGTTTCAACCATAAGAAGGATGTTAAAATGGCCAATAAGTCGAATAACATCAAGAAATATTAGAGAAAAGATATACACACTTATCGTCCTCAACGGTCTAAGATTGATGTGAAGTCATTATTAAGTGTTATACAAAGTTCAAAATTTGAGAGAAAAAATGGACTACGGTCTAGGCCACTCTAACTTATCGTTTTCATAAAATAATTAAATAAATCATCTATTTATTTAAAGTATATTTCAAGAAAATGTTATATTGGTGTTTGACAAAGTAAATTAAAGGGGAATGAAAATACTCTTTAAATATTTGCTCCTCTTATAACTTATAAAAATGAGTTTATCTCGTCTTTTTTCTTTCATTTCATTCGTAATACCTGTTTTTCATCCATGCTCATGAGCTTTACCACTTTCTCCCCCACCACCTCACATGTTTTCTTGTTCACCTAACCGGCCAGTTAATGTCCAAAAAAAAACATATCTTGAACCTTATAATATGCCCCTACACGTGACATATATATTGTGGTCATGGGAGGCCCTGGGGAGGGGCAAACCCGATCTCCGTCCAGGGCCCATTTATCGCAAGTGCACAAAAATTTTAAAAATCGTTTTTAAATTATATATATTTACTTATATCTCTAAATACAAAACCGAAAAAACATAAGTTTACAATTCACTAGGGGCCTTTTTTTCTCGATACGTCCGGGGCACTTGAATTTTCAGGGCCGCCCCTGATTGTGGTAATAACTTGTACCATACTGTGATAAATAAATAAACCAAAAACTTTTTTGATATGTTTCAAGTTGGTATCAAAGTATCGGTTTGAAGATCTAAGTAGAGTGCTCTTGATATATACAATGATATGGTACAATCCTATACTTATCTAAGAGATCCACCATTGTATCGGATAAAAAGTTTTCATGCATAAATGAAAGATATAGAAACACATTAAGCGAAATACTAGCAATACATGTGATAAATGTGTTGTGGAATGTTTATTTGTGAAATATTAGCAATACATGAGATAAACGTGCTGTGGGCTTGTTTACTTGAAATTCAATATAGCCCAGTATCACCCAATTTTTCCTGGGTCACGCGATTTACCTCCCTCATGTTGGCCGTGGGACCGGTCGGTGAGGGGCGCCTAATGGTGGCGTTCACCATTTTTTTTTACTTGAAATTCAATTTGGTAATTGTAAGATAGCATGTGCATACTATGTGTAAATTTCTCTTGGTGGGTGTAGATACTAGTGTGTTTTTATAATGATCATGTTTGTATTTAAAGCAATAGGGTATGGTTTACACTAAACTCGTAAATGACAGTTATGTATCTTAGTAAAGAGATACGTGAAGAATTTCATTTTTAGGAAAATGTTACATAATATCTAATAATAACACCAAAATTAAGGATAGAGTCTACTCCATCCATCTTGTATTAATACCTCTTAATTAGGAATTGTTCATTACTTAAATTGAACCTAGCTGGCGTTTGCTCATGCTCGGTTCATCTCTAGACAAAGCGACTCAGCTAGTATCGTATTAAAAACCAAGCAAGATGTTACTTGTTAGGGTTTGAACACAAATGATTTAAAACACAAATTAAATGTATGACTCACCCAAATATTTAACATAAAGTTTTAAACAAACATTTAACATAAAGCTTTAGATTATAAATCTCCAAATTCAAATTGTCATTCATTTAAGAGTCATAACTTAAACTGAAACTCAACACTTAAAAAGGGGAAAAAAGTTCAAAATACAAATATAAAATACAAATTAAATGTATTGCTCTCTCAAAGAACAAACAGGCACCACCACCATATTATGCTGGAGACAAACCACAAAACTGTCAAGGAAGATAATTTGAAGTTAACGATAGTAAGAGACCTAAATAAAAGTTTAAATAAAAAATTTATAACTAATTGCAGATTAACGTTATTTGCTTAATAATATATTAATTATTTTTCGTATCTATAATTCACAATGCATGATTAAATAATATATATCAATAATTAAATAATAAGCATTGAAAAACAAAAACTAAATAACTACAATGATAATAAATGTTACCAATTATTTATATTTTTTAAATTAAGAGTTATAAACATACAATAACAATTTAAAATAAGTTGTTGCAAAAAAAAACAAAGAAATAAAATATATGAATATTAAAGTTAATTTTCATATTTTATTATATAATTAGCTCAATAAGTAATATATATATATATATATATACACACACACTAACATTTAATAATATTACTATACGTAAAAAGAATTAACTTTTATGAATTATAATTATACCATAATTTGTAAAATATATAAACAAGTCCTTAATTTTTGTAACTTACCTAAAAAATGAAAAGATTTAAAAGTTTTATATATTTTATACCGAAAATAGTAAGTTAAAATATAAAAATATATGAATATACATGAAATAATTTAGGTTTTAAATATTCTTATTATTAATAAAATCATTATTTGTATAGTTTACTATTTGTTTTATAATATATCTATTTTATTTTATTTTGTTATAAAAATATATGAATATACATGAAATAATTCGTGTTTTTAACATTCTCATTTTTAATAAAATCATTATTTGTATAGTTTACAATTTGTTTTATAATGTATCTATTTTATTTCTTTTGTTTAGTTATTTGTTTTTTTCAATATACTCTAAACATATTATTAAATATTTACATTGAAAGTGTAAGAGATTCATGACTTAATTATTTATTTGTATACGTAATTTATTAAATATAAGAAAATAAGTTAAAGTAATAATTTGTCAAATTTATTAATTATTACTATTAATAAAGGAGTGCTAATAAATGATTTAGTGCATGTTTGGAATTTCATTCAAAATTAACTTTTTAACTTATTGACTTAATGAAAAAATTATTAAGTTAAAAAGTTGTTTGGTAATTTAAAAAACACTTTTAGTTTTAACCTTTGAGCAGTGTTAAAAAGTCATTTTTAAGAAGCTACTTTTTCTGGCTTTTTAACTTTTTATGACTAAAAAGTCATTTTTTGACCTTTTCATACACAAAAGCTAATCCAAACATATTTTTAAAAACTTCATTTCAAAAAGTCATAAGTTAATAGACACTTTTAACAAAAAGTCCTTTTAAACTTAATAAGCTATCCCAAACATGCCCTTAATGCTTCAAGTTTTAGAAGGGAAACAAAAAATGAAACATGTTCCATTGCATTATATGTGGCAAACAAAAACCTTGATTTATTATATAAGATAGATTCATTAGATATGTTTTATTTTACATTTAAGAGACTTGTCGTTTGTTTTAGTTTATTTTTGTTCAATTGTGTTCCTTTATGTTTGTTCAATAGTGTTCATGTTTGTTTATGATTATTTAATGGTGTTAAATAATGTTCTTTATGTTTGTTCGTTTATTTTGGTTCGTTTGTGTTTATTTATGTTCATAAGCAGTTCGTTTAATTTCAATGAACGAACACAAACGGACACGAAGATATTCATTTTCTTAATAAACAAACACAAACACAAAATTCATATTCGTTAATATTCGTGTTCAGTAAAATCTAAACGAACTAACACGAACATGCCAATTTGTTTACAAGACTAACCAAAAGGATTTCGTGTTTATTCCTCCACTTACATGTTCTCTAGCCTATTTCCAGATTCGAGTCTTCCAGATCCAACTTCCAGGCTTCCAGAGTTCCATCCGGCTGTCCCGACAGCCACCAGAGCCCTCTGCCCAGCCCCAGACTCCAGGCTCCAGCCGCTCTGCTAGTTCCTCGCCATCCAGACGCCACCCAAAGACTTCCCTTCGACGGCGACGACAGCCCCATATCGGCTCCTCCGCAATCGGCATCCCCAACAGGTATGAATTCGGTTTGTTCCTGACATATATTTTACAATAGATTATTCTATGAGTGATCATATACTGTTAATTGGTTTTGAGGTGAATTGCCTTTGAGTTTAATTGCAACATTCATTCTAACATTATGCATAGTTTTAATTGGTTTTGAGCCTTTGAGGTAAACCACAACATTCATTCAAACAGTATGCAGAACAGCCTGTTGTTCGGAAACATGATACGAAAATTAGGAAAATAAATTATTTGGATGAATTTGGTTGAGATCGGGTTGTTTGGTTATTAAACGAAACCTAGCCATTTTGAAGTAGGTTCTGATAAACTGATTCCGAATAAGTTGTAGTGTTCAGTTGGGGTAAAAAAAACTTTAAAACCGTTTAAATTGAACCGAATAATATGTTTAAACAGTAAACCGAACCATTGAACACCCTTATAATCTCTTGCCCTCCACCACACCAAACAGCCACTGGGTACCTTATCAGCGTCACGCCGTCACCGCTGCACCACACTACAATCAGTGTGGCATTCCGTGCTGCAGCAGGTTATGTTTTATATTATATTATATTTGTTTTGCTAATTTAGTTTCTTGCTTTTTTTTGTTCCTGTGCAATGTTGTTGTAAGTTTAGTTCTACATGAGATCAAGATGTTTAAAGTTTTGTTTTTTCTTAAAGATCTGATATGGTTAATGTTTTAACTGATTTATATAGTGATTTTGTAGATTAAACTGCGGTTATTGTATCTTTGTGTTCTTGTTTGATTTCAAGGATCACTAAATTTTAGCTTAACTGCATAAGATCAAGATTTTCTTGCATCATAATCTTTTCTCTAGATTAAACTACAGCAGTTATTATATTTTTGGGTTCTTGTTTGATATTAAGGATGAATAAATATTAAGAGCTTGACTGTATAAGATCAGGATCTTCTTTTAGCATGATATTTTTCCTATATTCCTAATTGTTGGTATGTTTTAGATTGTAAATTTAGTATTTTGTTGATATCTCAGATCAAGAATTATTGGGAGTTTAATTGAAAGAGCTTTGTTTTTGTTGCGATATATTTATAAAATTTATGTTTGTAGCCCTAATTCTATGATTAATTGTTTTGAATTCTTGGTATCTATCATTGAAGAAATGTGTTGATTCTTTGTAATGTTATCTTAGAGTGTTTCATGTTTATTGATCATTCGCTGTTCTTTGAACCATTGCAGTTTTGAACGACCTGTTTTGACCCAACCTATATTTGGCCAGCCCATGTTCTCTGTAATTTTTGCTTAAATTTTAAACCACTTTTGCTCGGCTGTGACTTCGAAGAAGCACCTGAACAAAACATCCTCGTAGTTTTTATGTAGGTGATGCCGTGATGCCCCCTTTTTGCTAGTTTACAATCTGACCTGTTCTTAAAAACAACTCATTTAGGACCTGAGCTGTTTTGGAATTCAAATAAGATAAAATAAATAAATTATTTTTTATGCTTGCATCAAATATATCGGTTAATTATGGGATTTAAAAGGAAAAAGAATTAGCAGGTCAATTTGGCCCATAATCGGATTTACCCAACCCCTCCTGAGTCCTGATTCATTTGCCACATCTAGATCTTATATATGACTAAACTAAAACTTGTTTGCTTGCAGGCCTAAGGGTATAGCCACTGAGATTGATAGCCATGTCATTATTGAGAAATGTTTGTGTTTAATCAGTTTTGTTCTGGTATAATGCTATGAATCCTTTTTTTTATTTGTTATATTTTCTGTAATTGCGTATAATAAATTTGTTCTGTCTGAAATTCAAAATTTGGACAAAAAGGAAGGTAACACGAACCCAACCATCTTGACCGTTGAGCCCATGAGCCATTCTAGAAAAAAAGCACCCTGCTCGTTTGCAGGGGCGGCTTGGAGGGGGTGCAAACCCCCCTCCCGCACAAGGCCCATCGTTTTTAGGGGCACAATTTTATAAAAAAAATTTTATATATACTATATATTTTTTATAAAAATTCAATTGTCCCATTATAACATTCTATAGATTAAACTACAAGGCCCAATAAATGATTAAAAAAAAACAATAGGCACATCTAATGGGCCTTTTTTTCCCTTTTCGCACGGGGCACTCGAATTCTCGGAGACGCCCCTGCTCGTTTGGTCTATTATCTGATATTCTGATTGTGTCTAAACTGCCAATTACGTAATCATTAGGTACAGCCACTAGTTTGTATGAATGTGTATATGTATGTGTGAAGGAATCATTTTGTGTAAAGCTTTTAGTTTTTGGTTATACCATAGAGTTTAAATTGGTAGAACTTATTTTTGATATCAAAATGAACAAGTAAATCATGTTTTAGTTTTTTATCTGATGATTTTTTATGTTGCTTCAAAAAAAAAAAAATTTAAAATGTAAAGTGAAAATTTTGAGTGTTAATTTGTGCAGTTTTCTCTATTAAGAGTTGAGACGTGGAAATGCATCCTCCGTTGACATTACATAGACACCCAATGTGTGCCGAAGTAAGTTAACTCATTTGCCCATTTTGTCTATAATACTTATAACAACTTTGAAATGCTTTGTATCAAATTTAGGATATAAAATATTAATGTTGGTGTTCAGGGTTATCTGATAATGATTAATCTTCTTTAATAAAAGATTAATAGTTTTAATACTCAAGGATTCTAATTCTAAAATGGGAATCATTGAACAAATGGTTGAGTTATATCTAAATTGGAAAATTGAGGGTTTGAAGAACACCTTTTGGGAATTATGAGAAAGGCAAATAAAAAACAGAGATGTGTAGAGAATTTTACAAGAAAGAGTATTCATTTTCAATATCTTCATCACATACTTTATGCAACATATATAGATAACATACTAATGCTAACATAAATATATATTCTTTTGCATAATAGAGCCACGTGGCATCATTAAATGTAGATGATTTAGATACCAGGTAAAGTATTTTCTCAGTACATCTACTCTTTGGTGCAGATAATTGAACTGTTTCAAAAGTGCCATAACGACCATCCTTACGGAAAATTCTTCGGTGAGTGCACGGATCTCAAGATAAAGCTCGACAAGTGTTTCCGTCAAGAAGTAAGTTATTTTTTCGTTAAAAGTTATTTTCCCTTTTATTACAATATTTTATCTTTTATATAAAATATATGAATGTTAGAAGCTTGTTTCACCAATTGGATAGAGGCGAGGCTTACTCTCATCGCACCGTATCCGGATCCTATTGTTTAAGTGCAATTTTACTGGGATAAATCTCTGTCTTTTTGAATGTTGCAGGCATGGGAAATCAATTAAAAAGTATTTTTCGGTAGCAAGATTTAGTTTGTTGTATTTTTTTTTTAATTTTTTTCTGATTTTTAATGGCAGAAAGCAGTAAAAAGGAAGGCAAATTTTGAAGAGAGTAAGAAATTAAAAGAGAGACTACAAGCTTATAGGAAAGAAACTGCTGAAACTGAGAATGTCATGTGAAGAAAGCATATAAACAACTTATTGAGCATCCACTCAAAAAAACTCTTTTACTTGTTTCTTGTGTTTGCGCCCTCTCAACATGCTAGTGATTTTGAAATCTTTGTACCATAATCTAATATTCTAATTAGAACATATTTGGAATCTTGAAAATAAATATGTGGTCACATTAAATCAAAATAAATATATACATATCGGGATTGAATCATATGAAAACTCAATCTTAGAGAGAAAACCTTAAATGGTTAAACCTTATGTTTTAACTACTTTTTAAGAAGCAATCATTTTTTAACCATACATTATGTTAACTAGGTTTTTTATTGTTGCGCGTTGCGGCGAGTTATCATAGTACACTCCTGATAATGGGTATTATTTATCATTTACATAAGTATAAGTTACATAACAAAATCAAATATCTTATCACGAACTATATACAAATTTCTCATTAAAACTAAAATCTTACAAAATTCATACAAATATGTAACGAAAATAATAGAAAAAAATACTAACAACATCCTTCTCACCGGCAACTGATTGGTTGAATTAAAGAAACTTAAATTTTTCTAAGCAAACATCGATTTTCTATGTGATCAAATAAATCGTTGTTACCTTCTTCGAACACCTCCAAAACCCTAGAAAGAAGTAAGAACCACTTTTTTTCACTATAGATATAACATTTACTATTCAATATAATATAAGACAAATGCATAATATTCCTTTTCATGCTTTTTAATATATATAATAATTATTTATAAAATTAAAAACTAATAGTAAAATGTGTGCCAGCCAAAAGGCCCAAAACTAACATAACTTGTGGGTTTTCATAATAGATTGAAACCTGTAAAACTAAAACATGTAGGTAGGTTTGAGGTTTATTTAGTTTGAGTCATTGTTTAGTTTTGATTGTGTACTGGTTTGGATAACGGATTTGATATTTGAAACATAATGAGCATAACCATCAAACCAGTCATTTGAGTTTTATTTTTTTAAACAGTTTTTAGCATCTAGAATATATAGTTCTTTATATGTGCATTATATTCATGATTTTTTTTTTTTCATAATATTACTTTTTATACTATATAAAAAAATATTTAAAATCACCATCTTGCCAAATGCTGCAAGCTATTTCATCAATGTAAAGGTGAAGCAAAAAAACTCAGACAGAACACCAAAACAACATATTCTAACTGCGAATAACCAAAATAAGCAAGGAGTTTAAACAAAAAGAGGACAGTCTTGCTGTTATTAACTATAAACAATATGATTCCAAAACCACTGTTATTGACTATTGATGATGTAGGGTATGGCTAAGCAAGTTTGCCTTGCCTTAGCAAGCTATGTCTTGCCAATCTTAGCTAGGCATACCTTGCCAACCACTACTAGTTGAGTCTTGCCAATCTGTATGTTATCAATTCGTGTATGGCCTTGCCAACATTAGCAAGGTCCAGGATACTTGGCTAGCCCAATAAGCTTGGTCAGGCCCAGATAGGGGAAAACCCATCTTCTCTCCTATAAATAAGGCGTTCCTTTCCTTCATCCGCACAACTGGTCTTCCGATCCTTAGCATATGTAAGTCCTTGCTTGTCCTTAGTAAGACTTTGAAATCTCTAATATAGAACATGTGTTCCTGGCTTGTTTTCGACAACTCTCCTTACCTCCTCTTTACTTTCATAAGTTTCATACAGGTAGTTTCTTGGTAGAGTGTCATGAGTCTTATTATCCGCCCTTATATACTTGTCTACATGCTTATATGACATAGATGTGATTATCTTGTATAGATTACTGACTTGAGCGCCTGAGTGTCCTCGGGGATAATCTCCCTGGTCCCTCTAACGTAGATCTTCTATGTTGTTGCAGTTAGGATTCATGCTCGGAATAACAAGGCACGAGTTAGCCCGACTCAAGCCAGACCCAGATTTGGCTGTAGCAACAACTATAAACAACATGATTACAAAACTATTGTTCCCTCACAAAATACCAACATTAAAAAAATAGAGTCAAACGGCACATACTACTTTGACTTCAATCAGTCAAACACTAAGATGGTGTTTGATTTTCAGAGGCAAAACATCTGCAGTCTGCGGACCATGTATGCGGAGCTCTTTTGCAGAAGAGGTGGACCAAATCTCTGCAAGAAGATGATTTAAGAGTGTTTGTTTTTTTTTTTCTTTTCAAAAGCTCTTCCCCATGTCACTCCCCAGTCCCCACCGGTTCTAAACCCTAAACGATAATCTCGTTCGTGGTTGCTGGAGCCAAGGTTCCAAACCCTAACCATCCGGACGGCTATGTCACTCCACCACCGCCGATCCTCAAGCCATGGTTCTAAACCCTAACCATCCGGCGGTCGTTCATACCTCTTTCTAAAACCCTAATCTGCAATCTTCGATTGAAGGAGTCACGATCGGAGATCGGCGGTGGAGGGATTCTCGGGTGGTGGAGGGATTCTCGAGCGGCGGTGGAGGAGCGTTTGGTAGTCACGAGCGGTGGTCGGAGTTGCGTTCGGTAGCCACGAGCGGCGGAGGAGTCGTGTTCGGTGGTCACTAGTGGCGGTGGAGGAGTAACTTCTGGTGGTTGCTTGAGGCGGTGGATGATTCACGTTCGGTGGAGGTGGCAGCGGGGAGGCTGCTGTTGTCGCCTATCAGGAAGGAGAGACATTGGGGACGGGAAGAGGCATAAAGACCTAAGAAGAGGTTGAACCATGTTTTCTTCAAGAAGAGGACGGAAAGAGGTTTTTTAATGAAATGTCTTCCGAAAAACAAATGTTGGGGTATATCTCACACACACTAACACACACACAAGAGAAAATGATAAACGACACGAGAGATTTAACGTGGTTCGGTCGGAGTGACCTACGTCCACGGGCTGCAACTAGGTATTTTATTATTAAGCTCAGTACAAAGATTACAATTACATGATATGGGTATTTATAGAGAATACAATTAGGTTAAACTACTAACGGGCCGAACATAGGGCCAGACTAGGGCCGGCTGCCCTAATCTCCCTAAAGGCCTTCGTAAACCTAACAATCTCCCACTCGGAGGCCTTGCGATACAATCAAGCCCGCCATCCAGAGCACACAGCAACCCCATCATCCAGTAACTTCAGTAATCTTCATAGCATACAAGAACAGAAGTCTTAAGGCACAGTTCCCAAGAACAAACCAAACTTCAAACCGTGTATCTTTAATCAACAATCACCCTAGTTGCAGCGGCCCTTCTCATCAGTAACCTGAAGGGCCCGTTGAGGCCTCCAAAGGCCTCAACCCGGTCATAACAGACCATGTCTTCTCATCCTCAATCCCAACCGATTCCCATAGACTCGAACCATCAGATACAGGGATTCTCAGAGGAACACTCCCCACTAACAACAACTTCCCAGGAGAGATTTCATTCGGTTTCCTGGTCTTCTGAACCCAACGTCGACTTCCTGACTGTGTCCGAACACTCTCTATGCTCCCACTGTCACGAAAATCCCGTCTATGCTCAGACCTCCGAATATGCTCAAACTGATTGCCTGGAGTCCCCGAGTTCTTTGATATAAACTGAACTCTTTTAACTCTCGAATCGGCGAGACCGACTTTGGCATTCGTCTAAACAGGGTTAGTCACTTTCCCAGACGGAACAGGCACCAAATACAACGATCCCATCTTGAAACCTTTAGCAATCACGAGATTATTCTCACGACCTTCCAACTTCCACTACCAAACTTAACGTTCAAGCCTTGTTCATCCAACTGCCCAACGGAGATCAACTTTGTTTCAAGCCCTGGAATGACTCTGACGTTACACAAAGTCCAAGTAGTACCCAAAAGTGGTTACAAGATCCAAATCTCCCATGCCAGTCACATCAAGAACTTCGCCATTTCCAAGCCTAACCTTGCCAAAATCACCTTCTTTTACATTCCGCATGCCATCATTGCTATGGGTAGCATGAAATGATGCACTGGAATCCATGGCCCAGGACTCCACACTGCTCTCACTACAAAGTATCAAAGCATCATCATCAGAGTAACTTGCTTCAGCAGTGTTCAATCCACCAGAATTCTTTGAACCTCCACCAGAATTCTTATTCGAACATGTACCCCTATAATGTCCCTTTTCGTTGCATTCCCAACAACGCACACTAGGCCGAGCTTTAGATGAGCTCCCGCCTCGACCCTTGCTGCTCCCACTATCTCGACTATTCTCCCTTCCCCTGCCAACATAAAACATCTCAGAAGAAGATCCCGCTTTAGCACCCTTTTGACGAACATCTTTGCCTAGCACCAAATCCCGGATTTTCTCAAATGTCAACCCGTCAGTTCCCACCGAGTTGGTAACAGCAGTCACCGTCCCGGACCAACTATCAGGCAGTGAAGATAGCAATAGTACAGCCTTAGTCTCATCATCGAATTTCATTCCCTCAGATGATAATCTGGACAGAATGGAATTCAGATTATTAATGTGCTCGGTAACTGAACTTCCTTCTCTCTTCCGCATCGTAAACAACTCTCTCATCAGAAACACTTTTTTAGCTGCAGACGGCTTTTCATACATATTTGACAACGCTACCATCATACCACGAGCAGTGGTCTCAGACATGATGTTAAACGCAACGTTTCTCATCAACGACAATGTAATAATGCCCTTAGCTTTCTTATCCTTAGCATCCCACAGAGCTTCAGCAGCTTTCTCAATTTTCTCCGGTTTCTCGCCTAGTACCATATCCAAGTCTTTTTGACAAAGCAATGCATCCATCTGCATTTTCCACCAACTAAAATCCGAATTGTCAAACTTTTCAATCGAGAACTTTCCGTCTTCAGCCATAACAACAAACAGAATTTGATCAAAGCAACCCGGTTCCAAAGTTGATAATACTTCAGTCAAATGAAACAGACTTTAACCCGGTACACAAACAAAACCTTTCACCCGCGAAATCAAACCCCGATAACACCCAAACTGAACCCAATCGATCAAACCCGAACACACCTGACCCGAAAAACAGCGGAAGCGGTCGAATAAACCCCGAACAGCAGCAAACGGCTGCAATCAGAACGTTTCAGGTCGGAATCGGACTTTTCTGGTCAAATCAGGTTCGTCGGAACCCTAATCCGGCAGCGGCGGCGGAAACCTAATCCGGCAATGACGGCACCGGAACCCTAATCCGGCAAGAGCAACAGCAGCAGCGGTTGTAAGCTTCACCAATCAGGCGACCCAAAACCCTAAAAGCTAAATCACAAGCAGCGGCGGTTGTAGCAGCAAATCCACGACAGCTAGGGTTCGCCGGAACCCTAATCCGGCTATGACGGCGGCGGCGGCGCAAACCTCACCAAAGAAACCCTAATCGCGACTTTTTCATATCTGGAACAATACAATCTCAGATCAACAACCTGCGGCAGTGGTGGTCAGATTCCGGCGACGGCGACGGCTGCAGTGGTTGTTTCCGGCAGTAGCAGTGATGGTTTCCGGCAGTAGCAGTGGTGGTTAGTTGTGAACCTGAGAACCAAGCTCTGGTACCAGTTGTTGGGGTATATCTCACACACACTAACACACACACAAGAGAAAATGATAAACGACACGAGAGATTTAACGTGGTTCGGTCGGAGTGACCTACGTCCACAGGCTGCAACTAGGTATTTTATTATTAAGCTCAGTACAAAGATTACAATTACATGATATGGGTATTTATAGAGAATACAATTAGGTTAAACAACTAACGGGCCGAACATAGGGCCAGACTAGGGCCGGCTGCCCTAATCTCCCTAAAGGCCTTCGTAAACCTAACAAACACTCTGCAAGCCTCAATCTTTTCCCGTCCTCTGCGTGACACGGACAAAAGAAGTCAGGAAGACATTCAAGAAAAACACACCCCCTAAATTTCAAACAACTCTAAGAAAACAAATAATTTTCTAGAAAAAGTAAAGATGAAGCACAACAGTCAGTGGTTTAGCTTGTTCCTCGCTTTTAGTCACCTAATAAAACTCAAACAGAACACCAAAACCACATTATAACTGCAAACAACCAAAATAAGCAAGGAGCTTAAACAAAATGAATCGAGTCTTGCTGTTCTTGACTATTAACATGATTTCAAAACCACTGGTCCCTTGCAAAATACCATCATTATAAAATAGACTCAAACTGCACATACTTAGAGGTGGGCAAACCGGGTTTTTTGGAACCGGTTCCTGAACCGCTTCCAGTCGACAACCGGTTCCGGTTTTTGACTTGTTCCAACAAGCTTTTGTGGCCAGTTCTGGTGCAGGTTTTGACATTTAAAACGGTTCCGATTTCTCTAAGAATCCAAAACCGCTTGTACCCACTAGTTTCAGTTCTTGTTGTCGGTTCCGGTTCCGGGTTTTTACCCACATCTACACATACTAATTTGACTTTAACCAGTCAAACACAAGTTTCAAACAACCCTTTGAAAACATCATCCTTCTCTAGAAAAAGCAAGATAGAGCATAGCAGTCAGTGGTTTAGCCTTTTATTCAGTTTTCAGTCACCTTATAAAACTCAAATTGAACACCAAAACAACATTTTATAATTGCAAACAACTAAAATAAGCTAAGAGTTCAAACAAAATGAGGCCAGTCTTGTTATTCTTGACTATAAACAACATGATTCCAAAACCACTGGTCCCTCACAAAATACCACCATTAAAATATAGAGTCAAACCGCACATACTACGTTGACTTCAACCAGTCAAACACAAATTTCAAACAACCCTATGAAAACAGCATCATTTTCTCGAAAAAGCAAGATGGAGCACAGCAATCAGTGGTTTTGCCTGTTCTTCAGTTTCAGTCACCTTATAGATCCTGGATTTAGATGCAGCTTGGGCTTGGCTCCAGTTCTTGAGCACCGATAAAGACACTGGCCCAACCTTGTTGCCACTCGTGCTTGTAACGAACCATCGTGAGCTTTCAGTGTCTTCAACATCCGCCTTGCTTATATCATCAATGGTTGACTTTTCTTTATTAAAGTCAAACAATTGATTTGAACTTTTGACCACAGATGGTTTTCTTGACCTCTCTTGCTTCTCCAGGGAACTGAAAAATTTCTCCAGTTTCATCGCCATTTCATAAGTTGCAGATGCGGGCACTTCTTGTTTTATCTCGTCTGTGCAAATATATTAAAGTATTGATAAAAATTAAAAACTATGATGTTTGGATGTGATTCTTGAAATTAATTACAAAAAAGAATGATACCTGAAGAGATACCAAAAGATGAAGTTTTTGTTAAAATAGACTTTGGTGAGTCTGTGTTATCGTCTTCAACATCTGGAACCACACTTGGGACGTTTTCTAGCAACTTTTTCTTGTATGTTTCACTATTCAAGGATTCCCTTCTTTTCAAGTATTCAAAGAGCGTAAAATAGACACATAGGTTAAGGACCACATGAATATTTTATCAGTAATTGCTTTTGCTATTCAAGAAAGCCATACCGTTTGGCTGGTTTTACGAGTATACGGATCGGTTCACAGTTTGGAAAACCATGTTCAGGATTTGAAACTTGGAACCGGTTAACTTGGAACCAGTTAAACCAGTCGATTACCATTATTACTACTACTACTACTACTTTTTTCATTTTTGAAACATATAGTTATGCGGATGGTCAAGAACATTTTTATCATTATTAAAAACGTCGAAGTGATAATTTAAAAAAAAAATCGGGTTCAAACCACGAAACTGAATCGTTTTGGCAGATTTTCCCATCATGGGGTGACCCAAACCAACCCGGTCAGTTTGGTTTGCAATGTTTCAAAAACATGCTAGGTGGTTCGCCTGGATTTTTTGTCAAAACCAGTCAAACCAAACTATGAGAACCTGTAATTAAATATTTATTATACATATAAGAAATTCCATCAATAATTCAAAAAGGATATTCTTTTCTCCATCCCTTTTCATTTGCCTGATCGATACGGTGCTTCAATAAGACCAGCTCTCGGGGTATCCACTGATTGACGAAAAATAATTATTATAACAAGTAGTAATTGGATTAACCAACTAAAATACTAAAATAAGTAATGACATTAATAACAAAAAATATCAGAAAAAGATTCAGCAGTAAAAAAGCAGGGTGATTTTGTCATGAAACAGAAAAAAGTATGAAAGCTTGACTGTACATGTGTTGTAATGTCCCTGTGCAGACTCCTAGCCTTTTCTTCAAGAACAGTCTGTCATACAAGTTAACATGATCAGTTTTGTAATTATGTAGATATGCATTTGTGAAAAACAATTCACCTGCAAATAAAACAAATTATCTTTTATGCTTACAATTTCAAGCTTTTTAAGCATGCCAGATTTCATTTTCTTTTTCAAATCTTGGCATTCCTCCTGAAATGAAACAAGATTCAAATGCAGTTGATGAATTTACCAAAAAAATAAAGAAAATTCATATTGATGTCCATTTAGAGCATACGCTCATCAGGGCAAATTTCCAACAAGCAGAGCCACTAATTTGATCAAGAGATGCCCATAAACCATTGAAACTGACTGAATCAACTGGACAGTTGGACTGGACTGAAGCAACTCGGCTGGTTTGAGATTTAAGAGGTTTGATTCACAGTTCAATTTGAGTGGTTTACCGGTTTGGCTGACAGCATACAGCCTAAGCCTTTAAAACCACCCGTTTAGCTTTTTCATTTTTTTCATGTTTTTTATTTTGAAACATGAATTATGTGCATGTATTATGCTTATTAACCATCATTATCATTTAAAGAAATTCAATACAAACTAACAATATGGAAAAAAAATATCGGTTACCGAACTATAAAAACAAACACTCAAACCATCAAACGCTGTAACCTGCTGGTCCAGCCAACCCACTCAGCCCATCTGATTTGATTAGACATTTTACAACACTGCAGTTAGGGGTTTGGCCAGAAAGTTTTGTCAAAACTGACCAAGGAGGACCATGATCACCTATAGTTTGGTGAGCAGGAATCGTGAACACCTAGTTTGATCAATGGAGAATTGAAGAAGTTCATTATTTTTTTTTTCCCTTTTTTCTTAACATATACAATAAGCTTGTTTTGCACTTTGTGTAAAGATGAAAAGATGAATGGCGTTCATATTTAGCGTTATCTTTAAGGTTTAATGGCAGTTCACCTCAGAGAAATCATCATCCGATAACGAAGTGATGCAAATATCTGTCTCTAATGCTTGCAGAATAAAGGTGTGGTCATTTTCACCAACCAAACATTTCTTTACACCTGAAATAAAATTGTGAAAGATAAAATCATCTAATATACAAAAAACTCCATAAAAATAAATCACCTTAAATAAGTAGCATTTGTCAAACTCTAAACAAATTACTATACGATCAAAAATACACTTTGAATTAACAAAAGCACATCCAAGATGACAAAATTAATATGTAGAAGAACTCAAACAAATGATTTCCAAAACTAATAATTCAAGATGACAAAACTAATTTTAAAAAGCGCAATAAAATACAACTTACAAATAATAATTAAAAGAACAGACCTGTTATTTGCATAAGCTGATAAGAACCCTTTAAAAAACAACCATTTGCATCTTCTTTAACTCTCACAATACTTCCGACTACTTTATTCTCAAAGCTCTCTGGCTCTTCTGTAAATTTCTGCACTAAACTCCTTCTCAAATACAAAAGCCTGATGTTTTCAGGCACAATTGCTGCGAAATGAAACTGTGAAACATCAATCAGATCCTCTTTTTTCTCTACTTCTTTATTATCATTATTTTTTTTCTTCCTTTTACTAATCACCAACTCCTTCTCTTCATGATCAATATCCTCTAAATCATACCCTAATTCATCTTCATCTTCATCTTCGTCTTCATCAGATGACACTTGATTTTCAGCCAAATGGGTTTCCAAAGAGTCATAAATTCTATTCATTCTTATTGTTTTTCTTTTAAAAATCAATTTTAACCATTCATCACACTCAACTACCTTGTTATTTTGAACTAGACCTTTTTCCATACTATATCTCTTAACGATGTTTTCTAGCTCACGTTGAGATAATGGATCAGATGTATCTTTTCCTATGAATGTAAGAAATTCGATGATACGCGTTGATCCCCATCCAATGAATTCTTCCTTGTTTGACTTTGCTTTGTCTTCCTTTTTGACTCTAGTTCTGACTCTTTTGACTTTTTTCTCTAGTGATTCAGGCTTTGATCTTTTCAGTTTCTTTTTGGAACCATGTGGTATCATTTCATCATTTCCTTCAGAATCTGAACATTGGTACTCATCACTGTCATCACATTTGTCTGAATCATAATTCTTTCCAGATTTTAATTTCATTTTTGCAGATAAAAGCTCCTCAAGAGTCAACTTTTCAGTTTCATTAATGATTTCCCAATATTCTTTATATAGAGTCTCATACGTGTTCCGATTGTTAAAGTCCACAACTTCCTGCAAAACCAAAATCCAAGATTTTTTTCACAAAATATTATGTAGAATCCAATGGTAATTGAAATTTAAATATAATTTAAGCTATTAACGATACAACAAACTGCACAAAATGGTACCCAGATTATACCTAATTTTGTTTATAATCCAACTTATAATTTTGTACAAGATAGGAATTAAAAAGATTTCCAACTTATAATTGTAAAGATTAGTCAACATTGGAATTTATATTAACTTGTATTATTTAACATTTCATTTCATAGCTTCAAATATAATTTTTATCAATTCAAAATAACCATCAGAAAATCAAAGAATCATCTTTTATTCACCACCAAAACATGAAGGTTAAAATAGTAATTTTCCAAAAAAATACCCCATCAGAATCAACTTCTTTCTTTTCTTCCACAAGCAGTGTAAGCTTCAAGCAGTGATCACAAAATCCTTTCTTCCCTCTAACATGAACAAAATCAGCAGATTTGATACAACGCCCACAAACACTTGTTGGACAGCAATAACATTGAAAATCAGAAGTTCTTCTACAATTTTCACATTTATGTAAATCTGGAAAAGGAAAAAAAGAAGAAACATTATTTAAAATTATCGAAAAAATATATAAATATGCAATAAGTTTCATTAGATTACTACAAACCAAGTTGGTTTTAAGCCTACAATTGCTTACCACATATAAACCGACTTTTAGATTTCCCAGATGAATCATCAAATGTTACACATTCAGGATGGTATGATTTCAAGCAATCCCTGAAATAAGTATAAATAAGTCCATATTATTATAATGCCACAAAATGATATATAACAAAACATAAATGAAAAGCTTTCTATCAGGGTTCGAATCCGGGCCGAGGCGTATATCCTTGGGTGGGCTCGGGCGTATGCCAAGCCTGTCAAATTCGAGGGGATGGTTGACATCCTATAATGTGTGTCATCATTCCAAGCCATTCAAAAAAAGAAAACATTATATTTATCAAGATTGAGTGCTGGTAAATGCTTATATCAATAAGACAAAAAATCAAATGGAAGGCTAAAAGTGGATTATTTCCAATAAACTAAGTGATGTTTGTCAGCATCCTCCATAACAAATAACAATTGATTTGGGCTTTCAAGAACTCAAATCATCAACCAAAGTTAAAAAAAAAAACAAAATATCAACGAGTCTAGAAACATGCATTCAAATAATGGTTATAATCTTGCATAAAACTATCAAAAAAATTAATCAATAAAAACAATCTTCAGAAATTCACTTTTGATCAGTAATAAATAACTTCATAGTGCTCCAATATAATATATAATAAATAAGAAATAAAATAAAAACACGTTTGTGTATGCTTAGATCAATGAACAAATAATCAAAGTTAAAAACGAAAAGTGAAATTTTTCCACAGATTATGTAATGTCTGTCAACATCCTCCATAACAATTGATTTGGGCATTTAACATCTCAAATCTTTATGCAAACTAAATGACCAAAATACCCTCGAGCCTAGAAATATGCATTCAAACAAGGGTTAAATTCTTGCATCAGAAAAAAAAAATTTATCGACAAAAATTCGATGAAAACATAAAACTCACTTATGCTCACAAATAATCAAATCACCACCATCTTTGCAAACAAAACACCATTCTTCAGAATCATCTTCATTTTTGGGAACTTTTTTCCCTTTCTTCATCTCTGAAACGCAATGTGTGTTCTTGGTTTGATGTCAAGAAACCCTGCTCAAAACCCTCTTCTTCTTACCTCCAAGAACACAAATTTAACACGATTGCTGGTGAAACACGATCATCGTAGCAGACCCATGTGAAGAAAATGCTCAAGAATCAATCGGAAGAAGATAAATTGCGGGTATCTTGTGTTGATTGAAGAAACCACTGGTAACTGTTAAAAAGCAGGAGAGAAGGTGAGAGCACGAAAGGACAAATACTTTTTAAAGAAAAGGGTTTTTGGTTGGAGGATATGTTTAAATCACTCTAAATTTGGGAAATACTGTATGTGTTTGATACGTCATACGAGGCATTTTGCAATGGTCATTACCACGCGTATGCACGTCTTTGTTTATTTTTAACGGCCAACTAATTAACTGTCGTGTTGTTTGTACGCAGCTTCAAATGCCTAAAGTATATTCAAGCTGATCACTAGTCCAGACGGACGGAGTTTCTAGCTCACCAGCCACCAGTTCTCGAGGAAAACTTGACCCAATCACCCTCCCAAAGACACGACAGTGGAAGGTCAGTAAAACCGGATGGGATCAAGAATTGAACCCAGGACTTGGGTCTTCTATCACTTTCCTCATACCTTCGTCTTACTACCAGAACAAGACATCATTGGTCCTATCACGTCTTTATATTGCCCTTGTATCTTACTCTAGTTTAAGGCGTAATGGGTACCCCTCACCCCGAGCGGATTCTCATGCTTCGGCGTGGCTAAGTGGGTACACCGTCACTCTCCGACGGCTCACTTTTCTTGCCCCCTAGCGGTCCTCGCTTCCCGCTTTCTCCTCTCAATTGTATTTGGTGGGGAAGGGTTTTTTTTTGTGTATATGTGGTGATGATGTGATACAACAGGAAAAGTTTTTTCAGTGAGGTATAATCACTATGGAGTTTTAAGGTTTTCAGTGATATGATGATTTAGTAGAATATTTCGGTAGGGAAGGATTTCGGTGAGATGACCACTGTGAATAGTCTAAGGACAGTGTTTTGGTGATCAAGTCGGGCCGTCAGATTGAAAATCGGTGATAATACCAGTTTGGTTCGAATGTTTGATGTCTTTGAATCACTCTTAGTTGAATCGTTCGATTATTGATCGGATTGGGTGAACCGGATGGTGGTTGAACCATGTTTTTTTCTCGTATAATTCAAATGAATATTTTTTTGAGTATGATATTTGTTTAAATGGTTTTACAATTATGTAAGTTTTTTATGTTTTTACAAGTATTATAACCTGGTTCTTGAGCCCAACTAAGTAACCAGTAAATGTCCATTTTTATGTTTAATTTGGTTATGAAATATTGATTGATGACACTATAAACTTATAATGCTTATCGTAACTTCGTAAGGGTAAATACAATGTTTTTTTTATTCTTTTTTCAACCAATCATAATTATACATTTATAATAGTATATTTATTTTCTTTTTCAAATGTAATTTAGATTTATATTAAACACTAGGTTAGCACCACGTGTATTACACGGGTTAATCATCAATGAAAATAATTATATTATGTTTTTAAACACTATTTTTTTAATATTTGTGTCCTTAAACATTTTGTTATAAAATATTGTTTTTTAAAAATTGTATAATTTATAATAAATTGCTTTTTAAAAATGTTTTTTTTAATATTAATATATTTTAAATGTATTAGCAAATATTTTCTTAATTTAAAAAAATGTGTAAAAACATACTTAATACTTAATATTATTATTTAATAAGAGGTGTATTTAATAAGAGAGATGAGCGGGAAACCAAAATTAAGATGCTTTAAAAATGTGACATGCGTCCAAAGAAACTTTGATTTATTATAATAGATAGATTATTACACATTTTTATTATTGTTAACTGTTTATGTTTATGTGACGTAATGGTAAGATTATTTCTCTATCAGTAACACAATCATAAAATATAATTATATAATGTTTTTCTTAACAACAATTTATTATGTCTGGCTCAACTCAAATATTTAATTTAAAGTAAGATAAAATTTTAACTACTAATAATTTTGTCATTTAGATTATTTCAACTTGATATAACTATATTTAGTAAGTAATCTTAAAATAATTGTACGTGCTGTTTTTTACTATGATTTTTCACTTTTAACGGTTATAAATATATATATATGTAAGGTTCGCCTAAAATGTATATTTTGCCTAAGAAGGCTAAGAAAGATTTTAAAAAACTCAAAAACCGACTCAAACAAACCCCCGATTAATTCATTTTTGCATCATTGGAACCGGCTTGTCGAACCCTAAAACTCAAACCTTAAATCATAAACAATAAACCTTAATACTAAAACCAAAACTTTAAAAACAAATCTTTAACATAAAGATAAAACTTAAAAGCTAAAACTCAAGCCCTAAGACCTAACATCTAAATGAGTTCAATCGAAGTTCGTTTGGGTCGGTTTTGAATATTTTAAAAATCCTTCTTAGCCTTTTTTAGGTAAAATATACTTTTTAGTTAATATTTCCTATATATATGTATATATGTATATATTATTTGTATTAGGTTTGTCACCCGTGTATTATACCGGCTGATTCAAACAATTATACTAAATAATACGAATTACTAATTAAGATTTAATAATTGTAAAATGATTATGTGAAATAATTTTTTGTTTGTTAAGTTATAGAATTGAAAAGATACAGTTAATTTTATTGAGATTAAATAAGGAAATTTAATAAATTTGATCCAAATATCAAATAATTATTTTCCTGTAAAAGTGGAAATATATATACACATTTGGGTATTTGGATAAAGTAGAAATGACATTTTTAAAAGTTAACCTTTTTATGTTTGAATCAACATATAAACCAAAATAATAAGTGTCAATCTTAATGAATATACATAAATAGTAAGAAAAATAATATTTGCTTTTTTTTGTGAAACATATAGTTTTGTCTATTTTTAAGTTAAGAATATATGTTTACTTTCATGAAACATATAGTTTTAGTCTATTTTTAAATTTTACATATAGAATTGTATTTCTTTTTATTCGTTAAAAATCAATAAATGTTGTGATGTGGTGTTGTTGATGTATTGATATAAAATTATATTTTTTATGAACCATTTAAAAGATTTTTTCGCTTAAAAAATGAAGTATACATTTGAAAATAATTTTATGTACTTTATGTTTTACTTTTTATCAACAATAAACTTAAGATAAACTAAGCATAAAATCAAGTAAACTATCACAAATGTAAATTAAATATTAATATAAAAATAGATTAAATAATTTACTTCAATTGTTTTATTCTCTTTCAACTCCAAATTTCTTAAATTATATAAAATAATATTAAAAGCCCTATTTGTTTCAAACACATTTGCGTATATATAGAAGAGACAAACAAATACATAAAATAGTTTTACATCAATTGAATAAATTTAACTTTTTCTAAACCAATAGTTATGGTAAAAATTTATGTGTTTGATAATAATTATTGGTGAAATAAGAAATACTAAAGATTTAAAAACCATATATATGATGAATTAATGAATATTTAAATATCATAAAATTAAATTTTAAAATAAGATGGTTGAAATCTTCTTATAATTTATTAAGTTCTAATAATTTATTAAAATTAAAAGATTTATATTTTTTGTATTTGATTCTATAATTTAATTAATTAAAATCATTAGTGTTAAATAAGAGAGAGAAAGAATATTTAATGTATGACGTAAAAATACGGGAACAAATTTGAAAGAGCGGCTAAACAATTGACATGTATCAATTTTGTTACTCTTTTATTAGACTAGACTGATATTTTATTTCTATAATAATGTGAGGTAAAAATGAACGAGATTTAAAGTCATGGTATGATGTCATCATGTGACCTAAGATCACAATTTTGAGTCATAAAAATAATCTTTTAAAAGGTAAGATTTATAGATCAGATTAAATTTTAAAGTTGTACCTTTTTGACACTGACCACATTAGCGTCTTTATTTGCTATTTATGATAACAGAAAAGAAAAAAAATTACTATAAATAGTTTTCTACTAAAGACAAGGAAGATTTGATTGGCTTAGAACACGTGATATATTATTAATAGGTTTCAAAAATAGAAAATGTTTTATACTTTTTTACCGTTATATCAAGCATCATTTGACAAACGAGTAACTTGATCTCACCATTCAGAAAGAAACCTACACTATAAAAACACTTTGCTCATCGAGTAACATTTGGTTTTAGAGATTCTCAAACTCAAAATCTTTCATGGTAAAATATTTTATGCTTGACAGTATAAATGAAATCACTGAAATATTAAATGTAAGTTAATAATTATATTAAAAGATTCTTTTATGTGAATGGCAAGAAAAAGACAAGAAATGTAGGGTTGTGGAACCCCAGGAATATGGATTTGGGACGCAAAGTAGAGAGTGGTGCGAATTCGCTTCCAAATGTCGCTTGAAAGTTGAAAACAATAAATATTATTGTTTCAAAAAGAAACCCACTAGTAAAGATATAGAAATTACACTTATATTATATTTTATGTGATTTACATAGAATTTTATTCTTTTAATTATGAGAAAAGCATGGATCCGTCCTTGAAATATGAATGATCCATAGGTTCGTAGTTTATTAACATGGATGGAGATTAACCTTTTATGTTAAATGAGTCTGAAATGATTAAAATGCTTTTAAAATCATTTTAAGTTAAAAATACTAAATAATAATCTAAATTTCTCCTTCTTAGCTTTATTTTCTCTTCTCTTTCTCGTTTTTTCAATTTGAGAAAACCATTTCTTGTTGCCACCCTCCGATCACCATTGTCGGGTGCGACCTCCAGCCGAAAGCTAGTCATGGTATGGCGTGATAGTGTGATGTGAATGTAAGCATAAAAGGGATGTGTGTCGATGGTGGTTGTGTAGAGATACTTGCAACTACATTTAAATCTCACACATGTTAAGTTTGTAGAACCTAAGGTTGAGGATGGCCGGCCTAGATTCAAATACGAGAGGCATATGAGTTAGTAGTGATGATGGGTTATTGGGTGGCACGGTGGTCGACGGGTTTCAGATCTCCAAAATACATTGTTGGTGATAGTAGGTTTCAGGTGTGGGGTTATGGCGGATTTCGAGCGAGGGTTGCTACAAGTTTCATGTATTAGGTGATCGCCATTCCCCAAGAGTGAGTGTGGTTGTGGGATGGGTATGGGCCAATTATATATGATTTTTATTTTTAACTTTTAATGATTTTAAAGGTATTTTCATCATTTTAGATACACTTAATAGCGAAAGTTAACATCCATTTATGTTGGACACTCTTGATCATGCATACTACAAGGACGGTTACTTTCTTAAAGTTGGATACTAAAAATGAAATTAATGTAAACCACAAGGATTATCTGTGTGATTAACTATAAAATATATATAGTTATTATTAGTGTACTCTTTTTTTTTAAATTCAAAATATTAAACACTAAATAGCTCACTAACTTTCTATTTAATTTTTCATTGATTTGTAATTTTATTCCATCTCACATTGTTTATAGAAGATAAAAAAAAAAATTTCTATCTCACATTATCTACACTAAATGATAAAACGAGACATATGCAATATACACTAAATGATAAAACCAAGATTTTATATTCTAGATGAGCAATTTCTAAAGAAATTAAGAAACAAAATTGATCATCTTCCCCCTTCATAATGGACCTTATCATCGATCAAGATCATCGTTGATTACCACGTGTGTGTAAACGACGAAGTGGTATCACCTTTGAACAAACTAAAATCACACGGAAGCAGAGTTGTCACGCACAAGTTGTCTGCGTGATAATTCCGTTTATGTGTGATGAATTAGCACTTGCATTCGGATGATTTAATCATGAAATAACAATTAACACTTGCGTGATAAATTAAACATTATTTGTGCACATTGCACGTAAATCTTCCTTTGTATCCAAAACATTTGGTCGGTTCGGTTTCACGGTCGGTTTTTTTCTAAACATTTGGTCGGTCGGTTTCGAAAGTTCAAAACCATAATGAACGGTTTGGTTTACGGTTTTTGCCAAAAACCAGTTGTAAAAAACCAAACCGGACCGTATGTATCTATAATACTATATAATACATATAGGAAGGACAAAATCATCTTTTACCAAAAACTCTTAAAATTAAGAATTTTACAATCTTATAACATAAAGTATAACAATCAAAGCTTTAAAAACTACAAACTAAATGGTTTTCTTTTACTTTTTAGTTTGTCCCACATTGATACATTTAAAAAATAAAGTGTCAAATAATATGTATAAAAGAAAACCTCCCAAATCAAATAAATTACTTATCAACACTTACGTCATATAATAGTTGACATTTTAAATTTTGAATTTTATCATAATAATTTTTCAAGTTAAAAGGGTTGATTTGATAAAAATTAGGTGGTTTTAGCTTTTTACGAGCCAAAATAAGTAGTCTAATTATTTTTCCGTCGCATCGCGCGGGCATCTCACTAGTATATATATATATGTATGTGTGTGTATGTATTTTGATGTGTATATACTATTTAGATAAGTTATTGTTTGTTTGGTTAGTACTTGAAGTTTTATAACTTTGAAAAGTAAGTTGGTTGTTTTTGGACTTGTTAGTTTATTTTTGAATACCATGTTTTCTAGACAAATTTTGTACTTTATAACAGGTTTTATAATAGTAAATATGTTTTACTTCTTGTATTTTGTAGCAGGTTTTGTAATGTTTTTTACACATGTTATAATTTTGGACACGTTAGTAACATAATTTTTTTTTTCAAAGGTAGGCTTCACTTTTTATTTTTAACATGCCAAAACCGTAAACCAAACCGGAACCAAACCATTTATAACGGTTCGGTTTGGTTGGGTTTTTATTTATAACAGTTCGGTTTTGGTTTTTACTATTCAAAAACCGTTATTAACGGTTCGGTTTATGGTTTAACCTAAAAACTGTAAAAACCGGACCGTAAACACCCCTAAATGTGTGTATGCTTGAGAATGATATATTGAAAATCCACTGAAGTTAAGAAAACTTATTGTAAGAAAATACAAAAATAAATAATTATAAATAGTTACATAATTATGTTTTTACAATGTATAACACTAAAATTAACCAATCATCGAAAACCAATAGTTTGATAATAACTTTGAAGAACTCAATTCAAGCTCTTGGCAGAGGGTTTGATGTCACATCTGACATGAGGTTTCCCGTTTCTACGCTGTAGAGAGGCACCTGGGTCTCGATTAATAAAAATTAAACGAGGTGTAACATTCCTAAAATTTAATAAGCAATTATATTTAATAACCAAATTATGACGTCACTTGAAACTTCATTTATAAGAGTATACACATTTATAATGTAAGTGTACAAAACAAAAAAAAAAAAAAAAAAATATATATATATATATATATATATATATATAAACAAATTTAATGTAATTTGATATACATACATATAAGTACATATGTATGTAGTGGGTATGAAAATTATTTATAATTATATAATTTAAACAAATAAATCAAATCATATTATGATAGTTAAAATAGTTTACAAAATGATCTCATAAAAGATTTTATAAAATTTAAAATAATTTTGTCATGATTATTTAATTTTAAATTAAGCATTTATAAGATTTTGAAATAATAAATAAGAACATTTATGAATTTTTAACTTAGATCATAAGATTCATTTATAAACTTTAATTATGGATAAATGAAAAAAAAAAAAAACAAATAATTACGTTGTAGTTTTTATAATAGCATTTAAAATAATGTTTTTATAAAAAGATAATCGAATTATATTAATTGTAATTTTAAACAATTTATAACAATTAAAAACAATGATTTATAAAAGTTTAGGGTTTAATCTGTCAATTCTGAAAGTTGTTTTTTTTTTAAAGAAAACAGTGGAGGGACCAAAACTGCAAATAACCCATAGTTCCTTCCCTCCTCTACCCGTTTCAGCCACTGATCCGACCCAGCACCACCTTTTCGACCCGTTCGATCAATTCGCACGATTACAACCAATTTCCAGCTAATCAATCCACCATTTAGGCAAGGATTTATACGCGTAATCGTTTTCAATCAATATTAATGACTAATATCAGCCATTAAACTCGAATTTCGTTTCCAAAAATACGAGATACGACCGAAATTCAAACCTCAACCAATCGTGTATAAAAGCTAAATTAAACACACACAAAGGTTCCTTTGCTTCTGTCGAGACATTCTGTACACACAAACACGAAATCACAACTTCAAACGATCGCGAATCAAGACCATAAAGCCTCGGTTTCGTGCGCATCTCTTCTTCAGTCGAACTCCATCAAAAAGCAATCCAAGGTAGGTGTTTCTTACACCATCTCACTCGTCTTTAATCCTCAAACAATAGCCCCATGGTTGGGTTAACAATCGGGAGCCATATCAGTCGAATTTAGAGTGAAAAGGAACTAGGGCTCATTTCTTCTTAAACTGATTTGGGGAATGAAATCAGTTCTATGTTAAATCTAATTCGAAACCGATTATTTCGCAGACAATTGTCTAGTTCAACTGGTTTATGCGTTTGGGTTTGGGGCTGTGGTCGCGGGTTCGAATCCCTCCAAGCCGGGTTAAAACCGGTTTTACCCATTTTTTTTATTTTAAAATCAGATTTTAAAGATTTTAATTACACAGAAAATATTTTTATAAATAAAATATTAATCTGAAATAAATAATAAAATGTTATATACTTAGAATTTTAATTATAACTTTTATTATCAATTATTTATTTACTTAGTTATTTATTTTACTCATTTAAAATAAATTAATATGTAATTACTTATTTTTATAAATAAACAATTTTATAAACTTATAATTTCTTAGATCATTTATCTATTAATTTATTTATTCATTTATATATTTATTCATTTATTTAGCTATTGAATTATTTAGTTATTTATTTACTTATTTAATTACAACTCGTTATCTCATTTATTTAGTTAATTATTTATTTTCTTATTTATTTACCTAAAACTATTTACCTCATTTATTTAGTTACTCATTTATTTATTTATTTAAATTTCAATTCGTTATCTCATTTATTTGGTTAATTATTTATTTACTTATTTATTTATATAAAACTATTTATCTCATTTATTTAATTATTTATTTAGTTATCTACAAATATTTATCTCATTTATTTAATTATTTATTTATTTACAACTCTTTATCACATACATTTAGTTATTCATTATTTATTTATTTATTGACAATTCTTTATCTTATTTATTTATTTATTTAATTATTTATTTAATTATTTCTGCTTATAAACCTATGCTTATTTATTTACAATAAATGTTATAAACATAATATTTAAATATGTTTATACAAAGATTATCAAAAAATTAAATTGTTTTAAATCAATATTTAAATTTTTAAATAAATACTTTAAGGTCAACATTTGTACTTTAGGTATTTTATTATTATCATTTAAATCATAACAAATCTAATTGTGTTTGTTCAAAACAAATCGAATCCGTTGACCCATTACAAAACTTAGTTAGATCCATAGAACAACATAGTTTTGTTAAACGTATGCATATTGAACTATTTAGGTGAACATTGAAATTGTGTTGGATATTATTTGGATCATACTTTGACATTTATCAAGGCTATCAAGAACACTAAGGTGAGTCTTCATAGCCCCTCTTTTACTATTTTTGTTTTAGGGGTGAAACATGCAATTTATTTATTTCATTTACTTGTGAACTTAGCTAATGGCCTTATAGTTAGTGAACTTTAGCTAAGCATAGGCATTGATCACATTCATTTTAGTGACTATGATAGATCTATTGGACCGACCATCCCACCGTTGTTTGATTTACCCTTCGGGGGAGGCCCGCGGTGATAGTTTGCTATTTGAGCATTTTGATAATGCTAATCATAGGTCAATCATCATTTGTTATCATTTGTTGATCTGCTTTACTTGCTAGTTCATTTTGACTATGATCATTATGCTTAGAGTTCACATATATCATTATCTATATCATTTTCTTTAAACCTTTTGGTTTGAGTGTCAAAACCTATGAAACTCACCAACTCTTTGAGTTGACACTTGATTTTAACATGTTTCAGGTGGAAATGGAAACTAGCATTTTTGAGCTTGGATTTAGCTTTAATTATTTATTTTATGTCTTTGAATTTGAAACGTTGTAATAGCTAGGGTTGAATTTATTTATTTGACTTTGTAATGAATGATGGATTTAATGTTATTGAATGATTAGTTATTATTATTTACATCTTTATACCCTAAGCTATGAACAATCTACACTTCGTGCCGCCCCGATGTTTCCGCCATCGGTCGGGGTGTTACAGATTGGTATCAGAGCCTGGGTTATAGAGAATTAGGTTATTTGAACTAGATGACCTAGACTATAACCATAGGATGCCTTAGTTTGAACTCTTAAGCCATGAACTCTTATTTGGACTCAATAGTTGTCATACTAGGCCATGAACTATTATTTGAACTCTTAGTCGTCATGATAGGTCATACTTGCTTATGTGAATATTTAATTGGTAGGTCAAATGTTTGAATCTTGTTAAGGATGACTTAGTATGCACACACTAGAATCTAAGGTTCAAAACTTCGCGACCCCTTTCTTACGAGTTGAACGAGGATCGTCATCATGAGGAATGATCTTAGACTTCTAAGCCTAATCATAAATCCCATCAATAGTCTTTAGGTTCATCTTAATGATTAGGAAAAACATATAAAAGCTGGAAGGGGGAAAACCTGTACTTTGGGGAGTTCTGTCTAGGAAAGCATTTCGTATAAATCCAAATCAACCGATGGACTTGTTATGCTTTCCTGGGAACCCTTGGAGTGAGTATGAACCTATAGGCTAAAGTATGTCTTTCTGAAAGTTAAAATTGAACTTAGACACTTTGATCTGTCAAGAGTATTCCTTCAAAAATATAATCCAAGTATTACTTTAACCTTCATTTGAACTCTCAATTTAATTATTTGAACTCTTTGAGGTAATTGTATAATTTAAAAAAAATTGGGAAATTTCTAACTTTTCCCTTACTTTCTTAGCCATGTCATCGTACCTTGCTGACCGGTCTACAAGCTTCTCTAGTAATGAATCAGAGGACTTTAACGAAGGAGAACCAAAATCCCTGGAGTACAGGCCCCTGTCCACCGAAGAGTATGAAAGGATGGTCGAGAAGGAAGAGCTAAAGTCAGATGCAGAGAGTCCATACTGCCATTCTGAAGCTCCACTGCCTCTTACCAATTCTCAAGATTTCCCATCAAAGGCCACAATGCCCTCCACGAACCCTACCAGTGCTCAACCAAAAGCTCAAAAGCCTCCTACCAGTCCCACAAGTAGTTCTGAGAGTCGGGTGGGACCAATACTTATTACTGCTGAACCACCACCAAAGATTCGTCGCCTAAGCCAAGGTGCACGGCTACCTTCGCCACGTGAAGGATGGGTTTATGCTAGGAAGTTTGCCCACACAATTGGGTCGTGTTCTTGGGGAGCTCATGAGGAGTCTGAGGATTAGCGGAGTTTATTTTCTTATTTGTTTATTTTCTCTTATTTCTATTATTATGTACTAGACATCAAGTATATACATATGCATATGACATATGTATACTCGTGTCTACAATTTTGTTTATCCAAGCACTATTAATGAAGAGATTATTTTTTTAGCACAATGTGTATTTTATGAATTTATCCAGAACAACTAATACCTAATATATGATAAAAGTCCCATCGTCAAAAAAAAAAAAAAAAAATGAATTGAGTGAACTTGCAACATTAACCACTAGCCGATGCAATACTTGGTATTGTCACATGACTTAGTGGTTCCCCCTGCCGGTAACCTTGGAGATCGTTACATTAAGAGTCTTTCTCCCTAAATGAGAGGCCACATAATCATTGTTGCTCCGACTACTCTTAAGAGCTGTCAATCGACCATCTGCTACTATGACGAATGAGCTGACGTGAAACAAAGTTCTGATCAAGAAATGCTATGGGAAGAATAAGAAGCTAGAAAGCTTGATCACCATCACAATCAAAACAAACAGAATGCCATCAAAGGATATGATACACTCATTCCTGTCGATAAAGTCTCTCCCAGTAATAAGATCCCATTAAGGAAAGAATATACCAGAACATTTCTTAAATGTCCTTAATACCAATGTCACCACAAGGGTGATGGTAATATGAAGTGTACTAAGGCTGGAAGAATGGGCCATCGAACCCAAAGCGGCTGATCTTTCGCTATCACAAACGACGACAATGCTATAGAACAAACAATGAAACATATGAATATCCTAACTATTTTAGAAATCAATGCCCAAGACTGGTTGATAATAATCAAAGGACGACTTGTGCCCAAGATTATCCAACTAATTGTTCATAATCAGGACGTATTGAACGGTATGTTCCTGATCTAGGATTGTTACTTGGCTTTAAGTATCAATAGAAAATTTAACAACTTATAACTTTGAACTCTTTATTGGTAGGTACAAACCAAATTAGGTAGATCATTTAATTTAGTAATGGTTCACAGTAAACATATCGATAGTACTATATTACACCTGAGTGTATTGCGAATTACAGGGATAACATCTCATTAATGGATCTTGTATCCACCCAGTTGTGTTCCATAACCAGCAAGTAGGGTAAACACGTAAGGCAAATTTCCGTTACGGGTGCACACGGAACGTGAATTTGCAGTACATGTAAATCCTACGAATGCGATACAAAGGACACAATTGATGAATGATTTACTTAAAGTTAATTTTGGTTGAAAACTATGAACTATATGGACAACTACATGTAAACATCAAAGGCGAGACATTTTTATGTTGTGTTGTCTTGGTAGGTGATCGGAATGCTTTCAAAGTATTGGTGATGTGGTGGGTTGGCTGCGGTATACCCTATATATAAGCACCACCAATACATTGGGAGTAGAATCGAAAGCTTGACCAATGATAGGATTCTTAGATTTGAGTGTTAACATCAAGGAAGCTAACTTTAGTCAAAGCTATGTGAACTATACCTATATGGTGAACTACATGCAAACATCAAACGAAGTGAATTATTTTATGTTGTGTGGTATTGATGGGCGATTGGTATGCGTTCAAAGTATTGGTGGTGTGGTGGGTTGGCTGCGGTATACCCTATATATAAGCACCACCAGTACATTGGGAGTAGAACCGAAAGCTTGATCAATGTTAGGATTGTGGAGTTTAGTGTCATCATCAAAGCGAACAAATCTTATTAGACCTATAAGTGGAATCAACTGATTCTTACGTACTAAGACTTGGAGTATATTTATTAGTAGTTCTTATATCAAACCGATTATGTAATTGCTAACCTAAGACAATTAAATGAAGACTTTCGAATTCCAAGTCCTACATCGAACATCAACATACGACATTAACATCTCAAATGATTTGATTTCACATATACAATACAACAATTTACATACATCTAAACGAAGAAACTAATAATATCATAATACGTTGCCGTATTATTTGTCGCACTTTCTATTGATTCCAAACAAATAAAACTTATACTAAGAACCTAAACATATTACACAAAACACGAACTTGATATTGTCACCTTTATCTTAAAGCATCGAAGACATTGTGTCTTTATAATTTCCTAATATAAATACACATGAGACAACAATGTTGGAGCAAATTACTTAACGAGCGTGATTGCAAGAATCGAATGTTGTAGAGGAACCTAAACCCATCTACAGAACAACATATTTCAACAAATTTATTTGACCCAAGACAAATTTCATGAGGAAAAGTCTTGTGTGGTTAAATTTTAAATTAGAAGCCAATCTTGATAGTTGGTTTAACCTTTTAAATCGAAATGATCTCTGATTTCGGTACAAAACACTCAAGTCTCGTTATTCTATTCATCATAGTACAAATATAATAATCTACATGTTTTATGTTGGTGTGCTTTTAGCATCATATTTGATCATGATGTTTGACTCAATATTTTTAGAACCTGTTCACGGACCGTTTTTTTTTTTTTTTCTCACTCAAGTCGATCTCAACATGAGTTATATCCTCAGACGGAGGGTCAAATCGAACGAAGAGTTCAATTTTCTTGGACTTCCATTTGAATCTAGCAACATTCATCGACTTTCATATGTCGAAGTTGCAAATATTTAAACTTTCCTACAGTTTCATTCTCAATTTCGGGACGAAATTCCTAGAAGTAGGGGAGACTGTAACATTCCTAAAATTTAATAAGCAATTATATTTAATAACCAAATTATGACGTCACTTGAAACTTCATTTATAAGAGTATACACATTTATAATGTAAGTGTACAAACAAAAAAAAAAAAAAAAATATATATATATATATATATATATATATATATATATAAACAAATTTAATGTAATTTGATATACATACATATAAGTACATATGTATGTAGTGGGTATGAAAATTATTTATAATTATATAATTTAAACAAATAAATCAAATCATATTATGATAGTTAAAATAGTTTACAAAATGATCTCATAAAAGATTTTATAAAATTTAAAATAATTTTGTCATGATTATTTAATTTTAAATTAAGCATTTATAAGATTTTGAAATAATAAATAAGAACATTTATGAATTTTTAACTTAGATCATAAGATTCATTTATAAACTTTAATTATGGATAAATGAAAAAAAAAAAAACAAATAATTACGTTGTAGTTTTTATAATAGCATTTAAAATAATGTTTTTATAAAAAGATAATCGAATTATATTAATTGTAATTTTAAACAATTTATAACAATTAAAAACAATGATTTATAAAAGTTTAGGGTTAAAACTGTCAATTCTGAAAGTTGTTTTTTTTTTAAAGAAAACAGTGGAGGGACCAAAACTGCAAATAACCCATAGTTCCTTCCCTCCTCTACCCGTTTCAGCCACTGATCCGACCCAGCACCACCTTTTCGACCCGTTCGATCAATTCGCACGATTACAACCAATTTCCAGCTAATCAATCCACCATTTAGGCAAGGATTTATACGCGTAATCGTTTTCAATCAATATTAATGACTAATATCAGCCATTAAACTCGAATTTCGTTTCCAAAAATACGAGATACGACCGAAATTCAAACCTCAACCAATCGTGTATAAAAGCTAAATTAAACACACACAAAGGTTCCTTTGCTTCTGTCGAGACATTCTGTACACACAAACACGAAATCACAACTTCAAACGATCGCGAATCAAGACCATAAAGCCTCGGTTTCGTGCGCATCTCTTCTTCAGTCGAACTCCATCAAAAAGCAATCCAAGGTAGGTGTTTCTTACACCATCTCACTCGTCTTTAATCCTCAAACAATAGCCCCATGGTTGGGTTAACAATCGGGAGCCATATCAGTCGAATTTAGAGTGAAAAGGAACTAGGGCTCATTTCTTCTTAAACTGATTTGGGGAATGAAATCAGTTCTATGTTAAATCTAATTCGAAACCGATTATTTCGCAGACAATTGTCTAGTTCAACTGGTTTATGCGTTTGGGTTTGGGGCTGTGGTCGCGGGTTCGAATCCCTCCAAGCCGGGTTAAAACCGGTTTTACCCATTTTTTTTATTTTAAAATCAGATTTTAAAGATTTTAATTACACAGAAAATATTTTTATAAATAAAATATTAATCTGAAATAAATAATAAAATGTTATATACTTAGAATTTTAATTATAACTTTTATTATCAATTATTTATTTACTTAGTTATTTATTTTACTCATTTAAAATAAATTAATATGTAATTACTTATTTTTATAAATAAACAATTTTATAAACTTATAATTTCTTAGATCATTTATCTATTAATTTATTTATTCATTTATATATTTATTCATTTATTTAGCTATTGAATTATTTAGTTATTTATTTACTTATTTAATTACAACTCGTTATCTCATTTATTTAGTTAATTATTTATTTTCTTATTTATTTACCTAAAACTATTTACCTCATTTATTTAGTTACTCATTTATTTATTTATTTAAATTTCAATTCGTTATCTCATTTATTTGGTTAATTATTTATTTACTTATTTATTTATATAAAACTATTTATCTCATTTATTTAATTATTTATTTAGTTATCTACAAATATTTATCTCATTTATTTAATTATTTATTTATTTACAACTCTTTATCACATACATTTAGTTATTCATTATTTATTTATTTATTGACAATTCTTTATCTTATTTATTTATTTATTTAATTATTTATTTAATTATTTCTGCTTATAAACCTATGCTTATTTATTTACAATAAATGTTATAAACATAATATTTAAATATGTTTATACAAAGATTATCAAAAAATTAAATTGTTTTAAATCAATATTTAAATTTTTAAATAAATACTTTAAGGTCAACATTTGTACTTTAGGTATTTTATTATTATCATTTAAATCATAACAAATCTAATTGTGTTTGTTCAAAACAAATCGAATCCGTTGACCCATTACAAAACTTAGTTAGATCCATAGAACAACATAGTTTTGTTAAACGTATGCATATTGAACTATTTAGGTGAACATTGAAATTGTGTTGGATATTATTTGGATCATACTTTGACATTTATCAAGGCTATCAAGAACACTAAGGTGAGTCTTCATAGCCCCTCTTTTACTATTTTTGTTTTAGGGGTGAAACATGCAATTTATTTATTTCATTTACTTGTGAACTTAGCTAATGGCCTTATAGTTAGTGAACTTTAGCTAAGCATAGGCATTGATCACATTCATTTTAGTGACTATGATAGATCTATTGGACCGACCATCCCACCGTTGTTTGATTTACCCTTCGGGGGAGGCCCGCGGTGATAGTTTGCTATTTGAGCATTTTGATAATGCTAATCATAGGTCAATCATCATTTGTTATCATTTGTTGATCTGCTTTACTTGCTAGTTCATTTTGACTATGATCATTATGCTTAGAGTTCACATATATCATTATCTATATCATTTTCTTTAAACCTTTTGGTTTGAGTGTCAAAACCTATGAAACTCACCAACTCTTTGAGTTGACACTTGATTTTAACATGTTTCAGGTGGAAATGGAAACTAGCATTTTTGAGCTTGGATTTAGCTTTAATTATTTATTTTATGTCTTTGAATTTGAAACGTTGTAATAGCTAGGGTTGAATTTATTTATTTGACTTTGTAATGAATGATGGATTTAATGTTATTGAATGATTAGTTATTATTATTTACATCTTTATACCCTAAGCTATGAACAATCTACACTTCGTGCCGCCCCGATGTTTCCGCCATCGGTCGGGGTGTTACACGAGGTAAATCCGAGCTTGTAAAATAATTCACTAGCAAAACTCAAGCTTTTAAAAGACATAATAAAACGAACTTGAGTTTGGCAGATAAAGGCTAAAAGAAGCAAATTGGAGCTTGCATTTGCTTTAGTTGAAATCTTTTAAATTAAACAATATGCATCTTGAACATATTCAAACTTGAATGCTTGATGATGACATGTACTAATAAATTTGATATCAAATGTGTGTTTATTGCTTTTGAGTTTTTCAGCAAAGAATTTAGATTGGTTGAGGCTGAACAATATTCACATGATATCTCCATAATTGGAACATGACAAGCCGATCAAAATTTACTTGAGTTGTATAAATATGTTTATTACGGTTGAGCCTATGGATGAGACCGGAACCATTTTCGAAAATACTAATACCAAAATCAGGGAGAATTGAGAACCGAATATCATACTGAATCTATCGGTTTGGTACCGGTATCATTAATGGCAAAGGTTTTAAGGGGCCCGGGGGTGCCCCGTGTAGGAACACCGTTCACAAAATAAACAAATATTTTTATTATTCAATTACTCGAATTACAATTCAGAGAAATACAAAATCTAAAATAAAGTAATACAAGAAATATAAAAATGTTAAAATTGAAATTACAAGAAGTATAAAACAAGACGAAACGAATTGAAATGAGTTCGGTGGCTGAGGATTTATGTTCAACAGAGGTCCCTTAAAACAGATTTCGGACCACCCAGGTGAACCCGACTGTTTCCCAGGGTACAACAGCCGAATCAGTGTGTACTGCCGGAGTTAACCGAAAACCCAAAACTTCACCTGAAACAAGAGTGTTTCACACGAGAAACCGATCGTTGTATGTTGTTGAGAACTCAACAAAGTATATGATTGTGTTTGAAACCTTTGGAGCTTGTGTGTATATATCTCAAGTGGTATAGAGATCTCAAATTCTAGCAACTTCAACAAGAGGCCAAATGCCTCTATTTATACTTGTAGTCTTGGCATTTCAAAAGTTGCCATTATGCCCACTAACAAGCATATTCATGGCCAATTGCCCATCAACAAGCACCATATTCATGACAAATGAATTGGTAGATGAAAGGTTAAAGATTTATATTTTCTTTTTCCCTTTTCTTTTCACACAAAATTCCAACAATCTCCTACATGAAAAGAAATTGATCCTTACACTCAAGCGTCACGATAAAATTTTAGCGGTTGAGTATTGCAGGAGAAGTAGTTGTTCCCTTTGAACCCTCCTTTGTGATATGCACTTTGTCTCCTAGCGATTAGTAGACGCGATGTCCTTGAACCAATCCCTGTTTAAGTAGACGTTACTACATGTCACACAATACTCTTCCTGGTATGGTTAACCCCTCATTGTCGTGTCCGTTATGGTCATGGAACACTAGCCTGGTTCTGTAAGAGCTCTAGGAATTATGCCCCACAATTCCATTCAAAGCGACCCCACTTCTCTGTAACATAGGTGATTTCACACAAATCATTAAAAGCCGTATGCTTATCCTCCATTGCTATCACTGATTTGATAAAGGAATGAACTAGGATGTATTCAACTCCCCTTTTTATATTTGAGGTACGCCCTCATAGTGACCTTAATTCATACAATTAGGTTGTCCTATTGAGCCTAGGTCATGGGATCTCTAATCTTCTAGGATAGGTTTTCCTTTGTACAAACTTGTTCAAATGGCTTTAGTTCCATTCCTCTTGACGAATTGTGCACTAACTCTTTGCTTAAGCCTTTTGTAAACGGATCCACTATGTTATCTTTTGACCTCACATAGTCAATTGAGATAACTCCCATTGAGAGTAGTTGTCGTATCGTATTGTGTCTACGTCTAATGTGCCGTGATTTGCCATTATACATTGCACTTTGAGCTCTACCAATAGCCGATTGGCAATCACAATGTATGCAAATAGCCGACATAGGCTTTGGCCATCCTGAAACGTCTTCCACAAATTGACGTAGCCATTCTGCTTCTTCTCCAGCTTTATCTAACACGATAAACTCAGATTCCATCGTACATCTAGCTATAAGAGTTTGCTTGGACGATTTCCAGGCTATAGCTGCTCCACCAAGGGTGAACACATAACCACTTGTGGATTTGGAATCTTTCATATCGGATATCCAGTTTGCATCACTGTATCCTTCTATAACAGTTGGATCTCGGCCATAATGCAGCCCATAGTTTCTTGTGTATCTTAAGTACCTTAGTAATATGGTCATGCTCTTCCAATGTTCAGAGCTCGGATTACTAGTATATCTACTTGGCCTACTCACAGCATATGCTAAGTCTGGCCGTGTACATGTCATCAGATACATCAGACTGCCAATAATCCTTGAATACTCTAACTGAGCAACACCCTCACCTCTATTTTTTGATAGATGTTGGGTGGTATCTATTGGAGTTTGAGCCACACTCGTATCCCCCTCATTAAACTTTTCAAGGATTTTGTCCACATAGTGAGATTGACTCAACACAAGACTATGTTGGGTTCTATTGATCTTTATACCAAGAATCACGTCAGCTAAACCCATGTCTTTCATGTCAAATCTCGCTTGAACATGTCTTTTGTAGATTTGATCATCTTATCATCACTCCCCACGATAAGCATATCATCTACATAAAGACATAATATCACATAACCTCTCATTGTGTTTTTCACATAACCACACTTGTCGCATTCATTAATTTTGAAACCATTGTTAAGCATAACTTGGTCAAACTTTTGATGCCATTGTTTTGGAGCTTGCTTCAAGCCATAGAATGACTTGACTAATTTACACACTTTTCCTTCTTGGCCTGGAGCTGAGAAACCCTCAGGTTGCTCCATGAAAATTTCCTCTTCTAAATCCCCATTTAGAAAAGCGGTTTTAACATCCATTTGGTGGACTTCCAAATTTCTTAAAGCCGCTATTGCAAGCACCAACCTTATCGAAGTTATTCTAGTCACAAGCGAGTAAGTATCAAAGTAATCTACTCCTTCTTTTTGTCTAAATCCTTTGATCACTAACCTTGCCTTGTACTTATCAATGGAACCATCAGCTTTCATCTTCCTTTTAAATATACATCGATATCCAAGTGGTTTACACCTTGGTGAAAGATCTACTATCTCCCAAGTATGGTTTTGTAAAATCGAATCAATTTCATTCTTGATTGTCTCTTTCTATTGAGGTCCTTCTGAAGAGGCGACTGCATCATGATAGGTTTGGGGCTCTCCCTCAACCATATAAGTAAGAAAATCATGTCCAAACGATTTTTCAATCCTTTGCCTCTTACTTCTTCTTGGCTCAACCTCTTCAGCCTCTAATTGTTCTTGATCTTCATCATGAACAATCTCATCAACTGGTGTTGATGAACTTGAGAGTTCCTTTTTCAAACAAGGAAACACTTCTTCAAAGAATGATGCATTCCTTGACTCCATTATAGTATTGTTGTGTATTTCAGGATTATTTGAATCATAAAGATGAAACCGATATGCACTACTATGATGGGCATAACCAATGAATACACAATCCACGGTTTTGGGTCCTATTCTTTGAACCTTTGGTGGTGGAACCACCACTTTGCTAGGCACCCCCACACTTTCAAGTATTTGTATGATGACTTTCTTCCCATCCATAACTCATAAGGAGTTACATCCTTTTTCTTGAAAGGTATTTTGTTTAAAAGATAAGTAGCCGACAAAATAGCTTCCCCCCACATGTCCTGGCTCATTCCAGAACTAATTAACATATCATTCATCATCTCTTTCAATGTACGGTTCTTTCGTTCCGCAATACCATTTTGTTGTGGGGAATAAGGAGATGTACACTCATGGATAATTCCATTTTGTGCACAAATATTGGCAAATGGTGAAACATATTCTCCACCTCTATCACTCCTTAGAACTTTTATCTTTTTGTTGAGTTGATTCTCAACCTCAGTTTTATACAAGACAAACTTGTCAGTTGCTTCATCCTTACTCTTAAGTAAGTAGACATAGCAATATCGTGTACTATAATTAATAAATGTGATGAAATATTTATTTCCACCTCTTGTGGGAATCGATTTTAAATCACACACATCAGTATGAATTATGTCAAGGGGTTCGGTTATTCTTTCAACCGACTTAAAAGATGATCTTGTTTGTTTTGCTTCAACACATGTTGTACATTTATATTTTGAATCGATAGAAAATTTTGGAATGCAATCTAATTTAATCGGTCGACGCATCGAATTGAAATTAACATGACCTAAACGACCATGCCAAACATTAGATGACTCAATCAAATAAGCAGAAGTAGAAGCATTTTCATTCATGTTCTCAACCTTAGCTATTACATTGAGTTTAAACATTTTATTTTGGGCGTAGCTCTTACCAACAAACATTCCACGCTTAGTTAAAACAAATTTATCAGATTCAAAAACTAAACGAAAACCATGTTTGTTAAGCAACCATCCTGACACGAGACTCTTACGTATGTCAGGAACATAGAGCACATTGCTCAAAGTGAGCTCCTTCCCCGAAGTCCACTTTAAGATCACACTACCTTCACCCTTGACATCGGCAGTTGCTGCATTCCCCATGTACAGCTTCGAGTCACCCACCACCTCTTTGAACGTATTAAAGAGGGCCCGATTAGGACACACATGGCAGGTAGCACCAGTGTCAACCCACCACCCCTTAGGGTCATTTGACACCAAGTTAATCTCCTCCATCATAGTAGTGATGTCAGAGACCACAGCAACAAGAGGCATATCATCCTCCATCATATGTGCTCGGTCCTGTTTAGAAGCCTTGCACTTATCAGCACGGTGACCATGTTCACCGCAATTGTAGCATTTCCCCTTAAATGGGAAAACCTGCTTCTTCACACCACCTTTTTTAGGTCCAAGGTCCACAACCTTGCCTTTGCCTTTGCCCTTGCCCTTATAGTTGTCAATTTTCTTTTTGTACCCACAGGAAGATTGACCATGCTCCACCATATTTGCTTTTGGAGCAAATTGTTGTTATGTTATTTTCAAAGCCAACCTGTTGTCTTCCTCAATTTGAAGACGCACCACAAGGTCCTCCACCGTCATTTCCTTTCACTTATGCTTTAGGTACTTCTTGAAATCCACCCAACTTGGAGGCAATTTTTCAATCATGGCTGCAACTTGAAATGTCTCACTAAGAGTTATTCCCTCAGAATGTATGTTGCTTAGTATAATTTGCAACTCTTGAACTCGGTTCAAAACTGTTTTAGTATCAACCATTTTATAGTCCAAGAAACAGGCTACCACAAACTTCTTTGTGCCAGCATCCTCCGTTCTATACTTTTTGTCTAACGACTCCCATAATTCTTTGGCAGTTGTTATCTTGCAGTGAACATTATATAATGCATCCACTAAACCGTTCAACACATAGTTGCGACATAGATATTCCGAGTGTTTTCCACGCTTCCAAAGCGTTTATGGATTGGACATCCCCATCAGTAATTGCAGGAGGGGATTTAGTTAGGAACCTCGCAAGGTTCAAAGTGGTCAAGTAAAACAACATCTTTTGTTGCCACCTCTTAAAGTCCAAACCCGAAAACTTTTCAGGTCTTTCAGCATGATTTGCCACAGACTGGGCAGCTTGGGTACCAACTAATGGTCCCATAGGTGTTGAAGTTTGAGCAGGTACAATTGTCATTATTGAAACAGGAGTGAAAATGCAAACGATGCAAGTCAGATTTTCAGAAATAAGGTTTACACAAAACCAAATTTAAAATTTAACTTTTTAACTCAAACAAAGTTATTTGAGTTCATGCGACGTTTGCATGACTTGTTTTGGCTTAATAGGTTAAGACATTCTCTTTAAGAATCCCCAGGAAAGCAAGACATGTCCCTCGGCTGATTGGGATATATGTGAATTACTTTCCTAGACAGGAAACTCAGATGACGATGTCCACCCTTCCAGCTACTACAAGTCCGTCACTTAAAACTTAAACTTTGATGAGCTTAATTTATCAAAATATTGTGGTTTACAAAAAACTGTATGGTTTACACAAAACCAAAATCAAATTTTACTAAAATTTGACACTTATTTGTGGAATTATGGTTTACACAAAACCGACCTCAAAATCGAATTGATTTTTTTTAAAGCATCAAACGTTTTATAATTTTCGGTTTTTATATCAAAAACCTTTTTCTAACACGCTCGTTAGAAATAAACGATTAAAACAATCGTTTATAAAAGTCGTAAAAAAACGATTCGAAAATGTTCGTTAAATAAACGTTAACAAAACGGTTTATAAAACTTTTGATTTACACAAAAACAAACTGAATTATATAAAACCAAACTTTGTTAACAATCATCAAAACAGAAAATAATCAGTTATGGTTTACAAAAACCAAAACAAAATGTTTGAATTTTCCTATTAATAAAAAATAATTATTGTTTACCAAAAACAAAATTTAAAAACATATTTTAAATTTCTTGATAAATAAACATTTGTACGAAACTAAATAGTTTATGTTTCTGTTTTGTAATCCGATAATTTTAAAAACACAAACTTATGAACGGTGGTTTTTAAAATCTGTTTTAAGCTTGTAGGAACACCGTTCACAAAATAAACAAATACTTTTATTATTCAATTACTCGAATTACAATTCAGAGAAATACAAAATCTAAAATAAAGTAATACAAGAAATATAAAAATGTTAAAATTGAAATTACAAGAAGTATAAAACAAGACGAAACGAATTGAAATGAGTTCGGTGGCTGAGGATTTCTGTTCAACAGAGGTCCCTTAAAACAGATTTCAGGCCACCCAGGTGAACCCGACTGTTTCCCAGGGTACAACAGCCGAAGCAGTGTGTACTGCCGGAGTTAACCGAAAACCTGAAACTTCACCTGAAACAAGAGTGTTTCACACGAGAAACCAATCGTTGTATGTTGTTGAGAACTCAACAAAGTATATGATTGTGTTTGAAACCTTTGGAGCTTGTGTGTATATATCTCAAGTGGTGTAGAGATCTCAAATTCTAGCAACTTTAACAAGAGGCCAAATGCCTCTATTTATACTTGTAGTCTTGGCATTTCAAAGGTTGCCATTATGCCCACTAACAAGCATATTCATGGTCAATTGCCCACTAACAAGCACCATATTTATGACAAATGAATTGGTAGATGAAAGGTTAAAGATTTATATTTTCTTTTTCCTTTTTCTTTTCACACAAAATTCCAACACCCCAGCCCCTCCCATTTTTGTGGTCAGAAGTCTCGATATAGTAGTTTTCGGCCGAAAAATTTGATAGGTATTGAGCCCGTCCCCTTTGGTTTTTCTTCATAAAATTCTTTGGGCTCCCTTGGATTTTAAAAAATAATAAAGTTGAACTAATATTATAAGTTTAATATTACCTTTAAGTATTCACAGTATCGGTTGTTATCTTGTTCATTAGCCAATCTTGAATTTAAATCTTGTTTTGGGCCTTAAAAATTAAAATAGGCCTTAACTATTCAACATTACCTATTTCAATAATCGTTTTCACAAAGGAAATTGCTGAGAAAGTTTGATTCGGAGTGTATAATCAATGAGTTCAAAGAGCTTAAAGGTCGTTGCGTTGAATTGTGATTCTTCTTGCGGATACTCACCTTTTCGTTTTAAACATTTTATGTCTTATTTGATACAAACATATATATATTTGAGTGGAACAAATATTTGATATTTTAAACTTTAAATTGTTTGATTCAACCCGAGTAATCATCTGTCGACCCGAATTTTAGCCCGAAACATAGCGATAAGTAAAAAATTTTTGCCCCGTGACTTTCGGCCCCCTCGGACAAATTTTTCAAGCTCCGCCACTGACCAGTACGGTACCTTTTTTGGTTATGTACTGCTTTGGTGTGTCTATTATTATTATTTTTAATGTTATTATTGTTATTCCAACATAATGTTTTTAACTAAGGGTATTATCCAATCTTTTAATTTTTCTACAAATTCTAGTTCAAACTAGTGATTGCTGCATAAAAAATTATGTTTGAGTACGTATGATATTTATGCTTGGTTAACACCAAATGTTTTTGAACTAGAGATAATGAGTCCCAAAAATCATATCAAAAAATTTTAAAAAATAATCAAAACATATGAAGTTATCCTTCATTTAGTCGTTCTTAATTGCCATGCATAATCCCTTTTCCTTTGTCGTTTTGTTTCTTAATTGTCTTGGGTTCCTTCAACACTTGTGTGTTTTCTCTTACAACTTTGTTCCACATTAATTGTATCTGAGTCGTTATTAGGTTGGACAAAAGGGGTTTCACCAATAAAGATATCATCTTCCTACACAAAAGAATACAAAGACATTAAGAATATTAATTTGAGAATTAATAAACCAAAAAAATTATAATTAAACCAATGAAAAGATAAACTTACTTTAGTTGATTCCATGTTTTTTATTACTAAGATTATTTATGAGCTTTTATCTTTGTACTAAACAACCTACAATAATATTTAGATGTTTGTTTAGCTAATCAATCTGTTAAAGTTGATGTTAAAAAAAAGTACATATGGATTCATGAATAGAGATGAAAGCTGCCGCTAAAAAAAGGTGATCTATTCAAGTTTGATTATTTATTCTTAAATGTCATGAAATGTGATCAAAGTTGCCACTCAGTTATTGAAAGTTGTGATGATTCATTTGATTATTATGAATGTTCATTCAATTTATGTGTTGGTTCTGGGTTAAAAAGGCATGCCGCTGAGCCCTTATTTGTCGTTCAAAAATAAATTGTGTTTGTTTAGATAATCTTTTATGAATTATTGAATATTCATTCGATTATTACGCCATAACTGTATATAATAAAAATCCTTAAAAAATAGCCAATTTTCTTGTAATAAAAAATAAATTAAAAAGCTAAATACTATATATATTCCAATTGGTACTAAATGGGAAATTATCAAAAATAACAGTTTGAAACCAAATGTTACCGGTACCGAAAATGACAAAAAAAAATATTGATGCCACCACGTATTTCATTCTATTGGTATGGTACCGGTATGTAACCTATATTCGGGAAAGAAAACAAATCTCATCCCAGGTTGAGCCATCTGTGCATCATGTATTTTAAATGGATAGAACATGTTTAATGTGACCTTAATGGAACATGCATTTAACATGTATTTCTATAGGGAAACCACATAATTTTTTATTTTATTCATGATGATGTTTGAGGACCCTAAAATGCATCTACATATAATAGGTGCAATTATTTCTTTTTCATAGTAGATGACTTAGTGAGAGCCGACCTCACATCAACTTAGAAAATTGTTGTTTTGTGATCTTGAGTATATTGGTTCAAGTTGTGAAAACAATTACTTACACAGTCACTTGCTATTTTGTGATCTTGGCCCCTTTGTAAAGAGGAGTTAAGTCAAGCATCAAATACATCATTTGACCTACATTATCTTCTAACTGCTAAAAGCAATGTTTTTCCCAAATCAAGGATTTCTTAACATAGTTTGAAACATAGTTTCAAACAAAAGTCAAATGCATCAGGTGCATTTAAACTTGGTTTAGGGAATAAGACAACCCAATACTTATATGACAAAGGGATTTTACATCAAACAAGGCCACCCACAATAAAATGGGGTAGTTGAGCGAAAATACAAGCATATTTTATAAACTACAACAGCCCTTTTATTTCACTTAAAACTTTCTTTTAGATTTTGGGACGATTGCATTCTGATAGCAAAGTATCATCACTACAGTAGCCAAATTAAACTTGAATCTTTATCAATTAAACGTCCAACAATGGGTTCTTCATGGGGTTTAATCTTTCATAAAAATCATAACAATTTTTCCAATCAATACGATCTGAGTTATCTATTTATTTATCCTTGTTTATCAAGTCTTGCTCCTGTAAGAGATTCTTATTCAAGACTAGTTTGAATCATCAATTTATTCAACCAAAATACCAAATCTACAGAGACAGGCGCAAAAGGCACTCACCTAGCTGCACAAGTGAGGAGATCCATACAACCTTACTAAGGCACTCAGGTGAAGATTCCAACCAATTTTCTATAAAAACTGTTCTAAAATATATAAAAATGGCAGGAGCTTGTCTAAACCAGCCTAAAAATAGTTAGTTTATTCTATGTGTCTTGCTTACAAATACCTAGGGGTGTTCAACGGTTCGGTTTACGGTTTATTCGGTTTGGTTTAAACGGTTTAGTAATTTTCTTTACCCTAGCCGAAAACCGAACCGTATTGAGGATGAGGTAAACCAAACCGAATTCAACCCAAGTCAAAATAGTTCGGACTCGGTTAATAACCGAACAACCTAAATTAAACCATTTCAACCGTATTCAATCAAATGACTTTTTTTTCTTCAAATTTTCGTTTTCTTGTTTCTAAATTGTTTGTGCTTCAAAATCATTTCAAAATTAAGCATATAGTCAAATACAACTCTGAGTTCTAAAACCAATTTGGAAGCTAAGAAAATTTTTGACTGAAATCGAAAGGTATGCTAGATAAAAAAAAACAAACTGTAAGCAGTAAACAAACCAGAAAAGCAAACTAGATACAAACCATATAATCAATCATCGAACATAAGTAAGATAACCTAATTTTTTGAAACCCTAAATAAAAAATTCAGAATAAAAGAAGCACAACGATTGAAAGCTATTCAAGCAACAACAACAACCAAAAGATTTATATGTTGTGGGTTTTAGTTCAGAATGAGCAAGAGCTTGTTTGGCCTCAAAAAATATTGAAACCGTAAACCGACTCGAAAACCGAATTCGCAATTCGATTCGGTTTGTTTCGGTTACGGATATGGGGTTTGTATAACGGTTTTCGGTTATTCTGAACACCCATACAAATACCCAAGCTTTTTAAATAGCTTCCCCTTGAGTTCAAGGTTCACCCTTTGCACCTAGTGCCTTCTACTACCTAGCACCAAATGACAATATTCCTAAATGCTTAACAGAAATTTCTTAAATGTATATAATAATAACTTAATTTAAACTTCAACTATCAGTAATATGTTTAAGCAGCAAAGAACAAGCCTGATATATATAATTGGCACTTACAATGCTTGATGTGTTCCTATAGAAAATTAGTCACATTATTAACAAATTTGAAAAGTTGGACCGTTGTATATATAGGAACAATGTTTTCATAGCCGGACCGGACGTCAAACCGGTCTCCTTACTGGTCAGAGTTCTGACCGGTCGAACCGGATGATTTTATATACATTTTATATATATATATATATATAAAATCAAAAAAGAAATTTTAAAAATATTAAAAAATATAAAAAAACGGTCCGACCACCGGTTTGCCAGTTCGACCGGCCGGTTCACCCAAAAACGGCCCAGAACCCCTAACCGAACCGGTCCGACCACCGGTTCTCGGTTCGACCAGTCCGACCGGCCGGTCCGGTTTTCAAAACATAGTATAGGAATTGATTGCCATACAAAGTCGTTTGTGCGTGCAAAGTGTACGAAGCATGGACGAAGCTTGAAATTTTTCTGAAGGGGGTCCGAAAGCCACGGCCACCCCTAGCCCTGGTATATGAAATTTTTCTGTAGGTGGGCCGAACTCTATTCATATAAAATTTTCCGACCAAATCCTACTACATACCTGCTTATGACCCGAAAAACAGCAGGGGCCGAGGCCACCCCTGGCCCTAGTTATCCTTCGTCCTTGGTACGAAGTGCGTGTGAAACTATCATGCAAGAATGATTAAGATAATTATCACGTAGGTGTTAATCGTAATTTCAAGAAAAAAAATGTATATTAGGCAAAATAATCAAGGGTTAATTGTCTATCAATCTAAGCTTGAGTTATTGAACGATTTTAAGTGCTTTGATTACCATTAAACTCAGGTTGCATACACATTTAGATTGAAACATTAGTACATCAACTGAAGCAGATAATTAACACAAGTACTATCTCATCTTTTAGACAAGAAACAAAAATACTACAATTATACCAAATCACACTTTAAACGTATAACTTTGACAATGATTTAATCCCAAAAGTTGAAAACACAAACGTAAATTCAGTATGCTGTGAACAAACCAAAATTTATAGCTAGATCAAATGATTTACACAAGAAGGGATGCATGGTTATGCCTGAAGTATCTATATATAGCTAGATGACTATTAAAAGCCAGCAAGAAGTAAGTGAAAGCAGATTTAAGAACCAGAAGAAGCCAATATATGAAATTTTAATTTACCAAAATTTTTTTCCTGGACAAGGAAACTGCTTACATCTGACAGACAAACTGGCATGTCAGTCACTGCACAAAAGCATGTGAAAATGATTAAAACTGGACGAATAAAGTTTGAAATTTATGCATTTTACTATAGAGAATAACAACGTATGTTAATCATGTTAAGATGATACTAAAAACTATTACCTGAATTTACAGTATCGCTCAAATTTTCGTTTGATCTCGTGACCCAATTGCAGGTTCCCCCACCACATCTTCTCAACTTTGATGACACGCAGGTTCTTTGCGCTGTTTTCGTTTAGAGGTAGTTCTGCCAGCTTGGGACACCCATGTATTTGCAAAGTACCCACCAAAGGCCACTTCATATCTGAGCATATCTTGGTCAACATCCTCAAATTGTGAAGTACAAGAGTTGTTAGAGTTGGTAAAATATCACCACCACTAGTTGATAGCATGTTGATCTCTTCAATAGCTGAGCAATCTCTTATCTCGAGGTGTTTGAGACTCGCAAGATGTTGAGACACATTCTTCGAGAACAATACTTTCAATTGAGAACATTCATTTAGAACCAAGGTCTCAAGGTTCGAGAAGCAAGCACTTTGCATGATGGTTTCAATCTTGTTGCATCTCTGAACCAAACAACTATTAATGTGATTCATGCTTTTGTTTGAGATTCCAATTTGATCTAGATGCTCTACGGAATTATCTTTCAGCATAATGAGAGTTTTTACTTGAACCAAAACATCTTCAATTACAGGATCAATGACTAATTTGTCGCAAGATAGTACAAAGCTGTCATAACTATAGAAACACTTTGGAATTTCAAGGGTTGAACTCATTTGAAAACCAATATAAACTTGTATTGCACTAGAGTTGAGGTTTCTTTTTTCCTTCCAAATGCATTTAAGGATGCTTTGCTTTGGAACAAAAATTTTTAAAGTATCACCCCTTACTTGAATGACATCTACAATATCATCTTTGAAGCAAAATTTAAGTATGGTTAATTCTTTCAAATTGTCAACTTTCTCAATGACATCTTCTATCACCTCATTGCACCATGACATGTATGCATCCACATCCAAGTGGACAACATCTGATTTCACATTTATGATCAACTCTTTCAGTGAAGAAAGTTCAGATAGCATAAGACGACTCATAGTACCATTTCCATTGATAGACACCATTAATCGCCTCAAATGCTTCAACCTTTTGATATCACTTGGTATCTCATTAATTATACAACCACGTATATCAAGAACTTCAAGCATATTATCAAGACCATCTATTTTGAAAGGAAGCTCTTTTAGCATAGCACAACTATTCACATAAAGCACTTTAAGGCTTTTTAATTTGCTCATAGGAAGCATTGACTCGAATCCGGTCTTATAAAGGTCCAAAACAAGCAACTCATTCATATGATCAAAAAACGAACTTGAAATGGTTTTCAACTTTGAATTATTTTGTAGAAGAAGTGTTGTAAGCTTTGGACAATATGCCTCGGTAGGTAAAACATCAATTCCACCATTAGCCAAAGAGATCCAATGTATATCTTCACAATGATTATTTTGTAGTTTCTCGAGTGCTTCTTGTGCTACTAAACATTTAAATTGATCATGTTCTTTCAAGATTTTCATTGCTGCTGCCCTAAATATTTTATCAATGGTAACATATTGCTTGTTTGAGCCTTCGTTAAGTAAAGCCATAGCTAAAAGATGCTCCAATATATCTTGCTCGGTCACACTTGATTTCTCGAGAACACCATATTCAACAAATTTATGAGTTGTCCAACAATCAAATAAGCAATCTATAGGAATTTTGTTGCCTTCAGGATATAAAAGGGTAAAGAGAAAGCAGAGTTTTTGGTTTTCTTCTAGGCCACCAAAGCTGAAGTGCAAGAAATTTTCCAGAGCTTGCATATATATGTCTCCCTTTTTAGCTGACCTTCTTAACATTTGTAGACCATCACTCCAACTTTGTGGAGATCTTTTTGATTTGAAGTTCTCTGCAACTATTTTAATGAAAGAAAAAAGACCATCACACCATTTAACTACTTTGAGAGCAATAATTCCAATCTCATGTTGTTGTATTGTATCATTCTCATGAATCAAAATATCTTCAAACATTTGCCATGAATCACCCTCACTTAACCTTCCTATTTTGATATTGAAGAACGGACGAAATGGACAAACATATGGTAAATTTGTTGTGAAAACTATTTTGCTACCCTTTGTATTCCTTGGTATACCTATAGTCTCAAGGTCAATATTTGCCTTGACATCATCGAGTAACAACAAATATTTTGCATCAACCAACTCTGCATGTATTTTTGATGCAATGACATTGATATCTTTGATACCTCCAATTTCCAGTCCTAATCTTCTAGCAATAATAAATTGAATACTAGCCTCTCTGCTATAACTCTTGTCACCATTTTCGTAATCAGAGGCAGGTAACCAAAGAACTATGTCAAACATATTATTAGCAAGAACTATGTCAAACATATTATTAACAATCACTTCATGATTGTTCAAATGTTGTATTAGTACCTTTTTCCCGGTCCCCGCAGCACCATGCAATCTGATTGTATTGATACTTTGGTCTTTCAAATACTCTATTAATTGTTCTAGTATCTCATTGAGTGACGAAATTTTAGCAATACTAATTGGTGTAGCCAACTTAACAATACGTCTTGTTTCTCTTTTTACGAAGGCATCCTCCAATTCTTTACCTTCTTTTATAACTTGGTCTATTTTTGTGCCCTTTGCATCTACCAATGGAATCAAATTTAAACGGGAGTAAAAATGTATGTCAGAAGTCTCTTTTATTTCTAAAAACTTGGTTGTCAGTTCCCCTGCTTCACGATCTATTGTTTTAGCCGCACTTAACCATAGATCAAACTTCTTTCGTGGAAACCAGTATGTCTGGAATTTATTTTTAACATCACCTATGATTGCACGTAGTTCAACCATCTTTGCTTCCATACATGAATGACTGTTTTGCAATGATGTTGAAGCCTCAACCGCCCTTAATGTTAGGTTCCCCAAATTTAGAGCAGTATCAACTGCACTTGCAACAGCTTGGACTGTCCCCGCACCTGCTTGAATGCTGCTGCTTGCCATTATGATGTTTCAAACCTGTGCACATAAGGGACATACTAGTCATTAAACCACGGTTGATTACTAATTTGGTTTAAACGATGCACTTATAGAACACCTATGAAAATAGGTTTTCAGTAAAAAAAATAAGTTGCCAAATTGATTATTTTCACTTTGAGAGCAAACAGTACTGCCTGGGGAAACACTATTCATTACAAGTTGTTTTGAAAGATTAAATTATATTTTTCGGTAACTTAATTCTCACAAATTAAATAACCCCAACAATCACTAGAAGGTGAATCCTTGGATTGATGGTTTTTTTTTACTGTATATTATTTTTTTGGTACTAAATACAGTAAAAATAAATAAGCAAAAGTACAAATTCAGTACAAAAAATAAACGTTTTTTATGTTTTAGGCAAAAACTTAATTCTAGCGCATCCAACCTCTTACATTACGAGCACGGAAGCAATTTATCTTGAATTTAATTAGAATCCATAAACACAAACGAAGAAGAACTCTAACAACGATCATTAAAAAACTAGCTGTGTAATTCAATATTCAAACATTACCAACAGAAAATGAGTTTTCTCCCTACAACGATCATTAAAAAACACTTGCTTGACAAACTCAGTGGCAGTTTAACTAAATGCTAATTAAACCACGATCCACACATGTACTTGTTACCCCCAGCCCCAAGTCAGATATTGAATGAGGGAAGAGATCAAATAAAAACATATAAACACCTGTTTTTTATACTATAAACTTTTTTTGTAATTTTTTTTAACAGATAGAGGGGACCCCAAAAAAAAAACCTACTGCAAATTTATTCTATTTGTTCATTCAAAGCAGAAAAACTAGGCATAATGTAAAATGTTAATGATCGAGGACAGTCTAGGGATGGCAAAAAAAAAAAAACCACGCCCGACAGGCTTACCCGAAACCCGCAACATATGGGACGGGTATCCCCAAACCAAGGGGTATTGGGTCGGGTATGAGATTAATTTTTAAAATTTTCGCGGGTATGGGACAGGCATGGAATTCGTTCATACTTGTTTACCCTACCCAGTTACCCAATTATATATATACTCGTTTACCCGCCCTGTACCAAATTATAATACTCATTTACTTGATAAGTATACCCGATTTTCTTTTTCAAATATTTGCTTTTGTTTTTAGTATGTAATTGATTTGTAATTTTCACATTCAAATTTTCATCATGTAACCAATAATTTGTTCTTGGCATATTTAATATATATTTTTCAGTTATGGAAAACATAAATTTATTATCGGTTAACAAATACATACCCGGTGGGTTTTAAGTCGGTGACTCTAGACGGTTCATTAGGTAGCTAACGGGTATACCTTAAACCAGCAGGACACCCGATGCATGACGTGAAAAATAATTGGGTATGGGACAAGTTTTTATAACCAGAAATGGGGTTGAGATTACTCAAACCCGAACCATTGCCATCCCTAGAGGACACCTCCCATGTCTCCGTTGGATTGGTAAGTCATCAACTAATTGCCCACATATCTAGGTCAACGAAAGTCAATTTATCCTCCCACAAAGCCTTCAAGGCTGTATAACAGATTGAGTTGACTTGTGAGATGATAACTTCCTCAATTCTTAAGAAAATACTATATCTGAGTTTTAAATTATGGAGCTCAAAAAGATGTTGAAATTGATATAAATTTCAGATTCCAAGAGTTAAATATACCTTGGGGTTTGGGCAGATACTTGATTTTTTGTTTGTGCTTCTTCTATCTGTTAAAACAGCCAGATAGATTACGATATTGGTTTAGATCCATTTTGCATCCGCCATGAGAGAGAGTGTTGTGAGTGATCTGAAATCAGAGATGGAACTATGTTTGACCGGCGACTTCTGTATGATCTTCAGTTTTTCGTATACCAGGAAGCCCACCAACCACCGCGTTATGAAATTTTAGTTCGCCGAGTCAACGTAGATATATATTGGAATTGGGATTACTTTTCTTTTTATTTCTTTTTCCTTGTTATAATTTTATGTTAACATCAAATTGCAATATCTATCTATTATAACAAACTAAAATGTTTTTGCTTATGTGTTACTATCATAATTAATCTTTTTTTAAATTTGTCATGTGTCAATCTCACATTTAATTTTAAAAAATTATTGATACATGTCAATTTATAATTAAAAATAATAAAACAAATAGATCTTATTTTTATGCTAAAATTTAAATTACACCAATCCTATTAATATGGCGACAAATTTAAGTTGTATTTTTCTTTTAACATTTATTTGATTATTATTAAGATTATATATTAATACTATTTTGTTCAAAATCAAAGGAATATTGCATATATAAATACAAACCTAACTTATGTATTAAAGTTATATTTTAATTAAAATATAACTGATTTTTTCAAATAAGCCAATTTACTCACAAATATCATTTGCAATGTCAATAAATAAAAGTTAAGGCCAATCGTTGTTAAAAGATGGTTTGTTACTGAAACAACAAATTTTTTCACGGATAACTGTGCGTTGTATATAAAGAAGTTTTAGAGATTTATAAATTGTATTTGTAATTATAAAATGTATTTATACACAATTGATTATGTAATTCATCATAAATATATTTTAACTGCGTCATTTGTTACTCAAATCCGTGTAATACTCGGGTTTATAACCTAGTTATTGAAACAAACAAAGGTACCCACGCGCTCTTGCTTGATGATACAATTAAAATTGTTGGGTGACGGTATGATTAAAGATTCATTTGAAGTCATGACTGATCGATTATGGAAATTAAAATATAGACAAAAACACTATTACGAGAGGGAGTTTACTTGCAACCTCAAGCTAAGATGAAACAAAAAAAACATAGGCTTCAACTACTCGAGTAGACAGATTTTCTAATGGCACCTTTTCCATAACATCCATACATGAATTCTTCGCCGCAACACGTAATATGAAATTCATGGTTTTATATAACTAGACAATTCATAGTGACAACTTAATAAAGAAAAAAAACCCAAGGTCTTTATACCTGGAACTAACTCTTGTATCGTTCACTATCATTCACAAATAGGGCTATATATAATATAATTATTAGGGCCGTGCAAATGTCAGTTCAGTTTAGTTTAAATTTTATGCTCAATCAAAACCGAAACCAATGGTTTGGTTATTTAAATTCAGACATGATTATTTTGGTTATAGAGGGTGGTTTTGGTTCAGTATCGGTTATTTTCAAAATGTTTGTTTTGAAGCTTTAAATTTGGCAATGAAATTCGGTTTCATTGTTTTGAAGTGTAGTGTGAACTTGTTCCAAACATACAAATTCATTAAAATACACAAAAAAGACATCAAATGAGAATATGTTCAGAATTCATAGCAATACATGGAATACACATAAAAAATACGCGAAGATATAGTTATCAATTCAGTTTCGGTTATTTCGGATATGGAAGAAGGGAAAACCATAATTGTAATCAAATGGGTCAGTTTTGGCCCTATCTTAATCGTAACCAATCGGTAGTGGTGTAAACGAATCAAGTCAGCTCGTAAACTACCCGGTGGGCGAACTGGGAACCGGTGGGTGAACCGGTCTGGTTAGGGTTTTTGAGCCGTTTTGAGTGAACCGGTGGTTGAACCGGTTTTTTTAATTTTTTATTTTTTTATTATACACACACACACACACACACATATATATATATATATAATGTTTATAAAATAATCCGATTCTTAAATCCGGTTTGACCGGTTGGACCTCTGACCAGTAAGGAGACCGGTTCGACGTCCGGTCCGATTCTGAAAACATTGACGTGTATGTTGACGTGAACCAGGGAGAAGAAAAGCTACTTCATTGAGTCCATATAAATTGGTTGTATTTTTGGCTTGAAATTCGGAATTGAAGAGCTTAAACCAATCCCTTGTTGATTTTAAACCATTGGTAAGTGATTTTGAGTTTTTCTTTCTTTTGAGATCTCTTGCAAGTTCTTGAGATAAGAACAATTAGGGTTTAGCCCAAATTCTGAATTGAGTGTGTGTGTGTTAGAAACCATAAAATTATGTTGATACTACATAGTAAATAACCTAGGATTGTTATTTTGTATGATTATGTGCTGAAATATACATACGGGTTTGGAGTTGCATAGCTAGTTGTAAATAAGCCTGTAAACGAACCGAACATTTCATGAAGAGTTCATAAACTGTTCGGCAGAAAGTTAGTTTATTTAATAAACGAACAAACAAGAACATAAAATTTGTGTTCGTTTAATTAAATGACCGAACATGAACATACCTAATGTTCGTTTATTTATATTCATGAATTGTTCGGTTATGTCCGTTTATTTGTATTCGTTAATGTTCACTTATGTTCATTTAACTATCTAATTCATGGATGATATGTATTTACGTTTAAAAGACTTGTAGTTTGCGTTAATTTGTGCTTGCTCAATTGTGTTTGTATAATTGTATATGTTTGTTAAATTGTGTTTGTTTATGCTTGTTCAATTTTGTTTGTTTACACTTGTTCAATTATGTTCAATTGTGTTCAATTATGTTTGTTTGTTTATTTTGGTTCGTTTGTATTTATTTGTGTTCATGAACAAATTGTTTAATTTTCTAACAAACAAGCACGAACACATTCATTTTCTTAATAAACGAACACAAACAAAAAATTCATGTTTGTTAATGTGTTTGTGTTCGTTCGGTTTGCTTACAGACCTATAGTTGTAAACTCCATATATGTATGAAAATTAGTTTAAGTAAAGGTTGTTTAAACTATGTTTTGACGTGAATGTGCTGAAAAATTACTAATCCTTAATAAATGTAAAGACTGGTGATTTATAAATAGCAAGTGAGTTTGATGAGTGTTTAAATATTAAAGAGGATTAGTTGATTAAATTATGCATACAAAGTGTTTGACTAAAAAAATGTCTGAAATTGGTTATATATGATAATGATAACCATAGGTTGAATAAAGTGGTGAAGTGACTTTTAAGTTTCAACTAACATGTAGTGATAAATATAATTCGAATGGTTCAATTGGGTTTGAATTGGTCAATTGGGTTAATAATTTTAATCGTAAAAAACAAGCATCAATCGTAATGAATACGAACCCAAACAGAAGCGCATAATGTTAAAAATCATATAACTAAACAAAAAAAACGATCTCTGTAGTAAAACCGTTAGTTTTTAATTAGTAATGTTATTTAATTTAAGAATTGTTGATGCTATTCTTTTAAATAGTATATTATTTAATTTAAGAATTGTTAGTGCTTAATTATTCATCTGTTTGTGAAAAAAGGTGGTGCAAGGTTTCGAAGATCACGACGTTAAAACGCAGACAAAAAAATTGACTGCAATCACTGTTAATCCATCATAAATTAATAAAACGAGTCATAACAAAAGCAAATCTCTATTATAAGATATAAAAAAACCCTAATATAAGTGTACACTGTTGAAAATGATATAACTAAAACAACAAAAAAAGACGTTAGTAGTTGTAAAATTGTCAGTTTTCAATTTAAGAATTGTTAATATTATTATTTTCGTTAGTATTTTTATTTAATTTTAAAAATTGTTGCTTTTAATTATTTATTTATGTGTGTATTATTTGTCCATGCGTGCAATGTTTAAAAACCGGACCGGCAGGTCGGACCGGAAACCGGTGGGTGAACCGGCCCGGTTAGGGGTTCTGAACCGTTTTGGGTGAACCGGCCGGTCGAACCGATGGTTGAGCCTTTTTTTTTTGTTTTGTTTTATTATATTTTTGATTATATATATGTATATTTATAAAATGTTTTTAAAATCATCCGGTTCTTAAATCCGGTTCGACCGGTCCGATCGGTCGGACGTCTGACCAGTAAGGAGACCGGTTCGATGTCCGGTCCGGTTCTGAAAACATTGCATGCGTGTGATAAAAAAGTGATGCAAGGGTTCAAACATTACGAATATTAAAACATATACAAAAAACCAACCGCAACACTACAAAAGTAGTGTCAATCACTTTTTCATTAGTATTTTTATTTAATTTTAAAAATTGTTGCTGTTTAATTATTTATTTATGTGTGTATTATTTGTCCATGCGTGCAGTGTTTAAAAACCGGACCGGCAGGTCGGACCGGGAACAGGTGGGTGAACCGGCCCGGTTAGGGTTCTGAACCGTTTTGGGTGAACCGGCCTGTCGAACCGATGGTTGAGCATTTATTTTTTGTTTTGTTTTATTTTATTTTATTTTTGATTATATATGTGTGTATTTATAAAATGTTTTTAAAATCATCCGGTTCTTAAATTCGGTTCAACCTGTCCGATCGGTCGGACGTCTGACCAGTAAGAAGACCGGTTCGATGTCCGGTCCGGTTCTGAAAACATTGCATGCGTGTGATAAAAAGTGATGCAAGGGTTCAAACATTACGAATATGAAAACATATACAAAAAACCAACCGCAACACTACAAAAGTAGTGTCAATCACTTTTTTCATTAGTATTTTTATTTAATTTTAAAAATTGTTGCTGTTTAATTATTTATTTATGTGTGTATTATTTGTCCATGCGTGCAATGTTTAAAAACCGGACCGGCAGGTCGGACCGGGAACCGGTGGGTGAACCGGCCCGGTTAGGGGTTCTGAACCGTTTTGGGTGAACCGGCCGGTCGAACAGATGGTTGAGCCTTTTTTTTGTTTTGTTTTATTTTATTTTATTTTTGATTATATATATGTATATTTATAAAATGTTTTTAAAATCATCCGGTTCTTAAATCCGGTTCGACCGGGCGTCTGGCCAGTAAGGAGACTGGTTCGATGTCCGGTCCGGTTCTGAAAACATTGCATGCGTGTGATAAAAAAGTGATGCAAGGGTTCAAACATTACGAATATTAAAACATATACAAAAAACCAACCGCAACACTACAAAAGTAGTGTCAATCACAAGAAATACAAACCTATATAGAAACGCATAATGTTAAAAATTATATAACTAAAAAAAAAGATTCACAGTCATAAGATCGCTATTGTTTATTAGTATTGTTATTTAATTTAAGATCTGTGAATGCTATTTTTTAATTAGTATCATTATTTAATTTAATAACAACTATTTTTTAATTATAATTATTTATCAGTGCATGGATTCGCACACTAGGTAAACTGGAGGCAAGTAACTTATCAAATATGAATTGCCAATCGATCTAAATTGCAAGAGTGTTTTTGTTTGTATCATAAGCATTTTATATATTAATTACTAGGTACACGAGATGGATAAAAATATATAATAAATAATTATCAATGAAAATTTAAATAATATAAGACGATTTTTTAATATAAAATATGATTAAATTTTATATCATTTAATACATGAAATACTAAAGTAAGTATATTATTTTTTAAACACTATTTTTTAATGTTAGTTTCTTCAAATATTTCTTTTTAAGAAACTGTATTTGGAAATTCTATATTTTATAATAATTTGGGTTTTTTTAAAAAGTGAGTTTTTTAAACATTAATATAAATTTTTTTTGTATTAAAAGAATCTTTTTTTTATTTAAAAATGTATAAAAACGTATATCTAATATTTAATATTACTATTTAATATAAAATGTAATTAATTGAAAAGAGAAGCGGGAAAATAAAATTAAGGTGCTACAGGAACATGACATGTATCCCTAAAAAACTTTATTTATTAGAATAAGTATATTTATCTATGTATGTGAGAAAAAAAAGATAGAAAGAAAGGATTGAGTGCATGAATTCGAACACTGGGTAAATTGGAGGCAAGAAGCTTGTCAAATATGAATTGCCAATCGATTAGCGAGAGTGTTTTTGTCTGCATCATAAGCATTTTCTATAAAAACAAAAAAAAATATTAATTCACATACAATTATAATTATACTAGGTTGATGGGTTATATAGTTAATGGGTTTTAGGTTTACGGCTTAGTCGGTTGAATTTTGCAACTCAAGCCAAGAATCATAAAATCACACACACAATTTTGGTGAATAACTCTTTCTTTTATTAATATTCTATTTCAAAAAATAAACAACTATGTCAAACCCAATTTTGGTTTTTATAGGTAAACACAAACTTGTTTACCAAGACAATACATACATAAACATAATTAAACTAAAACTATATTCTAATTTAATTATGAAACTAAAAACTCTTTGACCAACTTCCGACTTGTGAGATCGAGTTAGAAAATTACTTCTGACAGTAACCAAATATATTTTTATTTGTGTTAAAGTTTTCAATCATAACTCATATAGACATAAATTCGAGTCAACCCAAACATAACACTTTAAATTCGTTTATCTAAATTAATCGAATGAGTTTGCGGGTGTGAACTGGATGTTAGCTTTAAAAAAATATAACAATATTATAATTAATCATATAATTACGAAAATCAAAACCATAGAATATGAAAATAAAAAAAAAACATTTCATACAATCTTATATCACACATCACATCCAACCCATTTTATAACCGAATGAACCTGACCACATGTTTTTCTAAACGTATTTTTAAGAGGAATTATTGTTCCAAACATTTCATACAATCTTATATCACACATCACACCCATCTTATATATGCAAGTGGTGGTGTAAACGAGCCGAGATGAGCCCGGGCTCATTATGGCTCGAGTTCGGCTAGTTTTGGCTTAAGAGAACTCAAGTTTGTTTTGTTAAGAATTTTATTTTCATACATCAAGCTCGTCCTGCAAGGAAATTTCAAAGCTCGAGCTCGGCTCGGCTCGACTCTTTTATTTTTTTAATTATTCAATTTACTAATTATTATTATTATTGTATATGTATATATAGTTATATTTGTTAAATATAACTTAAAATACACGATTTAAATATATTTTTCATAATTTTACATATAAAAATTATAGTGAATTACAGATCTTATCCTTTATAAGCATTCAAAGTTGCATATTTCGTCCTTTAACTTTCGTGATTACATTGGTTGTCCTTTATTTGAAAACCTATAACGCCTTTTGCCCTTTAATTTATCATATACCAAAATATTCCGTTAATGTGGTCACGTGAATTTTTTATGAGGGGAGAAGAATCTTTTGTTTCACTTATCTTATTCCATAAATAGAAACTAAATGCAAGTTGACTTTAAATTTGCAAGTTGTTAATTTAAATTTGATTGATTTCATTTATCATACAATTTAATAAATTAAAAATCTAAAAAGTTGACTTTTTTCCAATAGATATACAACCAAACTAAATGTTGGTTACACCCAAACATGAAGACAAGTAGACAACCGCAATCTACATACACCTCATGCATTTTTTTTTAAATTGCAAATTTGCAACATTATTTCATTAAATAACCAAACAAGGTTGATTTTTTTAATCCATTCCATTAAAACATTAAGAAAAACATTCATTACACCAAAATAACAAAACATAAAACCAACCAAAAGCTGCACCAAAATATCAAAACATAAGAATTCATCAAAAACACTAGTAAAATAACCCTAAACTTGTCCCTGGCCTTTGCATGTCCTAATGTTATGTCCCTTCTTCTTACATTTGACACAAGTAATTGTTGTAGCTTTCTTTGACAATCTCCCATCCTCCAACTCAGTTACTGATTTCTTTCTTGCCTTTTTAGGTCTCCCAATTGGTTTATGATGTTTTGGTGCTATAAGAGTAGTTGGCACCATAGACTTTGACCAAAATGTCCTTCCGTTAACTGGAAAATTTTTAAAACTATAAACATTTTTCCATGTATCCCAATGGAAAACTTTATGCACCCAAGTTTCTAGTAACCCAACATGTTGCCCATTAGAAGCCATATTCCACATGGATGCTACTCCATGTTTGCAGGACATCCTAGTGATCTCCCATCTCCTACAAGAACAAACTTTACTCCTCATATCCACCACACATTGATTTCCCATGGGTCCACTGACTTGGTTGCAGTGGGTGTTAGAAGACCTTCACTCCTATCAATAAACTTCAAAACGGTCACAATTCTTCTCATCAAATACTCCCTGTTATATTCCAGCATTAAAATTATTGTCTCTTCCTTCAACTATCTTGGCATTGAACACCTCACACATGTTTAGCAATACATCTGAGTGTGCCCTTAGTGTTTAACTTTTGAAGTTCATTCATAGCATTTTGGAAGTATGTATCAGTTGTGCTGGTGACCAACTTCCATAATAGATCCTTGTAAGCTTTTCCCCTATAATGCAGTTTCATGTTCTCTAATATGTGCCTTAAGCAAAATCCGTGCTTAGCAAAAGGAAAACCTTTGCAAGTGCAAGTATAATGCCCTGTAAAATTCTAACCAATATTTTTATAAATTTCATCCTTCATTCCAAATTCTTGCCCATCATAAAACTTGATTGTTGTCACAATGGTTTTCGCATTGTCAAACTCTTCATTATCAAGTACCTATGTTTCAATCTCTTTATCTTCAACTGGTTAACAAACTCAGCATCTTGGTCAACATTCAAATAGTAGTCTCTCATATATACGTCCACATCATCCATACAAGTTTCCGCATCAACATTGAAGGCACTGTCACCACTATCATTCCCATCACTAACATTTAAAGTTTCATCTTCTTCGCTAACATTCAAAGTTCCATCTTCTCTAACAGTGTAAACATTAAGCAGCTTATGCACCTTCGCATGATTGATAAAATTGTTACTGTGACAGTTGCGTACGAGGAATTCGGCAATTATGACGTAAGCACATTTGGTCGTGCTTGAAATCCACGAGGATTTAGTAACTTTTGTTATTGGGAATTGATAGTACGTGAAAAATGATGAACGTGGGCGAAAACCGTGCGCGAAACGGAGTTACGGATTGTCCGGAATCGCAAAAAGAAGATTAGAGGCAAAAAAAATGACGTAAGCACATTTGATCGTGTTTGAAATCCACGAGGAATTAGTAACTTTTGTTAATGGGGATTGATAGAATATGAAAAATGATGAACGTGGGCGAAAACCGTGCGCAAAACGGAGTTCGTATGCTCCCGGAATCGCGAAACGAAGTTGAAAACCAAAAATGATGACGGAAGATGATGTGGGGCGTAACGCCTGCCCCGGCCCTCCAATCCAGGCGATACGCCTGGCGTGTATGTCGGCAAAAAAATTGTTTAAGTCGATCAGAATCGTCCAGAATGTAAAAATTTCACTTCTTTCGACCCCAATCGACTTCCAGACGATATTTTGACTTCCTAACACCTTCATACTTCAAATCAAAGCCATTTGAAGCTATAGATCGTGCCACGGATCGTATTTTCAAGTCCCGATCGTAGTTTTACCTGCACAAACTCGTCAGAACAGGTAACGGTTCGTTTTAACCTTCTAGTTTGATTTTGATTGATTAGATCTTGATTTTGAACGTAATGAGATAGTTAGGATTGTTGATTATTGCCTAGATGATGGCTAGGATTGATTATAAACGAAGAACACGAAATTCTAACGGTTAAATCCTTGTTTTGATCCGTTGTAATGCCCGGTTTGCATGAAATCATAACTATGATTATAATGGTTTAAACCATTTGATTGTAACAATGTAGGTGATTAGTTTGATTAATCTTTGAAATGCAAAGGTTAAATCCAAGTGTTTCAAACTAATCATAATCATTAACATACTCATTGGAATGATTATCTGATGTTTGTGATAACAGTCAGATTAGTATGTTAAACATGGTTATTAAACCTATTCTAATACTACATTGTGATATTTCATGATATTTGGGTAATCAATAATAAGGATTAATCACTCCTAAGTCATTAAACCATCTAGAAACTGTTTAGCATTATAATCAACAACATTAACTATTTGGTTAATCTGAGATTATTCTGATTAATCTAGAGTGTCATCAACTTTGTGTTAGGAATCTAATGCAATGTAGGTTCCTACATTATCATACATTGTATGATATAACCTTAAATTAGTTAATTATATAATTAATATCGAGTTGATGATTTACTAAGCAATGTCTTTGACATTGAACGTTCAGAAGGATCTAATCAGTAAACTAGAACATAAATAACTTATTAAAGATAACTAAATACAGAATCATCTATATACTATCAGTTTGGTGATACTCTGCTACATCTATACTACCAGGTGAGTTTCGTACAACCCCTTTTATTTTTAATCTTTTTCAAACATAGGGGAACATTGTTGAACTGTTAATGAACATATGATATGTGTCACTGATATCTGTGTGATTTCATGTGATTGTTGTGACTTTTGTGGGATTTCATGGGATTTGGCCTGTAGACTGAACTCTATCATGACACTGAAAGTCCTCATTTTTGAACTGTATCTAGTGAACCTATGTGTGGCCGAGCAGAAAACATTGATAGTACTATTGGTTGACACCCCATTCGCTGGGAGGATTGCATCTCCCCTTGTGTGAATGTTTGTTATCTGTTTCCCGAACTTCTTAATGGTGTGATAGACATTAAGATAATGAGGCACTAAGATATGTACCGACGGGTAATATCTTGAGACAGACTAGACGTCCGAAAGGAACTAGATACAGGTCCCATGGTTATCCGGATCTGAACTTTTGAGAACGTGCTTATCATATCATATTGTTTTAAATTGAACTGTCGATCTCACCAGCTTTGTGCTGACGTTTCAAACTCAAACCTTTTTGCAGGTAAGCAGGCATAGACGGTGAGGATGCACTTTTGAGTTATTTGCACTTTAATAATAGTATTGTAATTAAATAAATATAGTTGTAATGTGGTTATGATTGCGACACCCTGGTAATGTAATTATTTTAAGTTAATCTGTGTGCTTATGATATTGGTTCAAGTAAGTCACCCCTCACCTCGGAGACATCACCACTATGCTTCCGCAATCGATTCAGTGACGTCAGACCAGACACAAGGTGACGAGGGGTGGGGGTGTGACAGTTACCATCTAAATCACTACCTAACCTTAATAGACTAAAATCCAAATCTGCATCAGGTAGTGAATAATGGTAAAAAAAACAATTGTATTAATATCCAAATCATAACCTAACTTAATAAGAACACAATTAAGGTAGTCACTAAAGAACCTCTCACAATCAAGCATATCAACAATGTTTACTTTTTCATTAACATATGAACGACCTGGAATTGGAGTAAACTCACCCCCATTATGCAACTTTACCGAAAATAGAGTGTTATAAATACCTGCATTTTCAAAAAATAAAAATAAAATTCTGACCCGTTCATGATCGACTATGCATATTCTATTATTAAAATCAACTTACTGTAAATTCCATCAACATCTTCTTGATCATGATCGGCAAGTTCTATAATAACGAATCCACCATCACCCATTCTTTGTGAAATCAGCGGGAGAAAAGTAAAGGGAACTTCAGTTGATTATACATTACGTAGGATTATTTTTCGATTTGTTTTTGAAGGGCAAATGGCTTTTACTCAAAGAAGAATGACAATTTCTCTAAAAGATCATGTAGTGAATGACGAATGGTTTTTTCTCTCTCAATTTCTTTTTGTATAGGAACTGCCATAGACCATGCTTGATTGGTAGGGTTTTGTTTTTAGATTTCTTTTTGAACGACGATCTGATTCTTCACATGGAATAAGATAGATGAAGCAAAAAGACCCTTTTGCCCTCATAAAAAATTCACATGACTAACATTAACATGATATTTTGGCATTTGTTAAATTAAAGGACACAAGGTGCAACATGTTTTCAAATAAAGGACAACCAATGTAATTACGAAAATGAAAGGACGAAAGATGCAACTTTAAATGCTTATCAAGGACGAGATTTCTAATTCACTCTAAAACTTATTAATAATAGAAATAAAAAGCTGGACTGAAATTGCAGATTGAGATATGCTATAGGGACGAAATTTGTAATTTCTTCTTGCTTTATCTTGACTGGGAGAATACCAAGTCACCTCGTGTCTTCGCCAAATTCGTTGCTAAATCTATCCGATCATACCAGAAGGCAGATTACGATTCTGCTCATCTTATGAACGCAAACGACTATTTTAACTATATTTCTGGAAGATCGAAGGTACTATGACTATCCTTGTGAAATTGTGTTTTCAATTTTCCGTATCTTTCAGAATTGATCCCTAATTTAGGTTTAGAGGTAAGACTACGACCTAAGTTGATCAATTCCTGTTCATCAAAGAAACCATAAAATTTGAACAAATGATTCTAAGAGATATTCCGTATCTATCTTGATCAGATCCAATTAAACAGTTCTATGTTTTCGAACTTCTTAGCGCCTATAAAAAGAGAAATAGTTTTTTGGTTTATACTGCGTTTTAGATTTCGTGAAACATTCATTCGGTAAGCTTGAATTGGGATATTGCTGATCTAATAGCTTTGCTATATGGATGAGAAAAAGGGTAAGACGAATCATATGCGTTTGTTCCTATAAGTTGCTATCTAACTGAGAACCAAAAGTTGTGTTATTGCTGTAGCTTCCAACCTTGGGACTCGTTTATGTAACTTTTATATAAAGTTACATAAAGGAAAATTGCACTAATTTTAACGTTATTTTACTTATTTTATGTGGGCTCTCAAGGGGCTAAAGTAATATTGCACGAATTTTAACGTTATTTACTTATTTTGTGAAAATAACGTTAAAAATGTTGGGATGATCAACTTCAAACGATAACTTTGAGCCGGGGACTCCTTTGGAGCAACTTCTCTATCCCAACTGGGATAGGGGTAAGGTTTGTGTCTATCCTTCCCCCAGACCCTACTGAAAAGTTAGAATATATTGGGTAAGTTTGTTTGTTTGTTTATTTATGTTACTTTTATACCATGTGGTGGAGCTCTCACATTCCACAAACTAAATGCAAAATAAATAATTTGATGCTCAAGTAAATGCAGTCTTGAGGCTGCTCTTGTTTGACTTGTTTCTAAGGTTTATAAATTTGATCTTGTTTATTTACGTGCAGAGATGCAGAGGGACATTGACTGGAATGCGGATGAGATCAACTTAAAAGATTATGATCTCCCTCAGCCTCAGCAGCTGCTGCTGCTGCCAGATAGTCCAATTTGTCCTATCCTTGTGAAGTTGTTCTTGCAGGTTTCTAGTTTGATAGTTATTCCTCCTGCCTTCTTTGAACACATGCCTATGCTTCAAGTATTAGATCTCTCTAATACAAACATATTGTCTTTGCCAACATCCATTGCTAGCTTAAGCTTGCTTCAAGAATTTTTCTTGAGAGACTGTTCTGCTTTGTTTGAATTACCAGCTCAAGTTGGAATGCTTTCAAAGCTCAAGTTGTTTGATATCAAAGGTACCGAGCTCATGTTTATACCGAAGGAAATGCGAAAACTTGTAGATTTAGAAGTTCTGTGCGTTTCTTTGTCTCAATATGCAAAAGAATACGTCGAAACCAAGAGTGACATTGAGAAAGTGATCCCAAAAAATATGATATCAGAACTCAAAAATTTGGAAGAGTTGTGCATTAATGTACCTCCAGAAGCTGAGTGGTGGGAGGAGGAAGTAAAAGATATTCAAAATGAGTTGTGTGAGTTAGAAAACCTTGAAACACTGAGATGGTACTTGCCGACAGACGAAGCATTGCAACAGTTTTTACGTCTTGAAGGAAATGAGGGTCTAATATACGAAAATCTATTGAATTTGACGTTAACTATCGGTCAGCATGCACAACTTACATCTTGTCTACCATCTGGCCTTGAAAAGAAGTTTGAGGAGTTTAGAAACTGCCTAAAATGGGAAAATGCCGAAGGAAACGTGAATGATGTATCTAAGATAATGGAAAGTGCAGAAGCTTTGTTCTTGTCTTGCCATTGGACCATTGAGAAGCTCTCAACTCTCGACATTACAAATCTGAAGTATTGCTTGCTTTCAGAATGCAATGAGATGGAATCTCTTGTTGAAGTAGATGGCTTGCCTGAAGAAGTAGAAACGAGAATAAAGAATGGTGAAAAAGCTGGACTTGAATTGCTACAATACTGTAGCATTCATCATATGGAGAAATTACAAAGTATTTGGAAGGGACCAATTGGCAAAGATAGTCTCTCCAAACTGACAATCTTGGCATTACATTCATGTCCGCAGTTGACTTCGATTTTCACCTTAGACATAGCTCAAAACCTTTCGTGCTTGACGGAGCTTACTGTTAAAGATTGCCCAAAAATAAGGAGTCTCATTACTACTGAATCCCACAACATCAAACATAGTTTGATCTTTCCATCCCTGGTTAGAATTTTTCTTTTGGACCTACCCGAGTTGGTCAACATGTTTAATGGTCTAGTTATGTTGAAGAAATTAAGCACTTTATTGATTTATGGTTGCTCAAAACTCCAACATCTTTCTATTTTGGATTTACCACATATAAAGAAGATTGAAGCAGAGTTTGAATGGTGGAATGGCTTGGATTGGGACAAATTTGCTTGGGAAAATATCTTTGTGCCACTGCCACTCAAAAGGAGAGATTTGGTAGAGAAACTATTTGAAGCTACAAACTCTCTTCAACATTTCCATGATATTTTATCACATGGTAAAATCTCTTTAAAACTCAATACTTGCATTACATTTCCTTTTTTTTTTGCATGACCGTTGAAACCAATTGATGTGATAAACCCCTGAGTCCTCCCTAATACCAGACTAACCGAGAAGAACAGAGAAAGCGCGGTCGCAAGCAACCGGGCTGGTGACATCCAAAGAAAATCGCCCTAAGTGGGAATCGAGCCACTAATGAGCTGTTTAATTGTATAGAATCCGTAAAACCACTTTTTTATGTCCTTTTTTACGTAGCACAACCTTTTTGTTTACATAAAAAGGATACTTAATTGTTTTCATCACTTGTCTTTATTTTGCACATGCACATTATACTACACTTGCTCAATGAAACGCATGTACAATAAAATACTACTTCCTTTTATATATACTCTAGGTTAGAATCCCGTGTACTACACGGGCTGAATATCGACAAAATAGTTACATAACTATTTCTAATTAACAAAATTAATATTATTATATATAATGATCACAAAGTAAAAGTTACAACTTCATTTCAAGATGCATACAAAATATTATAAATGTTTATTATTACAAATATCATAAAATGTTTGGTGACAAATTATAATTTTTTGAGTTTTTGGGATTTTAGAGGTGATTGTATGCAAAACTGTTTACGTATGTATGAAACTATATATATATATTGAGTAATTGATCATTAATATATAGAGTACTAAACCTAAAGTATATGATTTTATAAAAAAACTATAATGTATAGTTTGTTTAAGTTATTGTACTTTTAAATTCAATACAAAAGGTTTAATATATATAGCCAAATAAAGTGTTCTTTTCAAACAATCCTAAATATTTATAAAACATTCAAATGTGATAACCGGTTTTTGTTTTAATCCCTAAAGAAACTATGAGTGCAAACAATTAGAAACTATAAGTCAAATGATGCATATGTGACAAATTGTAATATTACTATAATTGAAATTATGCATATGCTAAGCAACAATAAGATATGTGATGATACTTAAAGTCTGGCATGTTTACAAATGCATATGTTATCATTGTATTCAGTCAACCATATTTACAAATATTTAAATAATAAATACAGATTTATATGCATATAATTGGTATCTCATCAAGATGCACAATGAAAATTTGCTCATCTTTTTGTAAAAATCTACAATAGGTTTTGTTGATAACTCACTTCTTGTAATTGACAAAACCTACAAGAAAAAATAAATAGTCACCACAAGCTCATATGAACACATATACATATATCTACTTATATATGTATAGATGCTAATATGTATATACTATATAGTGTAAGCTTTGATATGTTTTTTTTTTAATTCAAGTTTATTGTTCCTGAAGCTCCATTGTCCAACAAAAGTATACAAAGTTGTATGAGTTGCTTCTAAGTTAGAATTTTAATTATAATTAACAAATGCATACAAATGAATTTGATTAATGTGCACCTTATGTAGATGAAACAACATTTATCCAATCTCAGTTGAGGCATAACCTACAAATCCACTTATACACTGCCTGAAACAAAACATCATTGAATGTTTTATCGTTCAAAATTCTTCATATTAATCTAGAGACATTAACCTAAAATCGCTCCCAGACCCCACTTTAAGTGGGATTTTTACTGGGTACGCTTGTTGTTGTTGTAGTTGTTAGAAATGAAGGGCTGCGATGGTTTGGTTTTTACGTGTGTGTGTGAAATGAGATACACAGACAAAATGCAAAACACATGCATACGATTACATAAAATGTTCAACATTCAATCCTATTTATACTAGCATCTAGGACGGTTATTTGGCAGTTAATAAACTGCCATAACCACCGTATTAACTACCAACAGAAACCAAACATGTATCTGACCCATTTACTTAGATACATATGAATATATTTACAAATCTGCCACTGCAGATATTTAAATAACATAATCAAGCTTAGACTTCCAACAATGCCTCCCCTAAGCTTGATTCTGTGACAACTAGTACCGAACCGTCCGGCAAGTCCGTACGGTGTGTGTACTTTCATCACGTACTGTGTGTAAATACAGTACGTAAACAGTTGTGTGACAACAGAACTCGGAAAACAAATCACAGTTGTATGTGTTTAAGTGAAAACTTAAATATAGTAAATACAACAACTCAAGAGAAACATCAGTATTTAAACGGATAACTATAACTAATCGGTTGCGATCTGATATCCATAGATGACAGGAATCAGATGACCGACAATCCAATACGAAAATCAAGTGATAACAGGATGTTCAGTTGAGTCCGACAGTGAGGAAAACACAATTCAAATCAGATTTTGCAGTGTCGTTTCAGAATAATAAATTGACAGCGTGTTTGCGTGGGTGACGATTCACACAAACATATCTGTGAGTTTAACGTTCTGAACGATAACTGATAATTAGAAAACCAAATCAGAAAGTGAAACATACGATCGTGTTCGTACAGTTAGCGCTCTGTACGAAGACGCGCGTAAGTGACGCGATCTGACGAAACGAAAACGAAACGTGACACGAACGATTTTAATTTAATAAAATAAAATAATTAACATTTTACAATTTTGAAACTCATCAAATAATTAAAAATATCTTTCTTTTATTTATTACGAATCAATTACGCGTATTTTTCCGGATACGCGACCGAATTACGAACCGAGCAACCGAAATGGACCCGAACACCACGCGGAGTATAAAAACTCTAAAATGAGAGTTTTCTTTCAATTCTTCTTCACCTACACCTCCTTTTTCTCTCAAACCCGGCTACACACACACACCACCATTTTCAACCTTCCAAGCTCCATATCTCGGTCATTTCTCAACGAAAATGGGCGTTCTTGGTGTCCACGCGAAGCTCTTGACCTCCTCTACATGAAAGTACAACCGATCTAAAGCCAACTTCACTGAAAAACGAGGTATGATGCGTCAAAGGTTTCGAAAAATAGGGTTTTCTCACTTGGTTGCAACACATATCTACAACCGGCTCTAAACCTCTCTTACTGCGAACCACGTGAACAAGAGAACTCCATTTACACTCACTGTCATCATGGGCATGGCCTCGCAACAGAAATCTGAAGTGGATGAAGGTCCCGAGCAACACAGGTTCGTGGGAAGTTGTAGATCGACCGAACCCTTCCCTGGACACGAACCCATGCATCTCACGAACCCATGCTGTTGCAGCGAACCATGCTCAAGATAGACGAACCTGTTGTGGTGAGCTCAGCGGTCACGAACCCTTAAGCCCTGGCCGAACCTTGCAATTTCCCGAACCCTTTAGAGCTGAACGTGAAATCCAGACGAACCCTTCCTGAATACATAAGCGAACCTGATCTTGTCTGAGACCTACTGCCGAATCTTTAATCACCTGGACCAAAGGTTCGCTGGGTTTTAATGTAACCGGTGGGATAGTGTTCCGAAATCCTCTACCCGGTCAAGAAGCCTAAACCACACGAGTGGTCAATGGGCCTAATCCTTTTTGTTGGCCCAGACATAGTTTTGACCCACAAAACCGTGAGATTCAAACCAATATTTCGGCCAGTAACCAACCTTGGGCCCATATGCTGTAACAACCCAATTCATTTTTTTTACGGTCAAAAATAATTAGCCTGGCCCAAGTGAAAGATCTAGCCCATCGTGGCCCAATTAGCTTTACACATACATCCGACCCAAGAACGTTCGGCCCATCACTTTAACAAGACCGATTAAACAAACCGGCCCATAAATTCGGTTCATATCTTTAACACTTGTCCAATATGAGGCCCAATGGGTTCTAAATTCATGAAGTAAATTACAATTGAAAAATCTAAGTCTTAATACTTAGAATCTCATTTCATTATGGCATTAAATTATGAGATATCAAAACACATAACAATTATACAGGGCCGAATAATGACCAAGATTGAGGGGTGTTAGCCAACTTTAGGGCTAACACCAACACACACACGCGCGAGCAATTACACTCAATATTTATAACTCAAATGAAATGTGAAATCAATACAGGATCGTGAAACCAACAACAAGAACAACAAAGAGCGCGTGCTTTCTTTCTTTTAAGCTAAGTCAACCCTACAACAACAAGGTGAGTTCATATGCCCCTTTTCTTTTAATCTTTACTGATTTCAAAGCTCGGGGCTGAGAAACATGCTAAACTTTTATTTACTTAAAAGTTTTCATTATTATATTGCTTATTTTGTGATTTAGATAATAATTGTTTATCGTTATTATCATTTATCATTACATGTTTGATTGATTGATTTTATCATACCCGAAATAGCTAGGATGTTACATGCTATTTTAGGATCAAGATCCATTAACACCATAGAATAATATAAGTTGTTAAGAACATATCTTACAACTGTTTATTTATTCTTACACGATAGGATGACGGGGGAAAACCATGGGATAGTATGCCAATAACAATTACTAATGACATGAATGATCATCATGATAAGGTAATTTCATGATAACAGGATCATTCACACAGTACTAACATCGTGTATAAGACTTGTTCTTATGACACTTTGTTAAGATCACTAGAACACGCAAACTGGGGATAACAGTTGAAACATTCACTTGTGATATCGATGAGGATATTACAGGCACACGCTTTTGGGATGGCGTGTCACACACATACCATCATTACTTACTAAGACTCAATTTATAGCACATTCCCTAACCGTCAGAGTGTGTCGGTTATACAATGGTAGATCAGTTGGGTAAATCATTAAAACTAGTAACCGGGACTTGGGGAAATCAAATGAAATCACACCATGCACGAGAGGTGCTATTCATCATATAGATAACACTCATAAAAGTTAGGAAACATGTTCATTCCAATAGATATCGTGGGAGGATATCTTACATACCGGGCTGTTCAGAAATGACAGCTACTGAGACTATTATGTCTCTAACTAGAAATCATGAGTTGGACATTTTACACGCCGGGCTGAACAGGGGAAAACAGCTACTGGAACTATTATGTTCCTATCTAGATATCGAGTATGATATCTTACACACCGGACTGGTTAGTACTGACAGTTACAGAAACTACTAAGTTTCGCTCTAGATATCGAGTATGATATCTTACATGCCGGGCTAATCCGTAAGGAATGGCTAACAGAGACTATTATGTTTCTTTATTCAATAGTTGGGTTTACTACATGCCGGACTAATCAGTAATGATTAGTTACAGAAACCGTTAGGTTCCGTTCTAGATATCGAGTATGATATCTTACATGCCGGGCTAATCCGTAAGGAATAGCTAACAGAAACGATTTCGTTTCTTGATTGTTCAGTGGATTATTTTACATGCCGGACTAATCAGGAATGATTAGTTACAGAAACCGTTAGGTTTCGTTCTAGATATCGAGTATGATATCTTACATGCCGGGCTAATCCGTAAGGAATAGCTAACAGAAACAACTTTGTTTCTTATTTGTTCATTGGGTTAAATTACATGCCGGGCTAATCCGTAAGGATTAGCTAACAGAGATTATGTCTCTTTATTCAATTATGGGTTATTTTACACACCGGCTAATTCGTAAGGATTAGTTAACAGAGATGATTTCATCTCTTACTTTATTCATTGAGTTATGTTACATGCCGACTATTTCGTAAGGAATGGTTAACAGAGACGATTAAGTCTCTTTCCTTTTTACTTAATGAATAAACATACCGGGAAATCATGGGTGAAAGGAAATGGATATCCATCGTTGTATTACAGGTAGTGTTGAGTGCAGTTAAGCATGTGGTGGGGTGGCGTCTGGGCTTGACCCTTTCGTATGCCCCTATATATAAGCATGCTTGACTGGATGAGACATTATCTGTACATCCAACCATGGAGAGGACATTGTGTGAAATATGGGATACAGTTATCAATTACAACTTGTGTGAACGCTGTGAACATGATTGACTTAATTCAATGGTTTTCAAATACTAAACTTATGAACTCACCAACCTAGTGTTGACTTTGTTTAAATGCATGTTTTCTCAGGTGACGGACAGGCCTAGTTAACCAGCATCAGTTATTAAGCTAGAGGACTTTTAGAAGACCTAGCTTACTTTTGGATGCATACATTTTGATGGCATTGTGAATCCATTTTGCCTATCTTGTATAGTTACAAGATAGAAACTACACGATTCTTTTGAGTAGAGTTACCTAGTTAAATTATGAACATGATATGTGTAATTTAACTTTGTAATTCTACGTATTAAATGTCATGATTAGCATTTCTCATTATTTATCATGTGCCATGTAAACAATCTGATCATTTCGATTATCATTCAAGATATCGCGCCCCGGGAACCTTCCGCCCGACGGGAAAACCCGATCCGTTCCCGCCGGCCCGGGGTGTGACAGATTGGTATCAGAGCCATGGTTATAGAGAAATATAGGTCATATTACTTAAACGGTTTGGCCTAGACTATAACCTAGGGACCCTCATGTAGTGAACATATAACATAGGATTCTATTTGCATATGTCTTCTGCTTCTGATCACTGCACTAACCGATTTCCTTTCGGTTATGATCAGAATGCCGCCGAGAAGACAGCCACCACTACTACCGTTGACTCAAGGTTCAGCTCCGCACTCGTCAACACCGACACCGCTTGACTCTCCTACACAACCACCTCCTCCTCCTCCACACTCGCCGCCACCAGACTCAAGCAATGTTCAGATACTAGACCCTGCTACTATAGCACTGGCTACACTACTGACAAGCCAACTGAGGGATGTAATTCCTGAGATGATGAACCGAATTAACAGTAACAACGGTAACAACGCTGCCAACTCAACTGGGGAAGGCAGTGGTAACACACGGCAGAGTCAAGACTACTCCTACAAGAATTTCGTAGGATGCAAGCCACCAACATTCAGTGGCACTGAGGGAGCCGTCGGCTTGATCCAGTGGATCGAGAAGATGGAAACAACCCTCGACATTAGCGGTTGTCCTGATCAACACCGCGTGAGATATGCTGCTGGATCGTTTGATAAACGAGCACTAACCTGGTGGAATGCCCAGGTTCAAACCCGAGGAAGAGATGAGGCATTGGCGATGCCTTGGGAGGATTTCAAAACCTTGCTGAGGGGCGAGTTTTGCCCGAGGAACGAACTCAAGAAGGTTGAGACAGAACTACTCAACCATGTGATGATTGGTGCTGAACATCTGGCATTCACTACCAGATTTCATGAACTAGCAACCTTGGCACCGGACATTGTGCCAACACTCGAGAAGAGGATTGAACGGTACGTCGGTGGACTACCGCCATGCATTCGGGGGCATGTGATTGCCGCCCATCCAACTACACTAGAGATGGCTGTTACACTATCAGCTTCATTGACTGATGTAATGGTTGCCTCTGGTGCACTCAAGAAGGGATCTGGAACTACTGAAGATCCGGAACAACCCTCCAACAAGAAACGAAAGGTCGTTAAGAATTTCGCAACGACCACCACTACCAAACAAGCTGTGCTCAATCAACCACCGCAGAATCGTGGATCTTATTCTGGCACGGCTCCATTCTGCAATAAGTGCAACTATCATCATCAAGCTGGCACAGGGTGCAGACAATGCACTTATTGTGGGAAAATGGGGCACTGGGTCAAGTTCTGTAAAGAACAAAAGACCCAACACAGGGCAAACCAAGCAGTGGCACAGACCGCTGCACACCTTGATCGCATTTCCTGTTACACCTGCGGGGAACCAGGACATTATGCGAAAGACTGTCCCAAGAGGGTGCTACCGAGAGGACAAGTACCGAGGGGACGTGCGTTTCAAATTGGGGCTGCTGCTGCACGCCAAGACACTGACACCAACACCAACACTGGTACATTTCTTATTTAAAATCTTTGCAGATGTATATTTTATACTAGCATGGATTTTCATTGGCCTCATTAGAGTCAGTTCATAACTTACTCACAATTGGGGCAACATTCGAACATTTTATACACTAAATGACATGAACTTAGTGTTCACTTACCTTTAGTGAACAAACACATACTATGGAATTCAAAGTAATGGACACGAGTGGTGTCGATACCATCATTGGAACGGATGCTTTGTCCCTGGTAGGGATAGAGTCATCTAATCCAATAAAACCTTTTTCATGTCATTACAATGGATGACAGAGATCCATTCACAAGCCTTAGTGTTGGATCCGTCAATGTTGTCTAACCTGACAGTATACGGATCCATTCTAACAAGGGGAGAAACGAGAGGCTTCTCCTGACAGGAATAACACACGAGTGCAAGGGATCATGGAGAACATTATAGATTATGAAACTATGTAAACTAGGGGATACCCCTGTGGAAGTGTATGCAAACAGCTATGGAACAGGATGCCAAGCTACCTTACACTTCCAGTAGACTTGATGTTCTTGGATTGATAAGGACGATGAAATCAAGTATGCTCACGTTATGACCACACACAAAACCCTAGGCTTCCAGGGAGGACTAGGTCACATACGAACAATGTTCTTTCAAGAACATAAACATTTCGGATCGTGCGGTCGAAAGACTGAAAACGAATCCGTAGCACATCGAACAGGCTCGGGAAACACTAAACACAACTTTGCATAGGCATGAGAACATTAGAACACATGATATCAAAGCATCTCCACCTAGGCAAAGAAAAAGTAGTGCCCGACAATGATATGTAAATTTCGGGACGAAATTTCTTTAACAAGGGGAGACTGTGACAACTAGTACCGAACCGTCCGGCAAGTCCGTACGGTGTGTGTACTTTCATCACGTACTGTGTGTAAATACAGTACGTAAACAGTTGTGTGACAACAGAACTCGGAAAACAAATCACAGTTGTATGTGTTTAAGTGAAAACTTAAATATAGTAAATACAACAACTCAAGAGAAACATCAGTATTTAAACGGATAACTATAACTAATCGGTTGCGATCTGATATCCATAGATGACAGGAATCAGATGACCGACAATCCAATACGAAAATCAAGTGATAACAGGATGTTCAGTTGAGTCCGACAGTGAGGAAAACACAATTCAAATCAGATTTTGCAGTGTCGTTTCAGAATAATAAATTGACAGCGTGTTTGCGTGGGTGACGATTCACACAAACATATCTGTGAGTTTAACGTTCTGAACGATAACTGATAATTAGAAAACCAAATCAGAAAGTGAAACATACGATCGTGTTCGTACAGTTAGCGCTCTGTACGAAGACGCGCGTAAGTGACGCGATCTGACGAAACGAAAACGAAACGTGACACGAACGATTTTAATTTAATAAAATAAAATAATTAACATTTTACAATTTTGAAACTCATCAAATAATTAAAAATATCTTTCTTTTATTTATTACGAATCAATTACGCGTATTTTTCCGGATACGCGACCGAATTACGAACCGAGCAACCGAAATGGACCCGAACACCACGCGGAGTATAAAAACTCTAAAATGAGAGTTTTCTTTCAATTCTTCTTCACCTACACCTCCTTTTTCTCTCAAACCCGGCTACACACACACACCACCATTTTCAACCTTCCAAGCTCCATATCTCGGTCATTTCTCAACGAAAATGGGCGTTCTTGGTGTCCACGCGAAGCTCTTGACCTCCTCTACATGAAAGTACAACCGATCTAAAGCCAACTTCACTGAAAAACGAGGTATGATGCGTCAAAGGTTTCGAAAAATAGGGTTTTCTCACTTGGTTGCAACACATATCTACAACCGGCTCTAAACCTCTCTTACTGCGAACCACGTGAACAAGAGAACTCCATTTACACTCACTGTCATCATGGGCATGGCCTCGCAACAGAAATCTGAAGTGGATGAAGGTCCCGAGCAACACAGGTTCGTGGGAAGTTGTAGATCGACCGAACCCTTCCCTGGACACGAACCCATGCATCTCACGAACCCATGCTGTTGCAGCGAACCATGCTCAAGATAGACGAACCTGTTGTGGTGAGCTCAGCGGTCACGAACCCTTAAGCCCTGGCCGAACCTTGCAATTTCCCGAACCCTTTAGAGCTGAACGTGAAATCCAGACGAACCCTTCCTGAATACATAAGCGAACCTGATCTTGTCTGAGACCTACTGCCGAATCTTTAATCACCTGGACCAAAGGTTCGCTGGGTTTTAATGTAACCGGTGGGATAGTGTTCCGAAATCCTCTACCCGGTCAAGAAGCCTAAACCACACGAGTGGTCAATGGGCCTAATCCTTTTTGTTGGCCCAGACATAGTTTTGACCCACAAAACCGTGAGATTCAAACCAATATTTCGGCCAGTAACCAACCTTGGGCCCATATGCTGTAACAACCCAATTCATTTTTTTTACGGTCAAAAATAATTAGCCTGGCCCAAGTGAAAGATCTAGCCCATCGTGGCCCAATTAGCTTTACACATACATCCGACCCAAGAACGTTCGGCCCATCACTTTAACAAGACCGATTAAACAAACCGGCCCATAAATTCGGTTCATATCTTTAACACTTGTCCAATATGAGGCCCAATGGGTTCTAAATTCATGAAGTAAATTACAATTGAAAAATCTAAGTCTTAATACTTAGAATCTCATTTCATTATGGCATTAAATTATGAGATATCAAAACACATAACAATTATACAGGGCCGAATAATGACCAAGATTGAGGGGTGTTAGCCAACTTTAGGGCTAACACCAACACACACACGCGCGAGCAATTACACTCAATATTTATAACTCAAATGAAATGTGAAATCAATACAGGATCGTGAAACCAACAACAAGAACAACAAAGAGCGCGTGCTTTCTTTCTTTTAAGCTAAGTCAACCCTACAACAACAAGGTGAGTTCATATGCCCCTTTTCTTTTAATCTTTACTGATTTCAAAGCTCGGGGCTGAGAAACATGCTAAACTTTTATTTACTTAAAAGTTTTCATTATTATATTGCTTATTTTGTGATTTAGATAATAATTGTTTATCGTTATTATCATTTATCATTACATGTTTGATTGATTGATTTTATCATACCCGAAATAGCTAGGATGTTACATGCTATTTTAGGATCAAGATCCATTAACACCATAGAATAATATAAGTTGTTAAGAACATATCTTACAACTGTTTATTTATTCTTACACGATAGGATGACGGGGGAAAACCATGGGATAGTATGCCAATAACAATTACTAATGACATGAATGATCATCATGATAAGGTAATTTCATGATAACAGGATCATTCACACAGTACTAACATCGTGTATAAGACTTGTTCTTATGACACTTTGTTAAGATCACTAGAACACGCAAACTGGGGATAACAGTTGAAACATTCACTTGTGATATCGAGGAGGATATTACAGGCACACGCTTTTGGGATGGCGTGTCACACACATACCATCATTACTTACTAAGACTCAATTTATAGCACATTCCCTAACCGTCAGAGTGTGTCGGTTATACAATGGTAGATCAGTTGGGTAAATCATTAAAACTAGTAACCGGGACTTGGGGAAATCAAATGAAATCACACCATGCACGAGAGGTGCTATTCATCATATAGATAACACTCATAAAAGTTAGGAAACATGTTCATTCCAATAGATATCGTGGGAGGATATCTTACATACCGGGCTGTTCAGAAATGACAGCTACTGAGACTATTATGTCTCTAACTAGAAATCATGAGTTGGACATTTTACACGCCGGGCTGAACAGGGGAAAACAGCTACTGGAACTATTATGTTCCTATCTAGATATCGAGTATGATATCTTACACACCGGACTGGTTAGTACTGACAGTTACAGAAACTACTAAGTTTCGCTCTAGATATCGAGTATGATATCTTACATGCCGGGCTAATCCGTAAGGAATGGCTAACAGAGACTATTATGTTTCTTTATTCAATAGTTGGGTTTACTACATGCCGGACTAATCAGTAATGATTAGTTACAGAAACCGTTAGGTTCCGTTCTAGATATCGAGTATGATATCTTACATGCCGGGCTAATCCGTAAGGAATAGCTAACAGAAACGATTTCGTTTCTTGATTGTTCAGTGGATTATTTTACATGCCGGACTAATCAGGAATGATTAGTTACAGAAACCGTTAGGTTTCGTTCTAGATATCGAGTATGATATCTTACATGCCGGGCTAATCCGTAAGGAATAGCTAACAGAAACAACTTTGTTTCTTATTTGTTCATTGGGTTAAATTACATGCCGGGCTAATCCGTAAGGATTAGCTAACAGAGATTATGTCTCTTTATTCAATTATGGGTTATTTTACACACCGGCTAATTCGTAAGGATTAGTTAACAGAGATGATTTCATCTCTTACTTTATTCATTGAGTTATGTTACATGCCGACTATTTCGTAAGGAATGGTTAACAGAGACGATTAAGTCTCTTTCCTTTTTACTTAATGAATAAACATACCGGGAAATCATGGGTGAAAGGAAATGGATATCCATCGTTGTATTACAGGTAGTGTTGAGTGCAGTTAAGCATGTGGTGGGGTGGCGTCTGGGCTTGACCCTTTCGTATGCCCCTATATATAAGCATGCTTGACTGGATGAGACATTATCTGTACATCCAACCATGGAGAGGACATTGTGTGAAATATGGGATACAGTTATCAATTACAACTTGTGTGAACGCTGTGAACATGATTGACTTAATTCAATGGTTTTCAAATACTAAACTTATGAACTCACCAACCTAGTGTTGACTTTGTTTAAATGCATGTTTTCTCAGGTGACGGACAGGCCTAGTTAACCAGCATCAGTTATTAAGCTAGAGGACTTTTAGAAGACCTAGCTTACTTTTGGATGCATACATTTTGATGGCATTGTGAATCCATTTTGCCTATCTTGTATAGTTACAAGATAGAAACTACACGATTCTTTTGAGTAGAGTTACCTAGTTAAATTATGAACATGATATGTGTAATTTAACTTTGTAATTCTACGTATTAAATGTCATGATTAGCATTTCTCATTATTTATCATGTGCCATGTAAACAATCTGATCATTTCGATTATCATTCAAGATATCGCGCCCCGGGAACCTTCCGCCCGACGGGAAAACCCGATCCGTTCCCGCCGGCCCGGGGTGTGACAGATTCCGATCCACTTCAGCCTTCACTTCTTTATGGTTGCTGGTCCGCATCCCGGTGGCCAGCTCCTTATAGCCGAAACTCTCCTCTTCTTGTATGGTAGGTGACCATCTTCTTCCCTTTTGGTTCTTTTGCTGCACTCCTTTGATATTGCTTCATTTGTGCTGCTTTGACCTTCTTCAAAAGTGAATAAACATGGTTCTTCTTGTCTTTTCTTCAAGTTTGTATAGTACCAATGCATCATCTTTAAATGTTCATCATATTACAACATCAATTCGAATCCTTTTCTTGGATTCATACCCATATCCGTAGCAAGTAAAGGCCAAAATTCATTCTTTGTAACCTTATCCTTTCCACCATTCAATTGAACACTCATGTAAAGATGATAGAGATCAACTTCTCCTTCTTCCATTATTGGTACCCAAAAATCACCCTTCTTTATCACATCTTTATTAAACCATTTTACCATCTTGTTGAACTTGATCTTAACAAATTCTTCTTGCAATAGATTCTCATTCAAGGCTGTTAATAGATCAAGGAATATCACCATATCTTCAATTGATTTCACATCCTTTGTAGTTGGTCCTTCAATCGGTTCTTTGCATTTACCATCATCTTTCATTCTTTTAATCTTTTCCATTTGTTCAAAATGATTCCACATGATCTCGGTTTCACTTAACTTATTCACATCATACCACTTTACAGAAAAGTCTTGTGTAACCTTTTCTTTTCTTTGATTTGGTTTTGTAATGGTGCACATAGTTCCTGTTATTGTGACTTTGTATCCTTGTGCAGCCAACATGTTCATGCTAAGAACATTTCTACCAAGTTTGGGTGTGTGGTAAACCTTTTTTACACTTAACTTCGTTCCATTACAAGAGATTTCAACTTTCCCTTTACCAAGTATATAAGCCTTAACATTTCTTTTAGTAAGTCTTGTTTCTATTCCATGAGACAATTTCAACGAATTAAACAGCCCCTTATAGGCACAGCAGTGGGTTCTTCTCTCAAGACCCACGAACCAAGTTCCATGCCAACCCATATTTTCAGTCCCATAAACCACAAACTCTCTATTTAGAATTCTCGACTTACAAATATCGCGAAATTTCCCAGGCCGATTACAATAACTGCATATGTGATCATCAACAGGTTTCTTCTTCCTTTCGTTCACCAATTCCTTGAACCTTCTTGCCGCCATCACGCCTTTGTTGCCAATGGATCTTGAAGTTGTTCCAATTTTTAAATCTGTCACAGATTTACAAAGGTTCTCCAAACCGGATTCACCATGATTCTCCCGATCATCACCGTGTTCCTTTCCTTGATCATCCCGATCGAACATGTTCAACTGATTCTCCCTTGAGAAATCTCTGTCTCCACCGGAGTCTTCACCGGAATCACCAAAACTTCCAAATACGATTGGCACTTCAACTTTGCGGCTTTCTTCAATTACCACCGAGTTACTCCTCGGTAATTGCTTCGCACGATTTGGTCCTCCACAGGTTCCTGGTTCGTTTGGCTCTGATGCAATGTTAGAAATGAAGGGCTGCGATGGTTTGGTTTTTACGTGTGTGTGTGAAATGAGATACACAGACAAAATGCAAAACACATGCATACGATTACATAAAATGTTCAACATTCAATCCTATTTATACTAGCATCTAGGACGGTTATTTGGCAGTTAATAAACTGCCATAACCACCGTATTAACTACCAACAGAAACCAAACATGTATCTGACCCATTTACTAACTTAGATACATATGAATATATTTACAAATCTGCCACTGCAGATATTTAAATGACATAATCAAGCTTAGACTTCCAACATTAGTATTTTAAAACCCAAAATATCTAACCAAATGAGGATGAAAATTCTAACCAAATGTAGAAAAAGAAATTGAATTTGCCAAATGCAAAGAATCAAACAAACCTGCTTTCAAGCCAGATTTACAGAAAATATCTATTGCTGATTCAATAGAAAAAGGAAATAAAAAGCTAAAAACCTACATGAAAACCAATTCGTTTTTCAAATTCAACTGTCGATTCGTTTGATGTGCAAGAAACAAAATACCACAATCGAAACGATGTGCACGAAGAATTGATAAATCCTATATCAAAACCAATGAATACAGTATCAAGTTTTCAAGAAACAGATGATGGAAAACCATTGTTACATGCAAGATGTGGTTTGAAATCCTAAAATCGATAAGGCACATATGGAGAAGGGTATTCGAACTTTCGGTTTTTTGATATCTGGGGATAGAGGTGAGGATCCGCGTGTAAGGGATACCCGGGTTTAGATCCGCGTGTAAGGAAAACGGGTATTAGAAATGGCAGAATTGAAGGTTTAAATTGGTGGTTAAATGTTATCTTGCCATGTGTCAATTTTCTTATGTGGATACCCTTGTTTGAGTGGCATAAAAAGTTATTTGTTTATTATAAGTAGAAGATTTTTTAATTTAATTATATTAAAAGTAATAGTAAATAACCAACATACTAAATAACATATTATTTAGTTGCAGAATTAGAGAACATAGAAGACGCAAACGTCGCGGAAACAATGGAAGATGTTGAGAAAGCTGATGCTCTCAAGTTTGGTGAAATGAATATGGTGCGCAGGTGGCTAGAGGCGATATACTGGACTAATGAAAGAATTATGCATCCTAAGACTACGAGTTCTAGAGTGATGTTAATATTGATTTTAATTTTATTATTCATACTTACAAATGCATGTACGCAATATCTCACAAAACTCCTGTTGTCCAGAGCTCCTGTGCAACATTAAACACTTTTATAATGGTTTTTAGATTATTTTGAATATTTGCAAATGCTTGTTTTTCCATACGAGTACTTTATGGACCTAATTAAGCATGGTAGCATGAACGGGAGTTATGGGTCAAATTGTAAAAACATACCAATCAATTTAGTTTTAGTTAAACTTTGAACAAAATGTGGGCTTAAGTTGCTAAGAGTTGGGAAATACCAAATATTAATTTTTTTTATTGCATATATACTCAACCTAAAACCAAAAAGTACATAGATAGATCCACTAATAATTGAAACAAAGTCAAATTTACTCATTTGGTTTTATTATAATAAAAATAAATTTGCACTCATTTATTACTAAATCTAAAATTTCCTATAACTTTTTATGTTTACCCATTTTTACTTTTTTTCCCCCGTTTTGCATTCCTTTTTTTAATGTTTTTCTATTATGTTCCTTTACTGAGCATGTGTGTGTGTGTATTTGTGTTTTTTTGCTAAGTTTTCGTTGTGCTTTTTCATTCGTCTATGTTTAGTATACTTGGTATGGATTTTTAAAAAAACTCGTCTCCCTCTTGAAACCTCTTAAAAAAGCTCGAAAAAAAGTTTGTTTTTAGCAAGCTAAGTTGAGCCGACATGTTTTGTAAGCAAAGCCAAGCCTAAGCGAGGAATAATAAACATAAAGTTTTGAGAGATGAATATAATTTAGAAATAAATCTAATGGAATATGATTATGAGTCAAATATAAGGACCAAGACAAGAAACAAATGTGAATAATAAATAGAAATATAAGCAAATTATATAATATATTAGCAAAAGTGGTTAATATGGTAACTTAAACTAAATAAGAATAACTAATATAACAGAAGATAATATGAGAGTAGTCAACTTTGTTAAGGTTTTATCTCTTAAATGAAAGGTCATATTATTAACCCCAGACGAATAATATTTATATAGAAGTAACATAGGAGTAAGATATATTTGTTGTTTTAACAATTTTTTTTTAACTAATATGACACAATAAGTGATTTATGAACAAGAATTCAGGCCAAATACTTTACTATAACTCGAACCCAAGACATCAATATATCTAACTATCTTTGTCTTAGATAGTCTTGCATTATCTATTATTTTTATTACCAGCAAACCAATTTTTATTCTACCAAAAATAGTTCTAGTAAGTTGCTAGACCAAAGCATACATTCACTAAGAAAACTTTTGTAGAAACTTGTATCATTTGTTCTAATCTAATTCGATCAATTTGAATCTATTTTTTACCCACATGAATGCCTAATTTTTTTGTCCTTGAAAATTCTTGTTAGACTGTCTCCAATGGTAAGGGAGATTCTTACCACAAATTTGCCTAGTCAGCATGCCACATCAGCTTTTCAAACATTCTTACTACAAATACTTTTTTGACCTCAATGCTAAACATTAAATTCTTACTACAAACTCCACTTAATTTCCACATCATCATTTCTTTTAACCATATAACAAAAATTAAGTTTATTACTAATTATGTATCTAATTAATTAAATAGTTATATAATATATGTATTTTTTTATGTAAATAATAAATATAAAATTCAAATTCAAATTCAAATACCATTAAAATTTAAAATGACAATACAATCAAACAAACACACTAAAAAGAAATACAAATAAAACAAACACTCTAAAAAGAAATACAAATGAAACAAACACACTAAAAAGAAATACAAACCGACAATACAAATAAAACTAATCCTTGTCGTCATACACCGACTTGTTTGCCCAAAGATGCTGGATTAGATCGTTTCGTAGTTCCATATGCTCCGTCGCGCTACGTAAGCTTCTAAACCTCTCGATTGATGTTAGAAATTGTGGAGTTGCTCCATGATTGAAAGTTTCTGGTTCAGGTTCATGATCGTCACGTGCCCAATTAACTATGTCACGTCCTTCATCCTCTACAATCATATTGTGTAGTATAATGCAGGCCGTCATTATATCACCTATAACGGGTATGCTCATACTCCTTGCTGGTCCTCGTATCATTGCCCACCTAGATTGAAGAACCCCGAAGGCTCTTTCAACATCCTTTCTACAAGACTCTTGGCGTGCTTTGAAATACTTCATGGGTAAGTCTTCTTGTGGAGGATATGTGAAACTCTTCACTAGTGTTGCCTATTCTGGATAAATCCCATCAGCAAGATAGTACCCTTTTGCGTACATCTTTCCATTAACTTCAAAGTTACACATTGGTGCAGTCCCCATTAAGACCTCATTAAACAAAGGAGATTGATTTAGTACATTGATATCATTGTTTGATCTTGAAACGCCAAAGAATGCATGCCAGATCCACAAGTCATGTGAAGCAACTGCCTCAAGCATGATTGAAAAGGACAGTGAATGATGCTGGTTGTTCGTTTGGATCCATTGAGTGTGATTGAAAGTGTGATGAACCCGGGTTAAATGTTCAAAGAAAATTCAGAGTGAATTTTGGATATTGAAAGAGAAGTGGGAATGAAATGAGAAGATTTGTCTAGTATTTATAGATAAGAAAAAACTAGCCGTTAGAATAAGACAAAAAAACTAGCCGTTGAAATAAAACAAAAAAACTAGCCGTTGAAATAAGACAAAAAAACTAGCCGTTGGAATAAGACAAATTAAAAAACATTAGCCGTTATTTGTTTTTAAAGTGTTAATATCTATCTACATCTATATCTATATCTATATATTTTAATAAATAAAAGTTTTTTAGGGACACATGTCATCTTTCTAGATCACCTTACTTTTAATTTCTTGATTCTCTCTCATATTAAATACATCTCATATAAAATAATAATATTAAATATAGTTTTTTTTACTTTTTTAAATTAAAAAAAGTTTTTTAATGCATTAAAAATACATTAATATTAAAATATATTTAGAAAAACCAATTTATTATTAAATTGAGAAATTTCAAAAACAATTTTTTAAAATATAATGTTTAAAGAACAACTTTTGAAAAACTTAGTATTAAAAAAATAATATTATTATTTTATTACTTAAAGTATTTAATATATAAAACTTTAATCAAATATCATATTTAAAAATCATCTTCTATTAGTAACTATTTGTTATATTTTTTTATTCAACCCGTGTAATACACGGGGTATTAACCTAGTTATTGCTATATTTAAATATGATTTTAAAAAAAAAGTTTGAAACTTTTTGAAATTTAATTGTATTTTATATTACATTTATAAGATATTTAATATATGTATTTTTTTTAAGTAAGTATAGAATATATTTAGAAATTTAGATTTAAATAATATAATGTAAAAATGAAAAAGGGGAGGGACCCACATTCTTTGGATGAATTTTGAATCCGTGAGGATGAATTTTGAATCCGTGAGGATGAATTTTGAATCGCACAAATGATGGTCTCAACCCAAATTTCTTCCACAAATAAAGATGAGCTGGACAAATTTCTTCACAAATAACCCGCTGGAGACAGTCTTGTATGAAACATGTTTTGAGTTGAAAATTTGAGTTTTTTTTTTGTTTTTTATTTTCCCCTTTCCATCATCAGTCATGAGCAAGCGGATGCTCATGAAATCAACCATATGGAATGCATATATGAGAGGATTACTAGCCCAACTTCTAACCAATTGTCATTGGTTGTACCAAGCCGTTTTTTGTTGTACCAAACCAATTGTCATTGGCTTCTTCATACAAATAATAAATTGTGATTTTTATGTTTAATATCATGGCGTTTAATGCTTCTAGTCTCAATCTTCACATAAACACATTTTCCCGCACCTAACTATTTTACTTCATTTTATTATTTCTTTGAATGTTCCCGATTCCATTCATCATTGAGGGCAGATATCCACATATTATTAACATGTGACATGATCATTTGCAATTTGTTTGTTTCCAGGTGATCAAATCACCTCTTGGCCGCTCCATTATCAAACGGGTGTTAATATTCATGTATCACCCCTATCATATATACATTACTATGTTAGTGTTCCGTATATTACACGAGTTGAATAAAAAATATAATAAATAGTCACTATTAAAATTTAGATCATAGAAAACAATTTTTTAATATAAAATATGATTAGAATTTTATACAATTTAATAATTTAATTATTAAAATAATATTATTATTTATTTTAAATACTAATTTCTTCAAAGTTTTGTTTGTTTAAACATTTTATTTAATTTTTTTTTCAAATTTTATATTTTATAATAAATTGGTTTTTGTAAAAAGTGTTTTTTTAATATTATTATATTTTTTATGTATTAAAATATCTTTTTAATTTAAAAATATATAAAAAGTATATTTAATATTTAATATTTAATAGATGTCAACACTTCTTCAGCCCCGACCACTCTGCCGCTAACTCGTGTATAAATGAAGGTTCACCAACAGATTTTACAACTCACTCTTTCTCATCTTTCGGACGTGTTTCTCATCCCCGACACAAGAACAGAGCTCCGGCGAGAAGGAAACACGACCGAGAAAGCAACACCGACACCACCATTCTCCTGTCTCCATTGCTAACACCCTATCTTGAGCACTAGGATCACTACGGGTTCACGTTGACTACGATTTTCTGGGTTTCCGACAAAGACACGACACCTCCGGCGAATTCTGGTTGTGCTACACACAAAACTAAAGCCACCTTCCGTCATCTCTACTGGGTCTCGACATCCCCATTGTGCCTCGTTCTTTTCCGGCCACCTGAGGCAGTAGACACCTCCAACGACCGACGTGATCTTAGATATTTTCCTCTAACTACGGTAAGTTCGACATTTGTAGTATGCTCTTTTACCGTATGTATGGTTTATTTACACGTGAGTAAAACTTGATTAGAAAGAGACGGTGGGAGATTAGGGTCCTGACAATATGGGTTTGAATTGAAGATGATGACAATATATGTATGGTTGTTTTAACCTTCTGTAAACCAATACATACATCAAACAACCAATTTGTTAATATTAAAACTATTTTTCTTTCAAACAGAAGTTTGTTGGTTAAATTTTAACAATTAAAATTTATTTAATTATTTTTTTTACTGAGACAATTAATGTTATTCATAACAAAATAAACTTTTTATTTATTTATTTACACGCTTTATAAATTAAATAGGTAAAATATAATAACTCGTATAATATGGTCTATATTGTAAAAAATATTGTTATATATCATTAGTTTTACATGTAAGAAAATATACCATTACGTTTTTAGTATTTTGACAAACGATAATACACGATTATAAGCAATTGCTCATATTATATAGAAGACTATTAGATTATAGAAGCTAACGTAAGGAAAAAAAAATTGATTATAGTATCATTGAGTATAAATAGGGATTTATATATATAGTTTTAAACATTAAGTAAAATAAAAAAATATGAATAATAATAATAAAATAATAATGAATAAATAAAACACGTTGTAATATATATATATATATATATATATATATATGTAGGGGAAGGTTCCATTGTTAACCCTCCCTTATAGCGTTAACCGCTTAACCTTAGCGTTTTTTGCCCGAATCTTAATTTTTTTTTCATGGTTTTTATTATGCATAAATAGGGGGGTTTCTTTTTTGTGTTTTTGCTAATTCATCACCGTTTAGAAGTTATTGTAAGTGTAAGTTACTTACACTTACTTTCAATCCGTATCTGATGCAGTAAATGTAAGTAAGTGTAAGTAACTTACACTTGCAATAATTTCTAAACGGTGATGAATTAGCAAAAACACAAAAAAGAAACCCCCCTATTTTTGCATAATAAAAACCATGAAAAAAAAATTTAAGATTCGGGCAAAAAACGCTAGGGTTAGGCGGTTAACGCTATAAGGGAGAGTTAACATTTGAACCTCTTCCTATATATCTATACTATTATATAATACATATAGGAAGGACAGAATAGTCTTTTACCAAAAGTACAACAAACAAAGCTTTAAGAGCCATAAACTAAATGATTTTCTTTTACTTTTTAGTTTGTCCCACATTGACACATTTAAAAAATAAAGTGTCATATAATATTATAAAAGAAAACCTTTTCAAATCAAATAAATTACTTCTTTACACTTTTGTCATATCATATTTGGCATTTTAAATTATGAATTTTATCATAATAAATTTTTAGTTAAAAGAGTTGATTTGACAAAAATTAGGTGGTTTAACTTTTTTACGAACCAAAATCAGTAGCCTAATTTTTTTTCCGTCGCATCACGCGGGCATCTCACTAGTATATATATATATATATATATATATATTATTAACAAATCACATTACAATCTTGTGGTTAAAGTGTGTGTGTGTGTGTAATCTCATCATGGATATAACTAAAATGTAGGTTATTAAGAACGTTCGTATACAAGTATAATGTTTCCTTAAATTACCAAAGATCCCAAAAAGGTATAGATTCTTACCCACTCTTTTTTCGTTTCAGTATATGATTTGATTATTGGAACCCATTTGATTCTCACATACCTTTGGAATTCCTGAACGTCTTTGATATATCGATCTGTTTCAATTGCATTGTCCGTTATGAATTTTGAAGCATTTTTTATTATTGAATATAATTTGTTTGTGTAACATTTGTACATTTAGTCATAGTAGTTGTAAACAGTGTTAGAACAAATGTGTTTTCATATCAAATCAGTCAATGTGATTCATGTATTCATAATGTGTTATTTAGGAACAAGTATGTATTATTTATTTACAGTCGAGTCGCTAAGCAATAACAGTATCGTATTATATCGAAACAGTGGTGGGACAGCGTCAGGTACGGCAAGTAGCTGGAATCTGGGGTATGCCCTATACATATACTGCGTTCGGTGTAATGGGATAGTATTAGTGCGTAGCGTTGAGACGAATATTATGACAAACAATTAATTAAACAAGAATCGTAATACGTAAGCGAGACTGAGTATAGTTATGGGTGACGATCCATAATCATACGAATGTTGAACTTATAATTATGATTGAACGACTTTAAATAATTAATACGATCGGAAAACGTACGCGATTGCGGGTATACACGTAATTGTATCTGTTTAACGATCTGACCACGAACGAACATAAAAATAAGTAAAATAATTTATTTTACATTTTTACAATTTTGATACTCATCAAAATGATGAGAATAATAATCCTTTTATTTAAATCGAGTAAAATACGCGTTACGCGACGAAAACGCGAACCGAGCGACCGAAATGGACCCGAATACCGCGCGGGCTATAAAAGCCATGAAGATGGTCATTCTTCTCATTTAATTCACCAACAACCCTTTCTCTCACTAGAAATTCGTCCAACCCTCTCTCTCTCTTAAAACCGAACTTTAAACGCTCGTAACTCGCTCGTTTCTCAACGGATTTCGGTGTTCTTGGCTCCCACGCGAAGCTCTCGACATTCCCTACACGAAAGTACAAGTGATCTGAAGTTTTAGCCGGCCAAAGTCGAGGTATTGATGCTTGAATGTTCACGAAAATAGGGTTTTCATTTGTGTTTTGTTCGAATCTAGTTACAATCGGTCTCAACCCATTTCAGTCGAGCCTAGTCCTCACAAGAACTCGTATACACATAGCACCCCCTAGAAAACAATAAAATGCAGGTTAGATCTGATGAAGATAGTGAGAACCTACAGGTTCGTTTGATGCAGGTGGAGCCGAACCCTAAAAGGACCTCGCGAACCTGCATGCTCGTGGATCAGCAGCCGAACCCCTGGACCAGACGAACCTTCCCTCGGACGAACCCTACATCAGAAGCGAACCTTTGGTTCGTCAAACACAACCCACCGAACCCTCATGCAGAAGGACTTCACGAACCTTGCATGATGAAGGAATTTCCGAACCTTAAGGCTGCCAGAATCGAACCCTAGCTAACCTGTTTACATTCAAGAACCACGAACCTTCTTCCTTCACGAACCTTATGCATGGGAAACGAACCTTTGATGAGCACCGAACCACCATGCGAACCCTGGTTATATGGTCTTCAGGTCGAACCTTTGGCCACCATAGACGAACCATGTTGAAGCCATGCATCGAACCTCTCCTACACAAATCCAGACGAACCTTGTTGGGTACCTTGGCCGAACCTTGGTGGTGTTCTTCTGACCGGCGAACCTAGGCCCTTGAACTTAAAAGGTTCGCTGCCTAAGTTGGCAGCCCACAAGCCTTTCGGCCCAAACCAATCATACTTGGCCCAATTTGATTCCATTCGGCCTATGTTATTCCATTTGATCCAAATAGTGGCATTCGGCCCACTACAAGGCCCATATACCCGTGGTTGGCACAACACCATATCCCAATTGGCTAAGGCCCATGATTTGGACACGTATCCTAGAACGAGCCCAACTTGAAGTTGAATTGGCCCATAGGATTCTAATTTGAATCATAAACATGCCCAAGACCCAATAACAATTATTTAGGCCCAATTGGAAAAGATTGGCCCATGGGATTTCATCTCGGTACAATATTGGCCTTCTCCTTCATTGATTATGAAGTGATCATAATTGGGTTAAGTGTAACTTATGGCCCAATTATATGATCAATTCATAATCACAAGAGTCTAAACCAGTTGAACATATCTAAACAATTTCATATTGAACAATGGTTATCAAACATCATAAACACTTGTCATTTTATGTGCACAAGTTGTGCATAAAAGATCATGACACTTCTTGTACATGGAACAATTATCAATCAAGTAACATAATCATGACTTTCAAGTTTACACAACAATCATAATCATGAGATCAAGTAATCAAGATTTGATCAAGTTCTAGTTAACACAAGTCAATCAATGAATCAAAGTCTATACAATTATAAATCTTATATCTTATGTATGATTACAATGATATAGGAACCAGTTAGAAGTCCTGTTTGCTACTTGCTATTTGTTATAGTTCAGAGTCTACTGCAGACAGGTGATAACATTAGCCCCTCTTTTATTGTTTTTCAACTGTTTTGGGGTGAAACACGTGATCAAATACATTATTTACATTTGTATTTCATCATACAAGATGTATGTCATTCTACAAACATTACAGGTTCATGGTACAAAAGCATCAGATTATTCAACTGTTTCAAAGGAATTTATCAAATGTTAAACATTTTCTATCTAAAAGGTTTTATGAAGTTTCCCGGAACTGTTTTATACCAGTTTTACTCAAATGGTTTTATAAATGACAAACACTTTTAAATAATTTGACTTATAAACTCTTTTACTATAAACTCATGTTTTCGAAGATAATCTTTTATAAACCTTGTTACTATACAAGGACACTGTCTTATGTACTCAATCAAGGGTTTCACAACATAGTATTCAAACAATGGTTTTCATGGTGTTCAAACAAAGGATTCATTTCATGGTGTTCAAACAAAGGATTCATTTCATGGTGTTCAAACTAAGGATTCAAATCGTGGTATTCAAACAAGGTTTTCAAATCATGTATCTATTAAGGCATTAATCATTGGTTTAAAGCAAAGTTCAAAAGCATGGTGTCCATCGTTGTGAACAAACTTATAAACACATCAGGTTTCATATTCATTAGCGTTATTAATGGGTGATCACAACAAGGGAAAGCGGACACATTTGGGCAGACCAATTTCTGGAGTTAGCTTTTAAATTTGTTTTAAAAGCTAACTGCAGGTTTTGGTTACGTATGGTTTTATCACTGTTGCTGACTAATTTTCTGACTCCAAACGTAGTTTGGGACTTGATTATATGTTGGTTTTTGTGCAAACAGTCTTTGGACTGTTTACATGTAACATCCCAAATTTTTCTAAGATACAAGTTATTTGAATTCTACGTACGTGTAACGGATAAGTAACTTGTGGGAAAATAGACGAAAATAACCAAGAGGGGGCTTAGAAATCGTGTACTCGAAATATGGAGATTTCGAGTACACCATATTTCGAGTACTCCCTATTTCGTGTACTCAGGTGTTCGAGTACGGGCACCTTGTCTATAAATAGTCGTGCCTTGGGAAATGTGACAACCTTTGGTTGGAAGCACAGTCCCTCTCGAGTACACGAAGTTTAAGTCCAAGAATTTCAAGAATCAAACTTTGATCGACCAAACGAAGTAGGAAACGCACGGGATTTTACCAGGAGGATCAGCTACCTTCAAGTAAGTGATTCATGTATAGAAAGCTGGATTTTTATGCAAAAGTTAGAATGGTTAAACAAAGGGTGAACTTATGCATAAAGCTCACACCTTTATGCATAAAGTTCATAACTTTGAGGTTCCAATACGTTGGTAACAACCAAAGGAACCTAGAACTAGCTCCCCAAGGTCTTAGATGAATTTCTGAGATGTTTAAGGACGAAATGATGAGTACACGAAATCATGTACAGAGGGTACTCGAAATCATGCATGTATTTCGAGTACAATGTTATTTCGAGTACAGGGGCTATTTCGAATACAATGGTTATTTCGTGTACATGGAATTTCGTGTACATGGCATTTCGTGTACATGGAATTTCGAGTACATGGCATTTCGTGAACTAGAGATGTTTCGAGTACATGGCAATTCGTGTATGTAGGAACTTAATGAATTTCAAGGGTTTCGAACACTTAGCTAAATTTCGAAAACTTGGATTCAATAAGGGGGACTAGTAGGCTATGAGGACTTAGAATAATTTCTAAGTCTAAGTATGTGATGTGATGGTATGTGATGATATGATGTAACTGATATAGGTCCTTAAGGCCCTAGCTAAGGAGTTCGGCTAAGGTTAACAGGAGTCTACTGTCAGGTGAGTTCTAGACGCCCTATTTCATGTTAACTGTTTTGGGCTGGCATACATGCTTATGGTTATGTTATGATGTTATGTGCTTATGATGATGATGAATGAATGATGGTATGCCCTGACTATGTATGCATGCGTACGTGTTAGTATGATCTATGCATGAAAGTATGTTAAGTATGATGAATGCATGAGAAATGAATTATGATAATGAATAACATGACATGAAAATGATGCTAGCATTTGATATGATGATGACTTTATGATAACATGCTTCTTGATGATAACTATGAGAATAGTTATAGGAGTATGACAAGGTCCTAGGTTGCTAGGATGGAAGTATGATATGTAGGCATGATGACATGATATTATGATATGCTGATGATGCTAGTATGTTATGATGAACTGTGCATGATGACAGTATGCTATGATGGTATGATGAGACGATGCTAGTATAACATGTCTAAGATGCCATGATGACTGCTATGAACGATGTTATAATGCTAGCAGTAAATGTTATGATGATTATGGTAAAAGATGATATAATGCTAGTATATCATGTATGACGAACGAACGATGTTCCTATACGTGTTATAGGATAAGTATGAAAGATGTACCAGCTCTCGTGCTGGGTAGGTATGATAGTCAACCACGACTATAACTGGGTATGATAGTCAACCACGACTATAACTGGGTATGATAGTCAACCACGACTATAACTGGGTATGATAGTCAACCACGACTATAACTGGGTATGATAGTCAACCACGACTATAACTGGGTATGATAGTCAACCACGACTATAACTGGGTATGATAGTCAACCACGACTATAACTGGGTATGGAGCCTGGTGCCGGCATAAGCCCCCTGTTCGTATTGTAACAGTGGAACGTATGATGATGATGATGTAAGGGTGTTATGTGCTAAGGTTATGGACTATGTGTATGAAATGATGTGTATGTTAAGTATGCTTAATGTTGTTTTATGAAAACTAGAACTCGCCAGCGTAAGCTGACTTGATTTAGCATGTATGTCAGGTTGAAGGTACGATAAGAGAAGGCATGGAGCTCGGGCATCAAGTTAGACGATCCATTGGTTTTGGCAAATCCGATATGTTTTTGATACAGACACTTTATTGATTTCTGTTTATCAAACTATGTTTACATTTCCGCTGCATGATTATGAAAGTTTTTAGTTTAAGAGCTATGTGTTATGATGAAAACCAACCTCTGTGAGGTGCCCGGTTTCGGGGCCTCACAGAAAACCAACCTCTGTGAGGTGCCCGGTTTCGGGGCCTCACAAGTTGGTATCAGAGCCATAGTTTGAGAGATCTTGGCATCCCAAATGCCAAGACTTAAACTGAGAATGGGATTAATGGATGCGGATTGCCAACCACGGATGACGGATGCCACGAGTTGAATGTTTATGTATGAGTTAAGGGTTAGATGTAATGTTATGAAAGTAGTTAGTGTCATGCACATTGAAGAGATGGGATGGGAAACGTTTAGAGCCTATGAGTTGGGTAAATGGTTAATAACACTTGATCAACGTCGTTAACGATTTACAAAACTTATTCCGTGATAAACTGATTCCTATGCTGACTCATCAATTGTTGCATTATGTAGAAAGTTAAGATGGCCGGACAAAAGGGTAGACCGCGAAAGAAACCACAGGTAGCTGAAGAACCACATGTCGAGGCTGAAGAACCTGTCAACGAAGACGACCACGAGCACAACGAGCAACCTGAGAATGAAGACGAGTTCACTCTAGAGCCTATCGTGGTGAAGGCTATTTCTGATGAGGTCTGCAAGATCATGGATGAAAAGATGCCAGCAATGATTGCTAAGGCACTGAAGGATGCTCTAAAAGACAAGTCTGAAGGAACTAAAGAAAGCACCAAAGAAGATGAGGTGGTGATCATCGAGACGAAGAGCGGCGACTCTATGACAGGGAAACTGAAGGGCTGTGACTACAAGTCCTTCAAGGGATGTAACCCACCGACCTTTGATGGGAAGAAGGACGCAGTGGCCACCTGCCACTGGATTTCTGCGATGGAGGCTGTTATCTCCATCAGTGAGTGCCGAGTTGACCAAGCTGTCAAGTTTGCAGCTCACTCTTTCGTTGAGGAGGCACTTCACTGGTGGAACACCGTCAAGCAATCCAAGACTACTGAGGATATGGAAAAGATGACTTGGGAGGATCTCAAGGAACTGGTCACTAAGCAGTTCTGTCCCAAGAATGAGTTGGATAAGGTTGAAAGGGAGTTTCTGGTGCTGAAGGCGGGAAGTCTGAACCACAGGCAGTACACCTCACGATTCAATGAGATGGCAAGACTTGTTCCTCACTTGGTTTCTACCGAGGAACGCAGGGTGAAGTTGTACATGGAGGGTTTGCCTCCGAAGGTTCGGATACATGTGAAGGCGAATGCTCCCAAGACTTATGACTCCACTGTGGAGCTCAGTGGCATAGTTTGGGATGATGTTATGTCAGCCGAGCCAGCCAAAGAAGAAACAAAGGTGAAAGAGTCCTCCGGGACTAAGAGGGGTCGAACAGACCAACGAAAATTCTCAAGCAAGAAGGCTAAGCGAGAGGAGATGGGCCGATGCAACAAGTGTGGGAAAAGCCACACGGGACAGTGCCTGGTGGGCACTAATTTATGTTTCAGGTGTGGAAAGACGGGGCACTTTTCTAGCAGTTGCCCGAATGCTACTCGATGCTTCAACTGCAATGGATTAGGACATATGTCCAAGGATTGCAAGCTACCACGGGCCGATGCTTCGGGCTCGGGTAAGAAAGAGGAGAAAGGAAAGGAGAAGCAGAAGGCTAAAGCACGAGCCTTTACGATGACGAAGGATGATGCAATTGTGGACCCGGACGTGGTCACAGGTACCTTTTCTATCAACAATATTCCTGCTTCTGTATTGTTTGATTCTGGTGCCAGTATGAGTTTTGTGTCTTCTACTTTCTGTGATGGGTTATCTGGGAAGGTTAAGAAGATAGATCGGGTATTTGATGTAGAGACGGCTATTGGTAAGATGACCAGGGTGACTGAGGCTATTGATGACTGTTATGTTGAGATAGAAGGTCATAGGTTCCCTGTCCGATTGTTTCTTATTACCTTAGGGGGATTCGATGTGGTTTTGGGTATGGACTGGTTAGCCAAATATGAGGCTAACATTGTATGTCGACGAAAGATGATATGTTTACGTGCGATGGATGGGAGCTCCGTGACGGTTTATGGTGATAAAGCGATGTATGCGCCAAAGATCATTTCGATGATCAAGGCTGATGTTATGATGCGGCGAGGGTGTGTAGCCTACTTGGCCTACGCGATTGAGGAACGTACGGATACGAGGACGATTGATGATGTTCCTGTGGTGTGTAACTTCCCCGATGTATTCCCTGAGGAATTGCCTGGATTACCACCCGAACGGGAAATTGAGTTCCAGATCGATTTAGTGCCGGGGGCACAACCCGTTGCCAAAGCACCTTACCGTTTAGCTCCAACTGAGATGAAGGAAATGATGACCCAGCTACAAGAACTCCTTGACAAAGGTTTTATACGACCGAGTGTCTCTCCGTGGGGAGCACCGGTGCTGTTCGTTAAGAAGAAAGATGGAAGTATGCGTATGTGTATCGATTACAGGGAACTGAATAAGTTGACCGTAAAGAACAGGTATCCTCTACCTAGAATTGATGACTTGTTCGATCAATTGCAAGGTGCAAGCTGGTTCTCGAAGATAGATCTCCGATCCGGTTACCATCAGTTGAAAGTTCGAGAGCAGGATATTCCAAAGACTGCTTTCCGTACGCGTTATGGACATTACGAGTTTCTCGTTATGTCGTTTGGATTGACGAATGCTCCTGCAGCATTTATGGATTTGATGAACAGGGTATGTCGACCGATGCTGGACCGATCGGTGATAGTGTTTATTGACGATATTTTGATTTATTCAAAGAACGAGGGAGACCATGCTTGCCACGTACGTGAGGTATTGGAAATCCTGAGGAAAGAGGAACTTTATGCTAAGTTTTTCCAAATGCGCTTTCTGGTTACGGGAGGTACAGTTTCTGGGGCACGTGGTGAACCCAGAAGGCATTATGGTAGATCCAGCTAAAGTTGAAACGATTATGAAATGGAGTCCTCCAAAGTCACCGACAGAAGTACGCAGTTTTCTTGGTTTGGCCGGTTACTATCGGAGATTCATTCAGGACTTCTCCAAGATAGCGACGCCACTGACGAAGCTCACGAAGAAAGACGTAAAGTACGAATGGGGTCCAAACCAAGAACAAGCGTTTTCAGTGCTGAAGGAGAAACTTACCCAAGCTCCTGTTCTAGCGCTGCCGGATGGGAATGATGATCTTGTTGTGTATGCCGATGCGTCACGACAAGGGTTGGGATGTGTACTAATGCAAAGGGGAAGGGTGATAGCTTATGCTTCGCGCCAGCTAAAGATTCATGAGGCTAACTACCCGACCCACGATCTTGAACTCGCTGCAGTGGTGTTTGCATTGAAAATATGGAGGCACTACTTGTATGGAGTACGGAGTACCATCTATACCGACCACAAGAGCTTGAAGTACTTCTTCGAGCAAAAGGATTTGAATATGAGGCAGAGACGATGGCTTGAGCTGTTAAAGGATTATGACTGTGATATTCTATATCACCCGGGAAAGGCCAATGTGGTGGCAGATGCTCTGAGTCGCAAGACTGATCATCCTGCCATACGAGTGAAATCGTATAGTTTGGTGGTAACGCCAGACTTTCTGAACGAGCTCAAACAGGCGCAACAGGAGGGATTGAAAGAAGAGAATGTGGGTTTTGAACGCGTCTTCGGACAAGTCAAGAACTTGGAAGACAATGACCATGGGATAAAGTTACGGTTCGGTCGAATGTGGGTGCCCAGAAATGGGGACATTCGAGCGAGGATTTTAGATGAAGCCCACAAGTCACGATACTCGGTACACCCCGGTGCAACGAAGATGTATCAAGATCTCCGACAGGATTATTGGTGGCCGGGCATGAAGTTTAATGTGATGCAATATGTGAACAGGTGCCTTACTTGTGCGCAAGTGAAGGCTGAACATCAGAAGCCCTACGGATATGTGCAACCTCTAGAGGTACCAGAATGGAAATAGGAACACATCACCATGGATTTCATTACCAAGCTACCAAAGACAGCTAAGCGACATGATGCCATATGGGTGATTGTGGACCGACTGACGAAGAGTGCACACTTTCTTCCTATCAGGGAAACGTATACGTCCGAAAGGTTGTCTGAGTTGTTCGTGAAAGAGATTGTGACCAGACATGGAGTTCCTGTCTCCATTGTGTCAGATCGGGATACGAGGTTTACTTCCAGATTCTGGAAGCAGTTTCATGATGCTATGGGAACGAGGTTAAATATCAGTACCGCCTATCACCCTCAGACGGATGGACAGTCAGAAAGGACTATCCAAACGTTGGAGGATATGCTTAGGGCGTGCATTATCGATTTTGGAGGAAGCTGGGATGACCACTTGCCATTGGTGGAGTTTTCATATAACAACAGCTATCACTCTAGTATCGGAATGCCCCCATATGAGGCGTTGTACGGACGACGATGTAGAACCCCGGTATGCTGGGGTGAAGTTGGACAGAAAGAAATGGGAAACAAGGCTGCCGTGATTGATATGGCAGAAAAACTACGGGTGATAAAAGCACGTATGAAAGTTGCACAAGATCGCCAAAAGTCTTACGCTGACAAGCACCGACGACCAATAGAGTTTAATGTTGGCGATCGAGTGTTGCTGAAAGTATCACCATGGAAGGGTATCATCCGATTCAGAAAGAGAGGAAAGTTGAGTCCGAGGTACATCGGACCGTTTCCGATAAAGGCAAGGGTAGGGAAAGTCGCGTATCGACTGGACTTACCAGAGGAGCTATGCGGGATTCATCCTACCTTTCACGTGTCGCATCTTAGGAAGTGCTTGGCAGACGAGCAGGCGCATGTTCCTTTGGATGACATTGAGGTAGATGACCGACTGAACTACATTGAAGAACCAGTCGCCATTGTGGATACGAAGGAAAAGCAGTTAAGGAATAAAACGGTTCGTCAAGTAAGAGTTCAGTGGAAGCATCGGAAGGGTTCAGACACGACGTGGGAATTGGAAGACGAGATGAGGGAGTTGTATCCTCATCTGTTCGATGTGTAACAAGGCAGGTTTCGGGACGAAACCTATTGTAAGGAGGGGAGACTTGTAACATCCCAAATTTTTCTAAGATACAAGTTATTTGAATTCTACGTACGTGTAACGGATAAGTAACTTGTGGGAAAATAGACGAAAATAACCAAGAGGGGGCTTAGAAATCGTGTACTCGAAATATGGAGATTTCGAGTACACCATATTTCGAGTACTCCCTATTTCGTGTACTCAGGTGTTCGAGTACGGGCACCTTGTCTATAAATAGTCGTGCCTTGGGAAATGTGACAACCTTTGGTTGGAAGCACAGTCCCTCTCGAGTACACGAAGTTTAAGTCCAAGAATTTCAAGAATCAAACTTTGATCGACCAAACGAAGTAGGAAACGCACGGGATTTTACCAGGAGGATCAGCTACCTTCAAGTAAGTGATTCATGTATAGAAAGCTGGATTTTTATGCAAAAGTTAGAATGGTTAAACAAAGGGTGAACTTATGCATAAAGCTCACACCTTTATGCATAAAGTTCATAACTTTGAGGTTCCAATACGTTGGTAACAACCAAAGGAACCTAGAACTAGCTCCCCAAGGTCTTAGATGAATTTCTGAGATGTTTAAGGACGAAATGATGAGTACACGAAATCATGTACAGAGGGTACTCGAAATCATGCATGTATTTCGAGTACAATGTTATTTCGAGTACAGGGGCTATTTCGAATACAATGGTTATTTCGTGTACATGGAATTTCGTGTACATGGCATTTCGTGTACATGGAATTTCGAGTACATGGCATTTCGTGAACTAGAGATGTTTCGAGTACATGGCAATTCGTGTATGTAGGAACTTAATGAATTTCAAGGGTTTCGAACACTTAGCTAAATTTCGAAAACTTGGATTCAATAAGGGGGACTAGTAGGCTATGAGGACTTAGAATAATTTCTAAGTCTAAGTATGTGATGTGATGGTATGTGATGATATGATGTAACTGATATAGGTCCTTAAGGCCCTAGCTAAGGAGTTCGGCTAAGGTTAACAGGAGTCTACTGTCAGGTGAGTTCTAGACGCCCTATTTCATGTTAACTGTTTTGGGCTGGCATACATGCTTATGGTTATGTTATGATGTTATGTGCTTATGATGATGATGAATGAATGATGGTATGCCCTGACTATGTATGCATGCGTACGTGTTAGTATGATCTATGCATGAAAGTATGTTAAGTATGATGAATGCATGAGAAATGAATTATGATAATGAATAACATGACATGAAAATGATGCTAGCATTTGATATGATGATGACTTTATGATAACATGCTTCTTGATGATAACTATGAGAATAGTTATAGGAGTATGACAAGGTCCTAGGTTGCTAGGATGGAAGTATGATATGTAGGCATGATGACATGATATTATGATATGCTGATGATGCTAGTATGTTATGATGAACTGTGCATGATGACAGTATGCTATGATGGTATGATGAGACGATGCTAGTATAACATGTCTAAGATGCCATGATGACTGCTATGAACGATGTTATAATGCTAGCAGTAAATGTTATGATGATTATGGTAAAAGATGATATAATGCTAGTATATCATGTATGACGAACGAACGATGTTCCTATACGTGTTATAGGATAAGTATGAAAGATGTACCAGCTCTCGTGCTGGGTAGGTATGATAGTCAACCACGACTATAACTGGGTATGATAGTCAACCACGACTATAACTGGGTATGATAGTCAACCACGACTATAACTGGGTATGATAGTCAACCACGACTATAACTGGGTATGATAGTCAACCACGACTATAACTGGGTATGATAGTCAACCACGACTATAACTGGGTATGATAGTCAACCACGACTATAACTGGGTATGATAGTCAACCACGACTATAACTGGGTATGATAGTCAACCACGACTATAACTGGGTATGATAGTCAACCACGACTATAACTGGGTATGATAGTCAACCACGACTATAACTGGGTATGATAGTCAACCACGACTATAACTGGGTATGATAGTCAACCACGACTATAAATGGGTATGGAGCCTGGTGCCGGCATAAGCCCCCTGTTCGTATTGTAACAGTGGAACGTATGATGATGATGATGTAAGGGTGTTATGTGCTAAGGTTATGGACTATGTGTATGAAATGATGTGTATGTTAAGTATGCTTAATGTTGTTTTATGAAAACTAGAACTCACCAGCGTAAGCTGACTTGATTTAGCATGTATGTCAGGTTGAAGGTACGATAAGAGAAGGCATGGAGCTCGGGCATCAAGTTAGACGATCCATTGGTTTTGGCAAATCCGATATGTTTTTGATACAGACACTTTATTGATTTCTGTTTATCAAACTATGTTTACATTTCCGCTGCATGATTATGAAAGTTTTTAGTTTAAGAGCTATGTGTTATGATGAAAACCAACCTCTGTGAGGTGCCCGGTTTCGGGGCCTCACAGAAAACCAACCTCTGTGAGGTGCCCGGTTTCGGGGCCTCACATTACACTTGTTTGACATACTTGATGTTAGTTTAGGTTGCAACTCATCCATGTAATTCATTTATTGCTTTAAACATATGCCTTACATTACAAGTTCATATTTACAACTGTTAAACCTATTGTTCTCACCAACTACTTCTGTAGTTGACAGTTACTTTTCACGTGTTTCAGGTAATCAGGTGTAAGACATTCTAAGGGACAACTAAGGAGACCACTCTAAGATAGAACAAGATGAAGAAACATGCTAGGATGGATTAGAAACACACTAAATCCTAATTGTTTAATTGTCTTGTTTGAAGTCTTATTTTGTAAACAATATTTTGGGTCTGTAGTTGTCATTATTTTGGTAGATAGATTGTCTGTAACTAATCAATTGTCTAAACATTATGAAACTTAGTAATCCATTGTGGTTGTTCTTATTCAATACTTGTGCATGATTCAACTACTCATACGTCACCGCGCCGTGGATTCCGCACGCGGCTCAGGGGGTGTGACAGTTTGCATGTGATAGAATTGTTGGATTGAAATCATTATCACATGTTCTGATATTATATTATGATTTGGTTTAACGCTTAGTGAGAAGCGTATTTGATATACATTGTTGTGTTCCCACTTCCGTTCTTGTAATCTGTTACTCGAGCATGTCCCTACTTGCGGGGGTGACCGCAAGCACATCATTGCGGCATCAATGACGTGGCACCAACCGTGGCGGTGAGCTGAGATCACAACGTCTTCTTCGCACTAGTGAGGTACATGAGGCCATAAGGAGACGTATGGACTGGTTCTAGAATATATTTGCATATGATTTCTGATGGATGGATCTGTGTATGCCCACACTCCATTGCACGTTCGGTACATAGGGTCTGCAGCTCTATGTACACGTCAGTAGTGATTTAAGATTCGGCTCAGGGTATATCCGTGTGTTATGATTTATTTTATTGTCTTGCTTTACTTTATATCATATCATTTTTATCATTACATTCAGTTATTGATTCTGTTACTTAAGCCTTTCCTGAAAATGCCAAACGAGTCAAAGTTTACGGTTTTTACAAGAGGAACTTGTTCAATCTACTTGATTGAAATTAGTTAAATGTAAAAATCTTCAAAACCACAAAAATTTTGATACGACAAGTATTCATTATATAATTCTAAATTAAAACATTTGTGTGCCACGTTCATGAAGTAGGATAATCATGCAAGGCGAATTACCGTTGCGGGTGCACACGGAATGATAATTTGCAGTACATGTAAATCCTGCTGTAAGGGACAATGGACACAATCATAACAGATTTTAAATCCAAATCCTAAAAGAATTAAATATGCGAAAACAAAGTAGGATATAGACATGAAACAATTATGAATGTGAAATTCTCTATCACAAAGAAATACAAATATGGTAGTAGACGCCTTAAGCCGAAAGGAGGCAAAGAAACCAAAAAGAGTGTGTGCTTAAGGCTTGAACTAAAACTTAATGTAATTTAATAAATTAGATTAAAGAAGCAGAAAAACAAGCCAAAAAAAATCACTAAACAACCAATTCAAATCGAAAATCAACAAGAAAAGAGACTTAAACTTAAAAAAAAAAAGGTTGATGTTAATTAAGATTAAATTGAACTTCAAATGTGATCATGAATACACATGAAAATTAGAGTCAGCAATGTGAATATATATATATATATATATATAACTGCCCCTATTTCAATAATCTCGAGGACGAGATTAAAATAAAGGTGGGGAGGATGTAACATTTCATTTTAAAAATATATACAAAATACTTTCGTTTATAATTAAAATATTATTACTCAAAAATATAATAATAGAAACGATCATTTGAATTGTAAGATCTCATTTAATGAATAAAATAGTTTATTTTATAAAATATGATTTTTTTTTCGAAAGTATAAGACTAGATTTGAAAATTCAAAATTTTATCGTTCGTTTAAACGAATAAGTATGATAAAACAATTATTAAAAATTATTGGTGTCTATACAATCGTTAACTTTAGTTAAAAATCGGTTAAATAATAATAATAATAATAATAATAATAATAATAATAATAATAATAAAATATATTATAATGAAACTTGATCCGTTTTTAACGAAACTTAGGTCGAAATGTACAGAAAAATGATCAGGTCGTAACTGTATATTTATAATTTTATAAAACACGATAGTTTAAAAGTTATAATAGAAAAAGAAAATTTGTTCCAAATTAATTAAAAAAAAAGGAAAAAAAATAATAGAAAGAGTGCACGTGTGCAAGTGCAGTGATGAATCAAATGGCAAATTAAATTGTGATTTACACGTAAAAGATGAGTATCATCTCATCCTAATAATATTTATCCATCCGACAAATTAAGTCGGTTAAACATACATATACATATATAGGTTGCTTTATTTTAAATAAAGAAACAAAGTGGTAAACATTTTTCAAGCTCAAGAATTTGAAGAATTTATGCCGATCAGATGAAAAAACTGATTTAGTTCATGAAGTTTTATGAAATTTCTTCATATTAGAAGGTCGGTGCACATTTAGGTATATATATTTTCTAAGTTTAACTCATAAATTAAACTTTTGAATATTATTAGCTTATAGGGTTGAGATTAAGATCTGACCCTATGTATATAAATAATATATTGAAATTATGATCTATTTTAGGAACAGGAAAATAAACATTTGGAATCATTCCTTTGAGATAGTTATAAAGATAAATTAAGCAGAAACGTTGCCCAAATTTATACTGAGAAGTTTTAAACTGTGACTCAGCCAACCAAAAATACAGGTGAATACATTTAACTTGTTTTTAAATATAAATGTATTTTTTTTAGCATGGTATGTTTAACTTTGACGCATAAAGGGATACTATTAGACCAGCATTTAGGCCATTAGTATACATACGATTTGCAAATTGTATCCGCTATGGTGAAATTCCCATACGTGGCTGGTAACGTGGGCTGGAAGGTTATACGTAAGACGCACTCCGCAGGGAACCTAACCAGTGACGGGCTGTGGGCTGGAGGGAACAATTGTAAGACGCAGTACGCTGTTGTTCCTAACCAGTGACAGTACAAGCCAGGGATGCAGTGGTTGTATCGATCAGTGAAATAACCTGCTAAATGTGTAGTATTGCCACTAATAATTATGGTTAAAGTACCGAATATGCTATGCTTACATATCGAGTCTGTTATTTGTATTCACCAACACTATGTTGACGTTTTATTTTCAAAAACTTTTCAGGGAATAATGAAATATAAACAAGAAGCAAGATTAGAGATTCTTGGCCTATGATGCCTTGAATAAGATCTTGTGGTGAAACCATGGAGCTATTGGAGCTATGCCTCCAAGTCATGTATAAACCGGATATTATAAAACGAAATGTAATTATGCGTGTGTAAAAATCCGGTTTACTATAAATTGAATTGATGGTGTTCATACCTATGCGTATGAAGCTTTATGAAATCCTGAAAAGTTATTTTGAAAAGTTATTAACAAACGATGAAAATTGGTCTTTCATACCCACGCGTATGAACTATTTATAAATCATGAAAAACGGTTTCACATCCATGCATGTGAACTATTTGTAAAATTATGAATTCATTAAATAACGCTTCCGCTGAAACATATGAAAAAGAATAATAAACTCTGACCGAGACTGTATTATCCATGAAACCAATTCGGGTCACAGCGCCCGGGTCGCCGAGAGCCCGGGGTGTGTCAAGTTGGTATCAGAGCTCCTGGTTTTAGCGAAATATGTACTAATGATAGTATTTAAGCTTTAACCGAATTGTGATAAGTGCCTATCAAAGGAATAGGTAGAATAGTATTTTTGAAATACTATGAATGATTGAAATAACATAGTGAATCTTGATGATAGCCTATAAGTTGAATTATGATAAATTTTTATTAGAGTTTGTCAAATATCTTATTACGTAGACAATGTCTAGAAATTTAAACAATAGCAAACCTTCTGCAAATAAATGTGGGCGAAAGAGAAAAACAGATATTATTGAAACCGTGACTCAGGATAATACTGAGATACAATCAATGATTGTATAATGAATAAAAGATGTGTTTCTGTCAATAATCGCTAAAAAATTCGAATCTCACGAAAACAATAACAAAAGAAAACGATGCATCTTAAATGAACAATGAAAATTATGAAGCTTCGATTTTAAAGCAATCCGAAACTAAGGATTGTTAGTATAAAACATTCCAATCTTGTAAACCTCCTAAGTTCACTAGAACGGTGTCACACCCCCAAATTCCCACTCGTGGTGTCAGTCCACGTGGGTGTGACGTGGCCAGGATCACAGCTCATGGTCATATAGAACGACTCTATATGAGTTGTACAATCACACAGTTTTGCAAAACAAACAAGTTCTCAACTAAAAGCAGCGGAATAATTTAAACATAAGCAGCGGAAATGGTTTAATAAAATAAATAAATTGCAGCGGAAAGTGAACTGTTTAACAGACACTACAAGGTTTAAATTGTTTCAAAATCAATCAATGCAAACAAAAGCCTAGAACAAGAGTCTATATGCGCGTCAGACTCCTTAGTGCATCCTTGTGCGCATCCTAGCGTGCAGTCCACTAGTTACCTGAGAATACATGCGAAAAAGTGTCAACTAAAAAGTTGGTGAGTTCACAGGTTTAGGTATTCGAAAGCAGTAAAACAGTTATATACTGGGTATGTAAAAGTGTTTTGTTGGATTCTACGATCCGTGGAGTGTGTCATGTCATCTTACCGAAACTAGACTGTTCCCGTTGCCTCCGCAGGTCATCGCTGAACCCGCATTCCCATCGAAATTACACTCGTTATGACCTCCAGTCAGCATTGGTGCCGAGTGGGGTTAGTCAAACCCAGTAGTACTACGTAATTACGACTCGTTTGATACACAACTAACGGTAAGGATAAGTGAGGACTTTAAGCGATAAAGTTACACTCGAAAATGGTTTTCACAACATACCAGTCATATATCTAAAACAGTTGCATAATATTCTCACCCCAAAGTTAAGTAAAACAGTTATATGTAAAAGTGGGGCCGTAAACTCACCTGAGTTTGTATAATGCGTTTGCTCAATAGCGTAGTGTAGCTCGCCGGCTAGTAATCACCTATATCATGTAGGTGTTATGAGTTCGTGTTTGCGTATGTGGGTCTCTCCGGACCGTGTTAGTGTTCAACGACACTAAGTGGTTATGTGGGTCGAGTTGACCGTGTTGACCGTGTTTGACCTAATGACCCGTTGGTGACGGTTTTGGATCAAGTGTTCGTGTATCGTGCGGTTTAGTGTCGTGTGAAGTGTACGGATACCAAAACCATTCCTATGAGGAAACTTACTAATTATGGTAAGTTTCTATTTTATTTGGCAAGTTATGCATAAAATCATATTCCGAATATCCTAACATGCATATTTATCCTAAATGAGCATGTTATCACATAGCACATAGTTACACATAGTCGGTTTAGCATAGTTTGCGCGTAAAAGTTTCTATATTTAGAAAGCTTCTAAAATAAGCATATCTCATCAAGTTTAACAACCAACATCATCTAATATCATTATCTTAGTCCTAAATAACCCATTAATCATGATTATTACAACTAACATGTGACAAATCATTAACTTAGCAAAATAAAGTTACTATATTTAGTAACTTATGAAAATTACACAAAATCAAGTCTCCCAATAACATAATCCTTTCAATATCATCATATAATCAACAAATAAACATGTTAGACTCATAATCATTATCATACCCATTATCAAGTTGCTACCTTGTGATAAAAAGTTACCATTTATAGTAACATTTACCAAATCGTGCCTTTTAACAATTCTAAACATTCCTATGCATCAATATTCATCATGTTAGCTTCTAAACATCATCGTTAAGCATAAATTGTAGATCTAAACTTACAAATGTGATTATCTCAACAAAAATACACACTTTGTAACATTAAAGTTACTATTTATAGTAACACTCACATACTTGACATTTCTTGACCATAATCAACCATTCAAATCATGAAGAACATCCTAAATATTACTTCTAATAACATCTCATCATCTATTATCAAGCCAACATACTTAGATCATCCATGCATGTTCTTAAAAGTAACCATATTATCAATAAAATCAACAAGTCATTGTCATATCTCCTCATAATCATCATAGATCATCAAATCAGTAACATTAGTATTAAATAACAGATCTACAACATAGAAATTTCGTGATTAGGTGTGTGATGGTGATGCATGTGCTAGATTCACATTGCATGTGTGTGTACAAGTGCTAAAAACCCAAAATGATGCTAGATAACTACCTTAGAGTGTTCAAGAAGGCTGAAATGAGGTTGGAACAGATCTAGTTATCTTCCAGGAGCTCTAAGACGTTCAAAACGATGGATGGTGCTCCTTAGCTCGACCCCAATCACCAAAAGCTTCAATGGGGCTTCTTAAGTGTTGGATTTCTTGGTTCCAGAGGTGGTAAAGTGTAATCAGATGAAGAAGACGAGCAAATGTGGTCTGGTGATCGAGTTATAGAGGTATAGGGCGACTGGAGTGATTACATCTTGAATTAATAAAGATTCTGCGCAACTAGGCTCGTCGCGTACCGCGACACCGCCCAAAAATCATTCCCGCGTACCGCGGCGATTAAAATAATCATTCTGTTCCCGAAACACGCCGCGTACCGCGGAGGTGGAAGATGATCGGTCGTCGCGTACCGCGACGCTTTTCGGAGAATTCAAATCCTCCCGCCCAGGCTTCGCGTACCGTGAAGGACTAATTGGGTGCCCATCGCGTACCGCGATGGGTTTCGGCTGAGCCCAATAGGCCTAATTTCATTGTTTTGAACCGAATTTCTCGTATTTCTCGAATACGATCATCGTTTCTCGACACTTAAGCGTTGTTCTACTAACTTAGGTTCCCTGGAACCTAATTGTGCAGTGAAAGTGTACTGTGGTTTGATCCGTTCACCAACGTTCGTCATTCAAGACACGTGCGAGTTTCGTGCGATAATTCCACGAATTATCGGTGTGTTTGGTCCGTTGTGCCACGTGTCACACTAAATATAATTATGCTAGGGCCACGTATGAAATATAATACACATTATTATTAAATTAAAATAATTGCTGACCTGGAAATTGCGAGGTGTCACATCATCCTCTAGTTAATAGGAATTTCGTCCCGAAATTCAGTTCGTGTTGCCGGTGTTAGTCTGGTCGGAGAATAAGTGAGGGTATTTCTGTTTCATCTGGTCCTCTCGTTCCTAGGTGTACTCCGGTCCTCGTCGCGAATTCCATCGTATCTTCACGATCGATATCTTGCTAAGCTTCAACTTCTTGATTTCTCGGTCCATGATTTCCACCGGTTCCTCAACGAAATGAAGTTGTTCATCAATCTGGATTTCCTCCAAAGGATTTGCGAGCGTTTCATCTGATAGACATTTCTTGAGATTCGATACGTGGAATACATTGTGTACGCTGCTCAATTCCTGTGGCAGTTGTAGTTCGTAGGCCGCTGGGCCTATCCGTTTAGTGATTTCAAAGGGTCCGATATAACGAGGGTTTAGCTTTCCCCGCTTTCCGAATCGAATCACTCCCTTCCAAGGCGAGACTTTTAAGTAGTACTCGGTCTCCCACTTGGGAATTCTAAAGGTTCGCGTCTCTTGTCGGCGTAGCTCTTTTGTCGATCCGACCTGCTGCCATCCTGTTTCGTATTTGCACGATCTTTTCGGTCGTTTCGTGCACGAGTTCGGGTCCGGTAAATTGGCTTTCACCAACTTCCGCCCAGCAAAGTGGTGATCTACACTTACGTCCGTATAGTGCCTCAAACGATGCAGCTTCAATGTTGGTGGGATAGCTGGTATTATATGAGAATTCCTACCAGAGGTAAGTGAGTCTCCCAGCTGTTTCCAAAGTCGATCACGCATGCCCGAAGCATGCCCTCTAAAGTCTGGGTGGTTCGTTCACTCTGACCATCCGTTTGTGGGTGATAAGCGGTACTCACATCCAATCTTGTCCCGAGTGCCCTGTGTAAAGACCTCTAAAAATGTGCCGTGAAACGGCTGTCTCAGTCAGATATAATGGAGATTGGGATTCCGTGTCTGGACACGATTTCCTTCAAGTAGACTCGAGTTAACTTGTCCCGTTTGTCAGTCTCTTTGATTGGTAGAAAGTGTGCCGATTTCGTGAGTCGGTCTACGATACCCCAGATGGTATCGCAACCACTTGCTGTCCTCGGCAGCTTGGTGGTAAAATCCATGGAAATCTGCTCCCATTTCTATACTGGAATTTCTGGTTGTTGGAGTAACCCTGATGGTTTCTGATATTCGACCTTAACCTTGGAGCAAGTCAGGCGCTTACTCACATAGGTTGCTATCTCTGACTTCATATTAGGCCACCAGTGAGTTGCCTTTAGATCGTGGTACATCTTGTCGGAACCTGGATGTTCTGAGTATCTACTCTTGTGAGCCTCATCCATCACTACTTCTCTAAATCCTCCGTAGCGTGGAATCCAAATTCGATCCATCAGATGGTAAGCTCCGTCATCCTTCCGTTTTATCTGTTTGTCCATACCCCGCATAGCTTCGAGGGTAAGGTTTTCCTTTTTCAGAGCTTCCTGTTGTGCAATACGGATTTGGTTGGGTAATTCAGAGTGAATGGTAAGCTGTAGTGCACGTACGCGTTTAGTTGTTTCCTTCCGGCTCAGTGCGTTGGCTACTACGTTAGCTTTCCCAGGGTGATACTTGATTGCACAATCATAATCTCCTATCAGCTCGACCCATCTGTGTTGTCTCATGTTTTGCTCCTTCTGGTCGAAAATGTGTTGCAGGCTCTTATGATCAGTGAATATAGTGCACTTGGTGCCATACAAATAGTGTTGCCAGATCTTCAAGGTAACCACTACGGCTCCTAACTCCAAGCCATGAGTCGTGTAATTCCTTTTTGTACACTTTCAATTGTCGTGACGCATAAGCTATGACTTTCTCATGTTGCATCAGCACACCACCGAGTCCTTGCTTCAATGCGTCGCAGTAGACTACAAAGTCTTCGCACCTGTCTGGTAATGATAGGATCGGTGTGCTGCACTGTTTCTGTTTCAATAATTCTAACGCAGTTTCTTGTTTTTCTCCCCATTCAACTTCTTGTCTTTATGCGTAAGGGACGTTAATGATTGTGCGATCTTCAAGAATACGTCGATAAATCGTCTGTAGTACCCGGCCAACCTTAGAAACTATCGCACCTCGGTCGGAGTCTTAGGTGCTGTCCAGTTCTTGATTGCCTCAACCTTGGCTGGGTCTACGTGTATCCCTTTCGCGTTCACAACGTGTCCAAAGAACTGAACTTCGCGAATCCAAACATCACATTTGGAAAATTTCGCGTAGAGTTGTTCCTTCTTCAGTAGTTTTAAGACACGTTTTAAGTGATCGGCGTGTTCTTCTTGCGTCTTGGTGTATATCAGGGTACCGTTTATGAACACGATCACGAATTTGTCCAGATACGGCTTACACACCCGATTCATGAGATCCATGAATACTGCTGGTGCGTTGGTCAGTCTGAAAGGCATGACTAGAAATTCGTAGTGTCCGTACCATGTCCTGAAAACTGTCTTCGGTATGTCTCCCTCCTGTATTCTAAGTTGATGGTAACCGGATCTCAAATCGATCTTCGAATAGTAGCCTGGCCCTTGCAATTGGTCAAACAGGTCGTCTATTCGAGGTAGAGGGTATCGATTCTTGATAGTTACCTTGTTCAGTTCTCGGTAGTCTATACACATACGGAATGAACCGTCTTTCTTCTTTACGAACAGGACCGGTGCTCCCCAAGGTGAGAAGCTTGGTCGGATAAATCCTTTATCTAACAACTCTTGCAGTTGTAAGCTTCTTAATAAACCTTAGTGAAACTAGATAAACCTTATCTGGTAAAAACGCTAATGGTGATCAAGTTAAGATAAATGAGGTTCTATTAACGGTAGGATCACACTCTTTAAGCACAATATACCTGTGAAATTCTTACCATTGACGTTAGTCGGTTTTGATGTGGTAATCGGATTGGATTGGTTAGCTACAAACCAAGCTTGTATCTTATGCGATACCAAATCAATTGAAGTTAGTGTTCCAACGGGAGGAAAATTGATCATCAAGGGAGATATGTGAACGAATTATGTCAGAATCATTTCTATGATCAAAGAAACTAAGTGTTTAAACCAAGGTTGTTTAGCTTATCTAATCTCAGTCATTGTAATGATCAAGAAAAGAAGAAACTGTCAGATGTAACAGTTGTGGCTAATTATCCTGAAGTTTTTCTAGATAAATTACCTTGTTTACCACCGGAACGAGTATTAGAATTTAATAGCAATATGGTACTAGGTATGACTCCAATTGCTAAATCCCCTTATAGATTGGCACCGACTGAGATGAAGGAGCTCAAGAAACAATTAGATGAGCTATTGGCTTAAAGGTTTTATTCAACCTAGTTCATCACCTTAGGGAGCTCCAATATTTTTTTTTGTCAAAAAGAAAGATGGGTCAATGAGAATGTGCATTGACTATAGGGAGCTAAATAAGGTGGCTATTAAGATTAGTATCCACATCCACGAATTGTTTATTTGCTCGATCAATTTCAAGAAACTTGTCATTTTTCGAAAATCGATCTTCGATCGAGATATCATCAATTGAAAGTCAAGGAAGAAGATATTCCTAAAATTGCTTTTCCATACAAGGTATGGCATTATGAGTTCACTGTTATGCCATTTGGACATACTAATGCTCCAACTGCCTTTATGGATATGATGAACCGGATATGCAAACTTTATCTAGTCAAATTCATCATTGTGTTCATTGATGATATTCTTACTTACTCAAAAACACCCGAGGATCATGCTAGACATCTTAGAACCCTATTTGAACTACTAATACATGAGAAATTATATGCTAAATTCTCAAAATGTGAGTTCTGGCTCACAGAGGTACAATTTTTAGAACATGTTATTAATGCTCATGGTATTCAAGTAGATCCATCTAAGATAGATGGTATTATCATATGGGAGAACCCCAAGTCATCAACAGAGGTGCGTAGTTTCTTAGGCTTGGTTGCTTATTAGCATCGATTTAATTAGAATTTCTTCCGAATAGCCGTTCCCATCACCTTATTGACTAGAAAGTGAGAAAATTTTGAATAGGTTCTTAAACAATGTGAATCTTTCAAAATTCTTAGAAGATAAGTTGACTCACACTCTGGTCCTAGTCTTACATAAAAGTGTTGAGAACTTTGTTATCTATTGTTATGCTTCTCATACAGGATTAGGATGTGTACTTAGGCAACAAAACAAAGTGATTGTTTATGCATTACGTCAGTTAAAAACCCATTGAAAAAAAAATTATGCAACTCTTGATTTGGAACTAGACGTCGTTATCTTTACATTGAATTTATGGAGACATTACCTTTACTGAATTCATTTCATAGTTTAGACTGACCATAAGAGTTCAAAAATTTATCTTTGGTTAGAAGGATGTGACGTACTTGTAATAACTCGATAGGTTAAAGTTTGTTACTTCGAACGTCATTCGAATAGGAAAAGTAACGCATTTTTCTTGAAAATGCCAAACGAGTCAAAGTTTACGGTTTTTACAAGAGGAACTTGTTCAATCTACTTGATTGAAATTAGTTAAATGTAAAAATCTTCAAAACTACAAAAATTTTGATACGACAAGTATTCATTATATAATTCTAAATTAAAACATTTGTGTGCCACGTTCATGAAGTAGGATAATCATGCAAGGCGAATTACCGTTGCGGGTGCACACGGAATGATAATTTGCAGTACATGTAAATCCTGCTGTAAGGGACAATGGACACAATCATAACAGATTTTAAATCCAAATCCTAAAAGAATTAAATATGCGAAAACAAAGTAGGATATAGACATGAAACAATTATGAATGTGAAATTCTCTATCACAAAGAAATACAAATATGGTAGTAGACGCCTTAAGCCGAAAGGAGGCAAAGAAACCAAAAAGAGTGTGTGCTTAAGGCTTGAACTAAAACTTAATGTAATTTAATAAATTAGATTAAAGAAGCAGAAAAACAAGCCAAAAAAAATCACTAAACAACCAATTCAAATCGAAAATCAACAAGAAAAGAGACTTAAACTTAAAAAAAAAAAAGGTTGATGTTAATTAAGATTAAATTGAACTTCAAATGTGATCATGAATACACATGAAAATTAGAGTCAGCAATGTGAATATATATATATATATATATATATATATATATAACTGCCCCTATTTCAATAATCTCGAGGACGGGATTAAAATAAAGGTGGGGAGGATGTAACATTTCATTTTAAAAATATATACAAAATACTTTCGTTTATAATTAAAATATTATTACTCAAAAATATAATAATAGAAACGATCATTTGAATTGTAAGATCTCATTTAATGAATAAAATAGTTTATTTTATAAAATATGATTTTTTTTCGAAAGTATAAGGCTAGATTTGAAAATTCAAAATTTTATCGTTCGTTTAAACGAATAAGTATGATAAAACAATTATTAAAAATAATTGGTGTCTATACAATCGTTAACTTTAGTTAAAAATCGGTTAAATAATAATAATAATAATAATAATAATAATAATAATAATAAAATATATTATAATGAAACTTGATCCGTTTTTAACGAAACTTAGGTCGAAATGTACAGAAAAATGATTAGGTCGTAACTGTATATTTATAATTTTATAAAACACGATAGTTTAAAAGTTATAATAGAAAAAGAAAATTTGTTCCAAATTAATTAAAAAAAAAGGAAAAAAAAATAATAGAAAGAGTGCACGTGTGCAAGTGCAGTGATGAATCAAATGGCAAATTAAATTGTGATTTACACGTAAAAGATGAGTATCATCTCATCCTAATAATATTTATCCATCCGACAAATTAAGTCGGTTAAACATACATATACATATATAGGTTGCTTTATTTTAAATAAAGAAACAAAATGGTAAACATTTTTCAAGCTCAAGAATTTGAAGAATTTATGCCGATCAGATGAAAAACTGATTTAGTTCGTGAAGTTTTATGAAATTTCTTCATATTAGAAGGTCGGTGCACATTTAGGTATATATATTTTCTAAGTTTAACTCATAAATTAAACTTTTGAATATTATTAGCTTATAGGGTTGAGATTAAGATCTGACCCTATGTATATAAATAATATATTGAAATTATGATCTATTTTAGGAACAGGAAAATAAACATTTGGAATCATTCCTTTGAGATAGTTATAAAGATAAATTAAGCAGAAACGTTGCCCAAATTTATACTGAGAAGTTTTAAACTGTGACTCAGCCAACCAAAAATACAGGTGAATACATTTAACTTGTTTTTAAATATAAATGTATTTTTTTAGCATGGTATGTTTAACTTTGACGCATAAAGGGATACTATTAGACCAGCATTTAGGCCATTAGTATACATACGATTTGCAAATTGTATCCGCTATGGGTGAAATTCCCATACGTGGCTGGTAACGTGGGCTAGGGGTGTCGTTCGGGTTGGTTCCTCGGGTTTCGGGTTACTCGGGTCGGGTTATTCGGGTTTTTGTAATATGAAATTGGAACCGAGAACCGAACCATTTAACTTCGGTTTAATTGGTTCTCGGGTTTCGGTTCTCGGGTTTAATCGGGTTGGGTTAAACGGTTCTCGGGTAATACTTGAAAAACTAATATACTGTTTTTCAAACAAATAAAATTAAAACATGTTTAACCAAAATATACATTTCCTTAAAAATTTCAAATGTTTAACCATAACATAACAAAAACATGTTTAACCAAAACATACATTTCTTCAATAATGTCAAAACATATAAAAGATTTGAAAATCAAAAAATGTTATCGCCCCTTAAAATCCTAGTTCGGGTTATTCGGGTTTACCCGAACAAATCTCGTGGGTACCCAAGGACCGAACCATTCTAAGTTTTCGGGTTCGGGTAATAGGCTTTTTCGGGTTGGTTATTTTCGGGTTCGAGTTTTTCGGGTTCGGGTATGAGTTTTTCGGGTTGGTTCTTCGGGTTCGGGTAAAAAACACACCCCTAACGTGGGCTGGAAGGTTATACGTAAGACGCACTCCGCAGGGAACCTAACCAGTGACGGGCTGTGGGCTGGAGGGAACAATTGTAAGACGCAGTACGCTGTTGTTCCTAACCAGTGACAGTACAAGCCAGGGATGCAGTGGTTGTATCGATCAGTGAAATAACCTGCTAAATGTGTAGTATTGCCACTAATAATTATGGTTAAAGTACCGAATATGCTATGCTTACATATCGAGTCTGTTATTTGTATTCACCAACACTATGTTGACGTTTTATTTTCAAAAACTTTTCAGGGAATAATGAAATATAAACAAGAAGCAAGATTAGAGATTCTTGGCCTATGATGCGTTGAATAAGATCTTGTGGTGAAACCATGGAGCTATTGGAGCTATGCCTCCAAGTCATGTATAAACCGGATATTATAAAACGAAATGTAATTATGCGTGTGTAAAAATCCGGTTTACTATAAATTGAATTGATGGTGTTCATACCTATGCGTATGAAGCTTTATGAAATCCTGTAAAGTTATTTTGAAAAGTTATTAACAAACGATGAAAATTGGTCTTTCATACCCACGCATATGAACTATTTATAAATCATGAAAAACGGTTTCACATCCATGCATGTGAACTATTTGTAAAATTATGAATTCATTAAATAACGCTTCCGCTGAAACATATGAAAAAGAATAATAAACTCTGACCGAGACTGTATTATCCATGAAACCAATTCGGGTCACAGCGCCCGGGTCGCCGAGAGCCCGGGGTGTGACAAGTTGGTATCAGAGCTCCTGGTTTTAGCGAAATATGTACTAATGATAGTATTTAAGCTTTAACCGAATTGTGATAAGTGCCTATCAAAGGAATAGGTAGAATAGTATTTTTGAAATACTATGAATGATTGAAATAACATAGTGAATCTTGATGATAGCCTATAAGTTGAATTATGATAAATTTTTATTAGAGTTTGTCAAATATCTTATTACGTAGACAATGTCTAGAAATTTAAACAATAGCAAACCTTCTGCAAATAAATGTGGGCGAAAGAGAAAAACAGATATTATTGAAACCGTGACTCAGGATAATACTGAGATACAATCAATGATTGTATAATGAATAAAAGATGTGTTTCTGTCAATAATCGCTAAAAAATTCGAATCTCACGAAAACAATAACAAAAGAAAACGATGCATCTTAAATGAACAATGAAAATTATGAAGCTTCGATTTTAAAGCAATCCGAAACTAAGGAATGTTAGTATAAAACATTCCAATATTGTAAACCTCCTAAGTTCACTAGAACGGAAGGAGCTGTCATAGCTTTAAGATGAATTACAAAGATTGAGGCCGTACTTGTTATTAGCAATTGTGATGATGAAGATATGGTTGTATATACTTTTAAAGTCGTTTAAAGATACAGCTTTAGAATGGTGGAATTCCATTATTCAAACCAAAAATAAAAACTAAGCATATATTATGACTGGAAAGTTTTCGGGAGTTGGTAACTCGATGATTTTGCCTAATGAATGAAAAAGAAGAGATCGAGTGGAAATTTCTGAGCCATCTCATGGTCGGTGCTAGGCATCAAGAATACCTTTCTAAATACTTTGAAAATGCTCGATTGATGCAACTTCTTGTGACACCAGAATCAAACCTTATTAGTCATTATATCAAGGGATTCTTATTTGAAACTAATGACATGGTTAAGGCTATTATGCCTCGGACCACTGACTCAGCCGTTGAGCTGGTAGGGTTTTAAATTAAACAAAGCAAGTGGAATTAATGCGGCTGGTGGTTCGGGAGCAAAAGTTAATCCAAATGCGAAAAAAATGACTCGAGCTTTAGCTCTTAATGTTAAGGAAGTTGCAAACATGCCAGATATCATTACCGGTACGTTTATTATCAATAATGTTTATGCTAAGGTATTGTTTGATTCATAAGCAAATCAAAGATTTATTGATTATGAATTCTGTAAGCTTCTTAATGAACCACTAGTGAAACTAGATAAACCTTATCTGGTAAAAACGCTAATGGTGATCAAGTTAAGATAAATGAGGTTCTATTAACGGTAGGATCACACTCTTTAAGCACAATATACCTGTGAAATTCTTACCATTGACGTTAGTCGGTTTTGATGTGGTAATCGGATTGGATTGGTTAGCTACAAACCAAGCTTGTATCTTATGCGATACCAAATCAATTGAAGTTAGTGTTCCAACGGGAGGAAAATTGATCATCAAGGGAGATATGTGAACGAATTATGTCAGAATCATTTCTATGATCAAAGAAACTAAGTGTTTAAACCAAGGTTGTTTAGCTTATCTAATCTCAGTCATTGTAATGATCAAGAAAAGAAGAAACTGTCAGATGTAACAGTTGTGGCTAATTATCCTGAAGTTTTTCTAGATAAATTACCTTGTTTACCACCGGAACGAGTATTAGAATTTAATAGCAATATGGTACTAGGTATGACTCCAATTGCTAAATCCCCTTATAGATTGGCACCGACTGAGATGAAGGAGCTCAAGAAACAATTAGATGAGCTATTGGCTTAAAGGTTTTATTCAACCTAGTTCATCACCTTAGGGAGCTCCAATATTTTTTTTTGTCAAAAAGAAAGATGGGTCAATGAGAATGTGCATTGACTATAGGGAGCTAAATAAGGTGGCTATTAAGATTAGTATCCACATCCACGAATTGTTTATTTGCTCGATCAATTTCAAGAAACTTGTCATTTTTCGAAAATCGATCTTCGATCGAGATATCATCAATTGAAAGTCAAGGAAGAAGATATTCCTAAAATTGCTTTTCCATACAAGGTATGGCATTATGAGTTCACTGTTATGCCATTTGGACATACTAATGCTCCAACTGCCTTTATGGATATGATGAACCGGATATGCAAACTTTATCTAGTCAAATTCATCATTGTGTTCATTGATGATATTCTTACTTACTCAAAAACACCCGAGGATCATGCTAGACATCTTAGAACCCTATTTGAACTACTAATACATGAGAAATTATATGCTAAATTCTCAAAATGTGAGTTCTGGCTCACAGAGGTACAATTTTTATAACATGTTATTAATGCTCATGGTATTCAAGTAGATCCATCTAAGATAGATGGTATTAACATATGGGAGAACCCCAAGTCATCAACAGAGGTGCGTAGTTTCTTAGGCTTGGTTGCTTATTAGCATCGATTTAATTAGAATTTCTTCCGAATAGCCGTTCCCATCACCTTATTGACTAGAAAGTGAGAAAATTTTGAATAGGTTCTTAAACAATGTGAATCTTTCAAAATTCTTAGAAGATAAGTTGACTCACACTCTGGTCCTAGTCTTACATAAAAGTGTTGAGAACTTTGTTATCTATTGTTATGCTTCTCATACAGGATTAGGATGTGTACTTAGGCAACAAAACAAAGTGATTGTTTATGCATTACGTCAGTTAAAAACCCATTGAAAAAAAAAATTATGCAACTCTTGATTTGGAACTAGACGTCGTTATCTTTACATTGAATTTATGGAGACATTACCTTTACTGAATTCATTTCATAGTTTAGACTGACCATAAGAGTTCAAAAATTTATCTTTGGTTAGAAGGATGTGACGTACTTGTAATAACTCGATAGGTTAAAGTTTGTTACTTCGAACGTCATTCGAATAGGAAAAGTAACGCATTTTTCTTGAAAATGCCAAACGAGTCAAAGTTTACGGTTTTTACAAGAGGAACTTGTTCAATCTACTTGATTGAAATTAGTTAAATGTAAAAATCTTCAAAACCACAAAAATTTTGATACGACAAGTATTCATTATATAATTCTAAATTAAAACATTTGTGTGCCACGTTCATGAAGTAGGATAATCATGCAAGGCGAATTACCGTTGCGGGTGCACACGGAATGATAATTTGCAGTACATGTAAATCCTGCTGTAAGGGACAATGGACACAATCATAACAGATTTTAAATCCAAATCCTAAAAGAATTAAATATGCGAAAACAAAGTAGGATATAGACATGAAACAATTATGAATGTGAAATTCTCTATCACAAAGAAATACAAATATGGTAGTAGACGCCTTAAGCCGAAAGGAGGCAAAGAAACCAAAAAGAGTGTGTGCTTAAGGCTTGAACTAAAACTTAATGTAATTTAATAAATTAGATTAAAGAAGCAGAAAAACAAGCCAAAAAAAATCACTAAACAACCAATTCAAATCGAAAATCAACAAGAAAAGAGACTTAAACTTAAAAAAAAAAAGGTTGATGTTAATTAAGATTAAATTGAACTTCAAATGTGATCATGAATACACATGAAAATTAGAGTCAGCAATGTGAATATATATATATATATATATATATAACTGCCCCTATTTCAATAATCTCGAGGACGAGATTAAAATAAAGGTGGGGAGGATGTAACATTTCATTTTAAAAATATATACAAAATACTTTCGTTTATAATTAAAATATTATTACTCAAAAATATAATAATAGAAACGATCATTTGAATTGTAAGATCTCATTTAATGAATAAAATAGTTTATTTTATAAAATATGATTTTTTTTTTCGAAAGTATAAGACTAGATTTGAAAATTCAAAATTTTATCGTTCGTTTAAACGAATAAGTATGATAAAACAATTATTAAAAATTATTGGTGTCTATACAATCGTTAACTTTAGTTAAAAATCGGTTAAATAATAATAATAATAATAATAATAATAATAATAATAAAATATATTATAATGAAACTTGATCCGTTTTTAACGAAACTTAGGTCGAAATGTACAGAAAAATGATCAGGTCGTAACTGTATATTTATAATTTTATAAAACACGATAGTTTAAAAGTTATAATAGAAAAAGAAAATTTGTTCCAAATTAATTAAAAAAAAGGAAAAAAAATAATAGAAAGAGTGCACGTGTGCAAGTGCAGTGATGAATCAAATGGCAAATTAAATTGTGATTTACACGTAAAAGATGAGTATCATCTCATCCTAATAATATTTATCCATCCGACAAATTAAGTCGGTTAAACATACATATACATATATAGGTTGCTTTATTTTAAATAAAGAAACAAAGTGGTAAACATTTTTCAAGCTCAAGAATTTGAAGAATTTATGCCGATCAGATGAAAAAACTGATTTAGTTCATGAAGTTTTATGAAATTTCTTCATATTAGAAGGTCGGTGCACATTTAGGTATATATATTTTCTAAGTTTAACTCATAAATTAAACTTTTGAATATTATTAGCTTATAGGGTTGAGATTAAGATCTGACCCTATGTATATAAATAATATATTGAAATTATGATCTATTTTAGGAACAGGAAAATAAACATTTGGAATCATTCCTTTGAGATAGTTATAAAGATAAATTAAGCAGAAACGTTGCCCAAATTTATACTGAGAAGTTTTAAACTGTGACTCAGCCAACCAAAAATACAGGTGAATACATTTAACTTGTTTTTAAATATAAATGTATTTTTTTAGCATGGTATGTTTAACTTTGACGCATAAAGGGATACTATTAGACCAGCATTTAGGCCATTAGTATACATACGATTTGCAAATTGTATCCGCTATGGGTGAAATTCCCATACGTGGCTGGTAACGTGGGCTGGAAGGTTATACGTAAGACGCACTCCGCAGGGAACCTAACCAGTGACGGGCTGTGGGCTGGAGGGAACAATTGTAAGACGCAGTACGCTGTTGTTCCTAACCAGTGACAGTACAAGCCAGGGATGCAGTGGTTGTATCGATCAGTGAAATAACCTGCTAAATGTGTAGTATTGCCACTAATAATTATGGTTAAAGTACCGAATATGCTATGCTTACATATCGAGTCTGTTATTTGTATTCACCAACACTATGTTGACGTTTTATTTTCAAAAACTTTTCAGGGAATAATGAAATATAAACAAGAAGCAAGATTAGAGATTCTTGGCCTATGATGCCTTGAATAAGATCTTGTGGTGAAACCATGGAGCTATTGGAGCTATGCCTCCAAGTCATGTATAAACCGGATATTATAAAACGAAATGTAATTATGCGTGTGTAAAAATCCGGTTTACTATAAATTGAATTGATGGTGTTCATACCTATGCGTATGAAGCTTTATGAAATCCTGAAAAGTTATTTTGAAAAGTTATTAACAAACGATGAAAATTGGTCTTTCATACCCACGCGTATGAACTATTTATAAATCATGAAAAACGGTTTCACATCCATGCATGTGAACTATTTGTAAAATTATGAATTCATTAAATAACGCTTCCGCTGAAACATATGAAAAAGAATAATAAACTCTGACCGAGACTGTATTATCCATGAAACCAATTCGGGTCACAGCGCCCGGGTCGCCGAGAGCCCGGGGTGTGACAAGTTGGTATCAGAGCTCCTGGTTTTAGCGAAATATGTACTAATGATAGTATTTAAGCTTTAACCGAATTGTGATAAGTGCCTATCAAAGGAATAGGTAGAATAGTATTTTTGAAATACTATGAATGATTGAAATAACATAGTGAATCTTGATGATAGCCTATAAGTTGAATTATGATAAATTTTTATTAGAGTTTGTCAAATATCTTATTACGTAGACAATGTCTAGAAATTTAAACAATAGCAAACCTTCTGCAAATAAATGTGGGCGAAAGAGAAAAACAGATATTATTGAAACCGTGACTCAGGATAATACTGAGATACAATCAATGATTGTATAATGAATAAAAGATGTGTTTCTGTCAATAATCGCTAAAAAATTCGAATCTCACGAAAACAATAACAAAAGAAAACGATGCATCTTAAATGAACAATGAAAATTATGAAGCTTTGATTTTAAAGCAATCCGAAACTAAGGAATGCTAGTATAAAACATTCCAATCTTGTAAACCTCCTAAGTTCACTAGAACGGAAGGAGCTGTCATAGCTTTAAGATGAATTACAAAGATTGAGGCCGTACTTGTTATTAGCAATTGTGATGATGAAGATATGGTTGTATATACTTTTAAAGTCGTTTAAAGATACAGCTTTAGAATGGTGGAATTCCATTATTCAAACCAAAAATAAAAACTAAGCATATATTATGACTGGAAAGTTTTCGGGAGTTGGTAACTCGATGATTTTGCCTAATGAATGAAAAAGAAGAGATCGAGTGGAAATTTCTGAGCCATCTCATGGTCGGTGCTAGGCATCAAGAATACCTTTCTAAATACTTTGAAAATGCTCGATTGATGCAACTTCTTGTGACACCAGAATCAAACCTTATTAGTCATTATATCAAGGGATTCTTATTTGAAACTAATGACATGGTTAAGGCTATTATGCCTCGGACCACTGACTCAGCCGTTGAGCTGGTAGGGTTCTAAATTAAACAAAGCAAGTGGAATTAATGCGGCTGGTGGTTCGGGAGCAAAAGTTAATCCAAATGCGAAAAAAATGACTCGAGCTTTAGCTCTTAATGTTAAGGAAGTTGCAAACATGCCAGATATCATTACCGGTACGTTTATTATCAATAATTTTTATGCTAAGGTATTGTTTGATTCATAAGCAAATCAAAGATTTATTGATTATGAATTCTGTAAGCTTCTTAATGAACCACTAGTGAAACTAGATAAACCTTATCTGGTAAAAACGCTAATGGTGATCAAGTTAAGATAAATGAGGTTCTATTAACGGTAGGATCACACTCTTTAAGCACAATATACCTGTGAAATTCTTACCATTGACGTTAGTCGGTTTTGATGTGGTAATCGGATTGGATTGGTTAGCTACAAACCAAGCTTGTATCTTATGCGATACCAAATCAATTGAAGTTAGTGTTCCAACGGGAGGAAAATTGATCATCAAGGGAGATATGTGAACGAATTATGTCAGAATCATTTCTATGATCAAAGAAACTAAGTGTTTAAACCAAGGTTGTTTAGCTTATCTAATCTCAGTCATTGTAATGATCAAGAAAAGAAGAAACTGTCAGATGTAACAGTTGTGGCTAATTATCCTGAAGTTTTTCTAGATAAATTACCTTGTTTACCACCGGAACGAGTATTAGAATTTAATAGCAATATGGTACTAGGTATGACTCCAATTGCTAAATCCCCTTATAGATTGGCACCGACTGAGATGAAGGAGCTCAAGAAACAATTAGATGAGCTATTGGCTTAAAGGTTTTATTCAACCTAGTTCATCACCTTAGGGAGCTCCAATATTTTTTTTTGTCAAAAAGAAAGATGGGTCAATGAGAATGTGCATTGACTATAGGGAGCTAAATAAGGTGGCTATTAAGATTAGTATCCACATCCACGAATTGTTTATTTGCTCGATCAATTTCAAGAAACTTGTCATTTTTCGAAAATCGATCTTCGATCGAGATATCATCAATTGAAAGTCAAGGAAGAAGATATTCCTAAAATTGCTTTTCCATACAAGGTATGGCATTATGAGTTCACTGTTATGCCATTTGGACATACTAATGCTCCAACTGCCTTTATGGATATGATGAACCGGATATGCAAACTTTATCTAGTCAAATTCATCATTGTGTTCATTGATGATATTCTTACTTACTCAAAAACACCCGAGGATCATGCTAGACATCTTAGAACCCTATTTGAACTACTAATACATGAGAAATTATATGCTAAATTCTCAAAATGTGAGTTATGGCTCACAGAGGTACAATTTTTAGAACATCTTATTAATGCTCATGGTATTCAAGTAGATCCATCTAAGATAGATGGTATTATCATATGGGAGAACCCCAAGTCATCAACAGAGGTGCGTAGTTTCTTAGGCTTGGTTGCTTATTATCATCGATTTAATTATAATTTCTTCCGAATAGCCGTTCCCATCACCTTATTGACTAGAAAGTGAGAAAATTTTGAATAGGTTCTTAAACAATGTGAATCTTTCAAAATTCTTAGAAGATAAGTTGACTCACACTCTGGTCCTAGTCTTACATAAAAGTGTTGAGAACTTTGTTATCTATTGTGATGCTTCTCATACAGGATTAGGATGTGTACTTAGGCAACAAAACAAAGTGATTGTTTATGCATCACGTCAGTTAAAAACCCATTGAAAAAAAAAATTATGCAACTCTTGATTTGGAACTAGACGTCGTTATCTTTACATTGAATTTATGGAGACATTACCTTTACTGAGTTCATTTCATAGTTTAGACTGACCATAAGAGTTCAAAAATTTATCTTTGGTTAGAAGGATGTGACGTACTTGTAATAACTCGATAGGTTAAAGTTTGTTACTTCGAACGTCATTCGAATAGGAAAAGTAACGCATTTTTCTTGAAAATGCCAAACGAGTCAAAGTTTACGGTTTTTACAAGAGGAACTTGTTCAATCTACTTGATTGAAATTAGTTAAATGTAAAAATCTTCAAAACCACAAAAATTTTGATACGACAAGTATTCATTATATAATTCTAAATTAAAACATTTGTGTGCCACGTTCATGAAGTAGGATAATCATGCAAGGCGAATTACCGTTGCGGGTGCACACGGAATGATAATTTGCAGTACATGTAAATCCTGCTGTAAGGGACAATGGACACAATCATAACAGATTTTAAATCCAAATCCTAAAAGAATTAAATATGCGAAAACAAAGTAGGATATAGACATGAAACAATTATGAATGTGAAATTCTCTATCACAAAGAAATACAAATATGGTAGTAGACGCCTTAAGCCGAAAGGAGGCAAAGAAACCAAAAAGAGTGTGTGCTTAAGGCTTGAACTAAAACTTAATGTAATTTAATAAATTAGATTAAAGAAGCAGAAAAACAAGCCAAAAAAAATCACTAAACAACCAATTCAAATCGAAAATCAACAAGAAAAGAGACTTAAACTTAAAAAAAAAAGGTTGATGTTAATTAAGATTAAATTGAACTTCAAATGTGATCATGAATACACATGAAAATTAGAGTCAGCAATGTGAATATATATATATATAGGGGAAAGATCAAATAAAAAGTATATTTTGCCTAAGAAGGCTAAGAAGGATTTTTAAAATCTCCAAAACCGACCCAAACGAACTCCGATTGAGCTCATTTCGATGGCATTGGAACCGTCTCATCGAACCCTACAATATTAGATTTTAAGTTTTCGTTTTAACAACTAGATTTAGATTTTGGGTTTTAGGGCTTGGTTTTTAGCTTTTAAGTTGTATCTTTATGTTAAAGATTTGTTTTTAAAGTTTTGGTTTTAGTATTAGGGTTTATTGTTTACGATTTAAGGTTTGGGTTTTAGGGTTCGACAAGCCGGTTCCAATGATGTAAAAATTAATTCAATCGGGATTTGTTTGAGTCGGTTTTCAAGTTTTTAAAATCCTTCTTAGCCTTCTTAGGCAAAATAGACTTTTTAGGGGAACCTTCCCCTATATATATATATATATATATATATATATATATATATATATATATATATATATATATATATATATATATATATATATATATATATATATATAACTGCCCCTATTTCAATAATCTCGAGGACGAGATTAAAATAAAGGTGGGGAGGATGTAACATTTCATTTTAAAAATATATACAAAATACTTTCGTTTATAATTAAAATATTATTACTCAAAAATATAATAATAGAAACGATCATTTGAATTGTAAGATCTCATTTAATGAATAAAATAGTTTATTTTATAAAATATGATTTTTTTTCGAAAGTATAAGACTAGATTTGAAAATTCAAAATTTTATCGTTCGTTTAAACGAATAAGTATGATAAAACAATTATTAAAAATAATTGGTGTCTATACAATCGTTAACTTTAGTTAAAAATCGGTTAAATAATAATAATAATAATAATAATAATAATAAAATATATTATAATGAAACTTGATCCGTTTTTAACGAAACTTAGGTCGAAATGTACAGAAAAATGATCAGGTCGTAATTGTATATTTATAATTTTATAAAACACGATAGTTTAAAAGTTATAATAGAAAAAGAAAATTTGTTCCAAATTAATTAAAAAAAAGGAAAAAAAATAATAGAAAGAGTGCACGTGTGCAAGTGCAGTGATGAATCAAATGGCAAATTAAATTGTGATTTACACGTAAAAGATGAGTATCATCTCATCCTAATAATATTTATCCATCCGACAAATTAAGTCGGTTAAACATACATATACATATATAGGTTGCTTTATTTTAAATAAAGAAACAAAATGATAAACATTTTTCAAGCTCAAGAATTTGAAGAATTTATGCCGATCAGATGAAAAAACTGATTTAGTTCGTGAAGTTTTATGAAATTTCTTCATATTAGAAGGTCGGTGCACATTTAGGTATATATATTTTCTAAGTTTAACTCATAAATTAAACTTTTGAATATTATTAGCTTATAGGGTTGAGATTAAGATCTGACCCTATGTATATAAATAATATATTGAAATTATGATCTATTTTAGGAACAGGAAAATAAACATTTGGAATCATTCCTTTGAGATAGTTATAAAGATAAATTAAGCAGAAACGTTGCCCAAATTTATACTGAGAAGTTTTAAGCTGTGACTCAGCCAACCAAAAATACAGGTGAATACATTTAACTTGTTTTTAAATATAAATGTATTTTTTTTAGCATGGTATGTTTAACTTTGACGCATAAAGGGATACTATTAGACCAGCATTTAGGCCATTAGTATACATACGATTTGCAAATTGTATCTGCTATGGGTGAAATTCCCATACGTGGCTGGTAACGTGGGCTGGAAGGTTATACGTAAGACGCACTCCGCAGGGAACCTAACCAGTGACGGGCTGTGGGCTGGAGGGAACAATTGTAAGACGCAGTACGCTGTTGTTCCTAACCAGTGACAGTACAAGCCAGGGATGCAGTGGTTGTATCGATCAGTGAAATAACCTGCTAAATGTGTAGTATTGCCACTAATAATTATGGTTAAAGTACCGAATATGCTATGCTTACATATCGAGTCTGTTATTTGTATTCACCAACACTATGTTGACGTTTTATTTTCAAAAACTTTTCAGGGAATAATGAAATATAAACAAGAAGCAAGATTAGAGATTCTTGGCCTATGATGCCTTGAATAAGATCTTGTGGTGAAACCATGGAGCTATTGGAGCTATGCCTCCAAGTCATGTATAAACCGGATATTATAAAACGAAATGTAATTATGCGTGTGTAAAAATCTGGTTTACTATAAATTGAATTGATGGTGTTCATACCTATGCGTATGAAGCTTTATGAAATCCTGAAAAGTTATTTTGAAAAGTTATTAACAAACGATGAAAATTGGTCTTTCATACCCACGCGTATGAACTATTTATAAATCATGAAAAACGGTTTCACATCCATGCATGTGAACTATTTGTAAAATTATGAATTCATTAAATAACGCTTCCGCTGAAACATATGAAAAAGAATAATAAACTCTGACCGAGACTGTATTATCCATGAAACCAATTCGGGTCACAGCGCCCGGGTCGCCGAGAGCCCGGGGTGTGACATTAGGCTAGTTCATTAGATACGGTCATTTGATCAATATGTAATAAACAATTTACCTAGGGCTTTAAAACAGTCTTTTGGGGTATGTAAAACTAACCTTTGCTTAATAAAAGGCTTGTCTTATGTTTTGATCGCTATGATAGTGACACATCACACCTATTTCGAGGTGGGGTGTTACAGTTCACACCCATTGTACCAGTCGGATTCTCTTTCAATTATTTAAGGGTTGATTTTGATTTATTTTGCTTCTTATTTGATAAATGTAGGGCTGATTTTTGGTAAATGTAGGGTTGGTTATTTAGTGTTGATTTTGATTTGATTTAATTTTTAGGCTCATTTTGCTTGTTATTTGATAAATTAAGGTTGATTTAACATGTTATATATTTGATTTGGGGCTGATTTAAGGCTGATCATCTGATTCATTAGTCATTTAGTGTTGATTTTGGTTTGAATTGAATTTAAAAAATAGTTTGCCAATGTCAAAATCAAGGTTTAGTTGATCAAAATCAGTAGTTTTTTGATAACCTTTGCTTACTAATCTGTAGAGGTGGCAATTTTTACCCATGTAAAAGGAAATGAGTTGGTTTGGGTAAACTATTGTAGTATAATGGGTTGAAATGGATAACCTCATAATATTGAATGGGTTGAGATGTGTAGCACTTAAACACAATGCGGGTCAAGACGGGTAAACAAAAAAGTATGCAAATGCAATGGATTCAAGCATTTAAGAATGATTAATATAACATATATTTGAAGAGAAAATAACTAAAAATTATCCAAATGAATTATTTGCTTACTTATAACACATCTTAAGTTAAACCAAATTGATATTTTTTAACAACAATCCATTTAAACCCGAACTAATTTTGCTTAAAACCCGCTTGGACCCGCACCCATCCTGACCCGAACTCGTTCTGACCCGTTACCCAACCCGACCCAACCCGTCCATTTTGCCGGGCATACTAATCTGATAATAATGACGATGAATGGATTTGTGGTTATGAAGTGGGAATTAATTTTATGTGCTCTTGAATCATTTCTGATTTCAGTTTTAGAAATCTAGAATTCGTTAGGATAAAGAACTGATCATGATGTTTAGCGTAACAATTTCAGGGAACAAATCTAAATATATTAATGTGAAATTGTGAATTTTGTTGCTACTTCATATATTTTTCGAATTTTTTTTTGGACTGGGATTAGAAAACATATCCATTACCATCTAAATGTCAGTTTTGCAGGTTAAAACAAATGATACAGAAATACTAAATATCATTTTGGACTGGATCTATTTTGTAGGTGCAGGTAATTTTTTTTTGGCAAAAGGGCCTTCGTTTTGTTTTTTGCTTTAGACCTCCAAAAAGTTAGAGCCGGCACTGATCAGACATCTAACCATTCAGCACTTAATTGTTCAGACGTTATCAAACGGACCCTTAGATAGTGTTTTGGGTTCAAATCACCGGTTCTAGAAACCGTTAGGCTTCTTTTAAATTATAAAAACCATAGCTTCAAATGGGTTGTCTTATCAGACCTATTTGGCCATAAAAATATATTTATACACATCTTTATGTTTCTTTTAGGCATGTATTATGATTTACTTAAATGTAGTGTCGAAAAATTTTGTTAGTATGGAATGTAAAATGGAACTGAATTGAACGTTTGAATATAACCGTTCTTTCAGAAACTAGACTAAACGAATAAAGAATATAAATGAACACATATTATTATAAAAATAAAAATAAATATAAAAATCAGTATTCTTAATTACAAACATCAAACATAATCATATTATGAATATAAAATTAAACATCAAGTATAAAAATGATAAATAAATATAATTATCTTAAACAAAACAAAATTTAGAAATACTCCTTTAAAACTAGTCTAAAATAGTGTTTCAAATAATAATTATGCACATTTAGTAATGTAATTGTTTATTATGTTTTTAACAACATATAAATTACAAGTAATTAGATTTTTGGTTTTAAATCTTAAGATAATAAACTACAATTATAAATTTAAGAATATAAAATATGTTTAATAAATAAACATAATGAACGAATACATTACCGAACTTTCATGAATACAAATAAAAAAACATGACATATGTTTATGTTCATTTATTCATTAAACAATCAGTAGATTGCCGAATGGTTCATTTGTTTTGCTAGTATTTCACTTTTGGTCTATATGTTTCATAAATTACTCGTATAGTGTCAATCTTTATAACATTTGTAACACATATAATCCTGATATTTCACTCTTTGATATTTCTTGTGACCTAAGATTTATATATGTTACACATGTTTAAAGGTTGAGACAATATGAGTAATTTATAAAACTTGTTAATCATATAGATAATTTATGAAACTTAACAACTAAAACTGAAATACTACAAAATCACAATGACCGTATCAACATTTTTCTCTTTAAATGAACATAAACAAACTTATCATCAAAAAATTCACAAACAAATTATTAAATAATAGGCTGAAAAAATGTGACACAAGTTCAATAGAAAAAAACTAACAATAGTTAGTGGTGATAACAAGTTATAAAACGATTTGGTAATTTAGTTGATAGCATACAAAATTTTTTAGCTTAAAATTTATTTCTTTGAACTTTAAATATGTTTTTTAATATTATTATTATTTATTTTCATTTTTTTAATTTGAAAGAAAAGTAGAAAGATAACGATGTGCTCTGGAGTACTTTTAAGAAGAGAACAAAAAGTAAAGAAATGAAAGAAAAAGAATGGAAAACTTTTCTTGTATTTTATTTCAAATCAGAAGTAAAATAAACACCAAATAATTTTGTCTATTTTTTTTTCTCTTTATTTTTTTCATTAAGTGAAACTTAGAAACACTTCATGTTTCATATTTTTTTCATTAAATAAAACTTATAGATACAATCATATTTCTTAATTTCTTTCTTTTCTCTCCTTAACTAAACTCATGAAAGTAGCGTAAGTTTGAAAATGCACAAAGTGCAACTCTCTTAAAATTATAGAGAATAACGAACAAAAAATACAAATTTTAAACCGCATACACATACTACTATACTAGTATAGTTGTATAAACATAAATAAATTTGAAATAATATGTTTTTTATGTTCTTTCTTCATCATTGGACTTGAAGTAAGACGCCGTTGACCATATGAAACCATTGTACAGAAACGATCCAATTTGCAAACGCTAATCGTCTGGTTCGATTTAGATCTACAAATGACAAATCTCAGCAAATCAATGGGAGACCCCCTTTTGTCCGAATCGATCACCAAACTTACTGAAATCGTTATATTTGTAGCGAATACAACCTCCAATCTCAAACCTGAATTGGGTCAACTCCAACAGACCTTACAGCTGATAGCCCCGATCATCGACGACGTGGTGAAGTTTAATCAGATTCTGGATCGATCTGAGCAACAATCCGCCATGTTCATAGATAGAATCCAAGATGCTGAAAAACAGGTACAAAAGTGCTCGAAAATCAAGAGGAATTTAAAGCTAAAAGATGCAAACAACAAGCTGTTAAGATTCTTTCAGCTTGAATTTCAAGCGTATCAATCTCGGGATATCAGACAGACCCTTGTGGAGGTAAATGATGTGAAATCAAGGATGAATAGTTTATCAATGGATGTTTGACGAATTCATCAGACATTTAGTTATAATTCGTTGTCAGTTTCTTCGAGATATGAGTTAATTGAAAGGGGGAAATTAGGTTGGCGTGTTCCTCTTCTTCCTGGAGACATTGTGACGTTTGATGAGCCATTGAAGAAGCTTAAAGCTAAGGTTTTTGAGGATCTTGATGCTTAAGATGATGGTTCTAATGGAGATTCGAATTCGATGGAGATTGATGATGATGATGGTGGAGATAGAAGCTCGGTTGTAGTTGTTGCAGCTGCTGGTGGATGTGGAAAGACTACTTTGGTAACCATGCTGTGCCATGATTCCGACATTCTAGGTAAAATTATTTAATCATATTGATAGAGACCGATTCCAGATGGTCAATTCCCAAGATAAATACCCGTTGAGTGGGTTGAACTCCAAGAACAAAGATAAGAGAATGAGACTAAAATCACTTTGATTTAATTTACACCTATCATGAAGGAGAACATGGCTTAAATAACTAAACATGGAATTAACAAACTAATGTGTAGATGTGGTGAACATGGGTTTATGTGCTGAACCGTATCACATATGGTTTAGAATTCATCATGAGCCTTGAAGCAACAATAAGATTGTTGCCATTTGACCTATAAGTCATGGGTTCGGGAGCCTTATGCCCTGTATTATTTAGAATAGTTAAATTCATTTGGGTTCCTAGCCCCGGAGGCTCTGAATTTTCTAAACCAAGTTCTGAGGGTTATACATAGTAACATCATGACTACTAGTACCCAAAATATTGTTTTTAGTAAAATTGGCTTTGCAATTCAAAATGGGGTTGCGGCGCAACTAGTTGTCCATTTACCTGCCAGTTTGTTGTAATCCTTCACTTTGTTAATGAAAAAGAGAGGTCTATCATCGTTAAAAAAATATGTTATAATCATTCATAAATTTATCGTTAAAAAATATATTATAATCATTAATGAGTATTTGTATGATTTACTCTAATTGGACAGGCAATTAATGAGATAACATCTTCTTTGTGACAGTTTCGGAAACACCCAACTTCATGGCAATTGTGAGTGATCTCTTAAATCCAAATCCCTCCGGTCAGCTGGTTAGTTAAGTTTAGTGCTTAAAAGGATGACCACCAGAGGTGAGAATTTCGACATGTATACTTGTGGATATTTTGGTTAATGGGTTAAACGGGTAAGAATAGAAAATGAAGTTAAAAGGGTAACAGGTTGAAAGTCTCCTAAAGTTTGTAGCTTTAAATCATATATAACATGTTAATTATTTATAAAAATGTTTTAAAAAAGGTCAATAAACCTAACCCAACCCGTTTTTTTTAATAACCGCGGGAACCCAATTACGTGGTAAACCCCCAAGTCTTCCCCAATACCCGACTAACCAGGGGAAACAGGTAAAACGCGGCCGCAAGCAACCGGGTCGGTGGCCTCCAAAGAAAATCGTTCTTAGTGGGGATTGAACTTGAGACCTCTAGGTTGCCCCTCCTCCACTATGCCACTTCCTTGGAGGTTAACTCAACCCATTTTAAATCAAACCAATAATACATTTTTCATATCTAGACTATAGAGACCATAGTAAATTAGTGATATGCAGTTTTTGCGGGCTGGAGGATAATTTTACTGGCTCGTCTTATTCCTAACTCTTCGCAACTTTCCATTACTTAAAGCAGTCCTTACAACACCTGCTTAGCTTCCTGTTATTTTTTTGGAGTTTGATTTGCAACAACTTTAGAAATAGAGGTTAGGAATTAGGTGCGAGTCTGCAAGTACATGTAATTCTACAAAGTGTGGTAACTAAAGTTTTTTTGGTGGGCTTATGTAGATTAATGGTTTAAATTCTTATAAGATTGTATTGTTAGTTTTTTTGTGGTTTGTTTTTGTTGCAGATATACATTTATTTGCCTTCTATTTTCTTTTACAACATACTTGAGTTTTTGCATCTAATAAAAGTTAACAAAACTTAAAATGTAATTGTTGTACTTGGATAACACCTCACTTTAATAATCAATCGAAAGGCTTCTTGAGCCAAATATTAAACGTTAGTGCTTAGTGGATTTGAAATAAGGTTTACACTAAACATCCTTGGCATATGACTGGTAGCATAATTGGAGGTGCCAGACAAAAAAAAAAAAGGAATAAAAGAGGCCAAAGAGTTAGGCTTTGTTGTTTGTTTTGATATTGTTTTAAGAATTAACATATGGTTTGCAGTTAGTGAAACTCTTCTTTCATGAACTGTCTTTGATATAGATATACATTTGTTTGTATTTTATTTTTTCTTAAAATACACAAGACTTTTTGCATCCTAATAAGAGTCAATAAAACGTAAAAAGTATTTGATGTGGTGGGATAACATCTATGTTTTATAAGAGTTTCTTGCTATTTTGGTAGTGTTAGGTAAATGATTAGTAGATGATTGCTTTGGTAACTATGAGAAACACTTTTTGAGTCAAATAAGAATACGAGGTACCGGATGGTCTTCAAAGAATAAATAGAATATAGTTACAGTTATAATATTAGAGGTTATTATCATAGAGGGTGGTAGGTAAAAAACATGATTTGCTTAATATGGATGAAAACAATGTCCGATCAAAATGCCTAGGTATGTTGACAGGAATCATGCAAGAGACGTTGGAACTACTTATAGCGGTTAGGTATGTGGTTCTTTGATGTATTCTCAGATTTGACTAGTAGGGGTGGCCGGGTGGGCATAATATAAGCATAACCGAAAAAGTAACCAATAACCGCTCCGAACCATAAACGATTTAACTGAATAGAACATATTAATGTATATTTGTTTTTAAATATTTATATGTTTGTATGTTTTTTTAAGAAGTTACGGTGCAAATCAAGTACGGAAGATGAATCTTTGCTTTTTACTATATGAAAACATTCTGGATCATATCTGAGACTAAATATATCAAAAATAAATCAAAGTTCAAGTGGTTGTACTTTTTATTCACATATTTTAGTCACTACAAAGTTTTACAAGTTTCATTAAGATTTTCATCATTAATATATCTATCACTCACAAAATGTTTACAAGTTTTTCTTAGTTTATCAACAATTCCATTGTTAACGGACTTTAACCAAAACCGAACCGTAACCGGTGATTAACATATCAATTGGTTATGGTTATGGTTATGGCTATGGCTATGGTTAAGGATTTAGAATTAATAGAAGTAGCGGTTTTGGTTATGGAAATGACCATAACTGCACCACACCGGACCATGCACACCCCTAGATTTGAGTAGGCTGTTATTTTTAAGCTAACCAATTTTTATAACGATGGGTGTGGGGTTCCATGTCTTTTTCTGGTCAAAATTGACTAATCATCTTTTATAATAGAGGGCAGCAAATATAAAACATAGTTTGAAACTAGGCTGGCTAATGAATAGCATGTTTGCATGTACAATTAACTAATGATGATTTGCCGTGCAACGCGCGGGCACCTTTACTAGTTGATATTTAAAGGATAATATTTGTAATTATAAATTACGTTTTTTATTCATTAATATATATTATATTTATTTAATAAATTTGATCATCTAAGTTTTAAAGATTTGAAATTTGGATAAGGGTGTTGCTGTTTACACTCTACTAGCCCACTCTATATCATCATAATCTGCAATAATTAAATATATATTAACCTATTTATTAACTAGCACTCTCTTTCATTAATTAATACCTCCATTTATTACAAACCTTTTAATTATTGGGATAATATCATATATACAATTATTAAACATCCAAATTACATATATTCCAAATGTTAAAGTAAAAGTACAAATGTCCTCGTGTTTCAAAATTTCCTCTTAATAAGGGTAAATATGTAAATTGTTTTTAATTAATTTATTTAGAGCAAAGTAGGAAATACATAATTTTTTTAATGAAATTGATAAATATGTAATATATTTAGTTTAAAAAGAGGAAATATGTAATTTAGTTTTATGATTAAGTAAATATGTAATAAAGAGTTTTTGCAAAGGTAAATATGTAATTGGCCCTTAATCATTTTATTAAATACTAAGTTATATACCCGTGTATTACATGGATTTATAAATAAAAAATATGTGATTTTATAACTATGTTTTCATATATTTACATGATAAAATAATTTTATTACATTCTTATAAATTTGCATAATTTTTAAACTTATAATATTTATTATACCTTTTTACCTTAAAAAGCTTAAAAAATAAAAAAATTATTAAAAAAATGTTCTTAATACACACATACATTATACATAGATACAATTTATTATCATATTATTAATTATTTGTATTAATTTAGTGTATTTATGTAAACAATGTATATTATTAATAACATTAATGGTTAGTTTTATATTTAAAAAAAATTATTTTTGAATTGATAAGAGAATGTAATGTGACATTTTCTTGGAATCAATTATTAGATAGAAAGATTACACAAGCATTAAACCTTAATAATATTTTATAATTATTATTTAAACATTATATCTTGTGAATATTAGATATATTGAAACTTAACGTTTTCACTTAATTTTTTAATATTTTAGTTTTAGTTTTTTTTCTAATAACATCTTTTAAATGTTGCATATGCATGTTCTTTTAAAAATTATTAAAATTTTGTTAGTTCTCAGATGTAAAACACAATATTATACATTAGATTTTACATAAATAACGTTATATATAGGTTGTTAAATCTTGCACCGAATGAATTTCGTTACTTTAAGAATTTAGTTTTGTTATCTTTAAATTTATTTATTATTTTTCACATGTCTTTTTAAGAATATATTTTTAAAATCTTTTGATTTTTTGATAAAAACATAAAATACTACTTATTTTTTGATTTACAAAATTGGTTTATGCAGGTTTTGATTTAATATTTATTAATTTGATTTTTTTTTTTAGTTTCAAAATTGAGTTTTGATTTATTTATTTTTTATGAATAAAATTAGTTTATTATTTTAATTAAATATTTGTTTATTTATGTATGGGTCAACAAAGATACAAACAACAAATCAATTACTAATTATTTTTTGTTTTTTTTGTACGCCATTTGATATCAACGTGTAAACCACTGATTTTTAGGCCACGTCACTAAGGTCTAGTTACCATGACCTCCGTTGAGGCCCCACCACCACCCCAAGAGGAAATTGTGCCGGAAAACCTCATGACTTCTCAAGGACCCCTATTTCGCATTGAGAGAGATTTAAACCCATGATCTTCATTTGGAAAGCCAAAGGGCACCGCTATGACAAAGCCCCTATGGTTAATAATTATTTAGATGAAGAAACTTGTATTTTACTTTTTCTAAATTAAAGAGATAAAGACAAATTTTATTGGTGTTTTTTAGTTAAATTATATTTAAGAGTAAATTACCGATATCATCATTGTGGTTCGTTAATATTTCATTTTTAGTCCCTAGTTTTCATAAATTACCCATATGGTCCCAAACTTTACACATTTTTAACACATATAGTCGTTATGTAAGGGTAATTTGGTCAATAATATGGTAATTTAAGGACTATAAGTGTTGCAATGAGTAATTTATGAAACCTAAAGAACATAAATGAAATACAAGCAAAACACAAAAATTATCTCAGTAATTTAATCTATATTTAATTTAGTAGAGTAAGATGTTATTGGAAAATAAAGCATGGTGTAATTAGAAATACCTTTTAAATAAAAGATAATTTTATTCAACCATACGAATTATTAGTTTATTACTTAACGCCCTAGATAGATACACACACGTGAATGAGGGAAAATATTTTTTTTGTTGTTTTGTTCTCTCTCCCTGCGTCGCCCCTCTCTCTCTCTCTTGATGCCTCTCCCTCTGCCGCTCCCTCCCTGCGGCAACGACCAGCCCACTGTCGGCTTCCACCACAACACTGATCAACCATACCAAAGTTGTTCCTTGGCTTCAGCTGATTGCTTTTGAGCAAGAGGATTTGAGTTTCAAGTGATGTTAGACGTCTTGTGAAGATTCAACAGTCACGGATCGGATTGTGTAATCAGATCAGGGGCGGTTCGGAGGAGGGGTAAACCCAGCCTCTATTCCGGACCCATTTTCGAGAGGGGCACATTTTTTTATATATGTGTATATATATATATATTTATAAAAAAAATAAAAACCAAATAAAAACAAGTTTGTAAACCCGTTTTAAAGAGGGCACAATTTTAATTAAAATTGGTTCATTTTCAATTTTTTTATACCTAGCTACCTAAGTTATTTTTTAAGCTCATTTTAAAAAAAAATTCTAATTATTTTGTTTATTGTATTTTTAAAATAAGCCCACCAAAATATTATTTAATTTTTAAGCCCACCCAAATCCTCCTTTTCAAGCCCACCCTTTATTTTTTTTCATCCTCATCCTAATCCCCCCAAAATCCCAGGTCGAAGGAAAGCTCTCCCGCCCGGTCGCCCTCCACGAGTCCACGGCTCCACGCCGGCCGCCCTGCTTGGCTGCTTCCGACCAGTGCTCAGCCGTGAAATCGCCGACCAGCGCCTGCTTCCGGCCTTCCGACTGCTTCCGAGTTCCGGCCTTCCGACTTCTGATTCGTCGCCCGTCCTCACTGCATCCATAATTTTTAAATTAAGGAATCATGCCTCCTAAACAACTATCCGACAGTCAAAAACGAAAAAAAAGGAAAAGAGATGAGGAAACAGGTACTTGACACTGTGATTTATGTTTAAATTTATTAGTATAATTAGTTGTCTCTTACGTTTGAAAATTTTTTATATATTTGATTGCGTTAGCCGTTAGGGCCTTTTTTCCCGCCTTTTTCTGGGCACTCAGATTCTCAGGACCGCCTCTGAATCAGATATAGCGACTGGGCTCGTTGAAATTGTGGTGCCTTCGCGTAAGTTACCTACTTACTCTCAAAAGCTGGATTGGTTCGTACGGTTTATGTTTCCGCTGCGTTTATTGAATTAAAATTCATATGTGCTTGTTCCTATAATTTGCTATCTAACTGAGAACCAGAATTTGTTGTGTAATTGCTGTAGCTTCTGTCCCAATTTGATTTTAATCTTTAACCTTGGGACTCAATACTATTTTATGTATAGGTTTATGCTACTTGGTCATTCCACAAACCATTATATCAATAATCTAATATTCATTAACAAAAGTGAAGGATTACAATAAGCTGGCAGGTAAGCAGGCGACTAGTTGTGTCGCGACCCCTTTTGAATTGCAAAGCTAATCATACTAAAAACAATTTTTTGGGTCCTAGGAGCCGTGATTTTCCACAAACTAAATGCAAAATAAACTATTTGATGTTCAAGTAAAACAGGCTTGGGGCTTCTCTTGTTTGACTTGTTTCTAAGGTGTATAAGTTTGATATTGTTTGAGTATGTGCAGAGATGCCGATGGACATAAACTGGAATGCGGATGAGATCAACTTAAAAGATTATGATCTCCCTAAGCCTCAGCAGCTGCTGCTGCTGCTGCCAGATAGTCCCATTTGTCCTATCCTTGTGAAGTTGTTCTTGCAGGTTTCTAGTTTGATAGTTATTCCTCCTGCCTTCTTTGAACACATGCCTATGCTTCAAGTATTAGATCTCTCTAATACAAACATATTGTCTTTGCCAACATCCATTGCTAGTTTAAGCTTGCTTCAAGAATTTTTCTTGAGAGACTGTTTTGCTTTGATTGAAATACCAGCTCAAGTTGGAATGCTTTCAAAGCTCAAGTTGTTTGATATCAAAGGTACTGAGCTCATGTTTATACCAAAGGAAATGCGAAAACTTGTAGATTTAGAAGTTCTGCGTGTTTCTTTGTCTCAATATGCAAACGTATACGTCGAAACCAAGAGTGACATTGAGAAAGTGATCCCAAAAAATATGATATCAGAACTCAAAAAATTGAAAGAGTTGTGCATTAGTGTACCCCCAGAAGCTGAGTGGTGGGAGGAGGAAGTAAAGGATATTCAAAACGAGTTGTGTGAGTTAGAAAACCTTGATACACTGAGATGGTACTTGCCGACAGACGAAGCATTGCAACAGTTTTTACGTCTTGAAGGAAATAAGGGTCTAATATACGAAAATCTATCGAATTTGATGTTAACTATCGGTCAGCATGCACAACTTACATCTTGTCTACCATCTGGCCTTGAAAAGAAGTTTGAGGAGTTTAGAAACTGCCTAAAATGGAAAAATGGCGAAGGAAACATGAATGATGTATCTAAGATAATGGAAAGTGCAGAAGCTTTGTTCTTGTCTTGCCATTGGACCATTGAGAAGCTCTCAACTCTCGACGTTACAAATCTGAAGTATTGCTTGCTTTCAGAATGCAACGAGATGGAATCTCTTGTTGAAGTAGATGGCTTGCCTGAGGACATAGAAACGAGAATAAAGAATGGTGAAAAAGTTGGACTTGAATTGCTACAATACTGTAGTATTCATCATATGGAGAAATTACAAAGTATTTGGAAGGGACCAATTGGCAAAGATAGTCTCTCCAAACTGACAATCTTGGCATTACATTCATGTCCGCAGTTGACTTCGATTTTCACCGTAGACATAGCTCAAAATCTTTCGTGCTTGACGGAGCTTACTGTTGTAGATTGCCCAAAATAAGGAGTCTCATTACTACTGAATCACACAACATCAAACATAGTTTGATCTTTCCATCCCTGGTTAGAATTTTTCTTTTGGACCTACCCGAGTTGGTCAACATGTTTAATGGTCTAGTTATGTTGAAGAAACTAAGCACTTTATTGATTTATGGTTGCTCAAAACTCCAAAATCTTCCTATTTTGGATTTACCACATATAAAGAAGATTGAAGCAGAGGTTGAATGGTGGAATGGCTTGGATTGGGACAAATTTGCTTGGGAAAATATCTTTGTGCCACTCAAAAGGAGGAGAGATTTGGTAGAGCAACTATTTGAGGCTACAAACTCTCTTCAACATTTCCATGATATCTTATCACATGGTAAAATCTCTTTAAAACTCGATACTTGTATTACATTTCCTTTTTTTTGCATGACCGTGGGAACCCATGGATGTCATAAACCCCCCGTCCCTAATGCCCGACTAACCGAGAAGAACAGGGAAAGCGTGGCTGCAAGCAATCGGATCGGTGGCATCCAAAGAAAATCGCCCTAAGTGGGAATTGAGCCACTAATGAGCTGTTTAACCGATAGAATCCGTAAAACCATTTTTTATGTCCTTTTTTACGTAGCACAGCCTTTTTGTTTACATAAAAAATATATTTAATTGTTTTTATCACTTGTCTTTATTTTGCACATGCACATTATACTATACTTGCTCAATGAAACGCATGTACAATAAAAATACTACTTCCTTTTATATATATACTAGGTTAGAATCCCATGTATTACACGGGCTAAATATTAAAAACGACAAAATAGTTACATAACTATTTCTAATTAACAAAATTAATATTATTATATATAATAATCACAAAGTAAAAGTTACAACTTCATTTCAAGATGCATATAAAATATTATAAATGTTTATTATAACAAATATCATAAAATGTTTGGTGACAAATTATAATTTTTTGAGCTTTTGGGATTTTAGAGGTGATTGTATGCAAAACTGTTTACGTATGCAGAAACTATATATATATATATATTGAGTAATTGATCATTAACGAGACTTTGTTAAACTCTGAATGTGGAAACGAACAAACAGACCCCACTTTAGTAACCGAAATACCTGCCATCCAAGATTTACCAGGGGAAAGCCCGATGTCATGGAACTCCCAAATCCATTATCCGTTTTCCTATACTCACAAAACTTCTAATAATGATGCTTCTGTTGAATCTTGGAATCTAGGTTCAACGGAAGCAGATGTAGCACGTATGAGGAAGAAATGGGGAAGCACACAAAAGAACATTCTTGTTTCTAATTCATCTTCTGGTGTTCAATCTCGCAAGGATATGACAAAATGGTTTAAACAGTTATTAAAATTTGGGAGAAAAGGTCGCGGGTCTGATAATTCTGCTGATTGGATTTCTGCTACAACTTCTGAAAGAGACGATGATACAGAAGACGGTAGAGATGTGTCTAATCGGTCATCAGATGAGCTTAGAAAATCAAGAATGGGGTTTTTACATGAAGGTAGCTTCAATGAAGCCAATTTTAATACAGATCAAAGTGAGTACTTTTTTTCTGTTAAAAACTTTTTTTTTTTTAATTTAAAAATCGTGTTTCCCATGCATTTTATGTTCTGATAATATGTTCATTTCTTATTACAGTCCATACATTACAGACCTCAATCCCTACACCCCCAGCAAATTTCAGACTGAGGGAGGATCATCTTTCTGGAAGCTCTATCAAAGGTATAATATGAACTTAAGAATATTGTTTTTAAATTGGTTGATACCATAGTTATTGATAGCGAATAGCGGTAAATAGCGATAAGGTACCTATACGCTATGTAGCGAATAGCGGTAAATAGCGACCGCTATTTCGTGTTTAGCGATTAAATAATATAAAACTGAATAAATAATTATAGTCATCCAAAATAGCCAACAAAATAAACATTCATAGTTTTACACCACTAAATAATTATAGTCATTAAATAATCAAGTTTCAACAAATATCAATGGCTAATTTTTAAAGGGAAAAAACGTAATTAAAAAAAATGAAGTTATGAACTGTTCATAAATTGAACTGATTAATATATGGAGACTGGAGTCCATAGTTCATAATTCATACCCTTCACAGTTCACACTTCACACTGGTTCAAACTTCAATCGATCGATCCATATTTGGCAATTGATACTGTCGGCTGAAATCAGAACTCCTCAGTGGGTCGTCGTCTTCCGTCTTCCTCACTTGTCGGCTGAAATCAAGATCAAATTCAAGTCCTTCTTCCTCGGCCGTCGTCTTCCTCAGTCGTCGGCAACCAGGTGTCCAGCAATTAGCCCCGTCGGCGGCGGCTGAAGCTTCCTCGCTACTCGCACAAGTCGGTATCCTCCTCAATTCGACTTTTTAGGGTGTAATTCCGGCAGACATATCAGGTATTTAAAAAGAAACAAAAAAACAGACGCTCGCTACTTACGCTTTCTTCCCGCTAAACCCTAATAGCGGGTCATTGCCGCTTCGCCACATAGCGCGCTATAGCGGTCGCTATAGCCGCTATTGATAAGCTTGGTTGATACCATGAGAAACCAAATTTTAGTTTATTAAAGGTATAATATTGTTTTTAAATTGGCTGTAAAAAATACATAAAAAAATCACTAAGCTAATTTTTGTATATTAAAGGCCCTAAACCAATCCAAAATGCATGTTTTCTTGGTTTTCTTTTTCTTTTTTTAAATGACTTGTTCACTCTTAAATCGGCAAACATGTTGAATGCCATGTTAGTTTGGTGATTTTTTTTTTACAGTTTGATGGGTTACAATATATTAAAGTTAGGTTGAGGGATTTTTTTTTGTAAAAAGTAAGAAAGTATATTACTTTTTTTATGATACTAGCCCTTTCCAAATTAGATTTAATTGCTAACACACACTTTGGTTTGAACTCAACAGGACCTCGATCATTAGAGAAAACGGTTGATAGGTATATATAAATATATATATTAGAGAAAGCAAATTTCATGTGTTTAAGATCTACAGTGTGGTAGAGCTTCCTCTTCCTCATTTAGTGGTAGTCATCTTTCCAAGTAATTTTGGTTGTATATTGTATTCCTTGAATTAAATAGCCAATTGGCTAAATCTTATTGTTGAAAACTCTAGTCTTTATGAAGCAAGTGTTCCTTTTTTTTTTTCCTTCTTTTTTGCCCTATGTACACACAAAAACTTGAATTCGAACTTGAGCTCGAACTCGAAGATTTGAATGGTTGTTTCAATTGTTCTGGATGTAAGTTACAATCTTTTTTCTGGGGTTTCATAAATTTGTTTAAACATGTGCAGAATGTGCCCTTTGGAATCAAGAATCTTCTGCTTATAACTTTTCATTCTTGCAATGGCTTCACTTTCACCTGGAGCACTCATGATAAAAAAATATTACTCAAAAGCATTAGCTTACATTATAAGATCATTTAGAGTTTCAAAACAAAGTCTTGCGAATTATGATATGAAACTGAAGTTACAAATCAATCTTGGAAAGCATGTCAAAATCTATGATGAGAGAGAAGTGGTGGAACTAGAATATTCTTTTATTATATTTGAATGTCAACTAGTAGGAGTGACAGCGCGCTTCGTAAAAAAGCATCAACATCCTTTTATAAACAATATGATTTTATAAGCCACCAGATTATTTCCTAAAAAATGAAATTCAAAATGTTTCTGATTTTCTTGGGTGAAATCAATGTTGAGCCTGACATGACCCATCTGGTGATTAAACTGTAAGGAGGCATGCTTCAAACTTGGAAAAGTCCATCTAGGGAAACCCAAGTTTTGGGCTGGTGAAAGTTTCTCAAGTGAATAGTTCTAAAGTGAATAGCACGGAGTACCTTATCCAGTTGCCCAAACACACCCGCCTTCAAATTATTACCTATTCATACAAAATGAGTGTTCAAATTCAATACCAGGTTAACAGGCCGATTACGTTTTATATCAAATTATTTATTCATTAGAAAAAAAAAAAAACTTCCCTAAGCTAGTGGTTCCTTTGGGAGCAACCTCATTATCCCTCACATAAAGTTACAGTTTGCCTTTATCTCACCCTTTCTAAATCCTACTATATGAATCAGATTTTTCTGGCTGTGTATTTTCATGTACAGGTGTGGTCATGTAGGTGTATCCTCAAGTGATGGATAAAGGCATAATCCTAGATACCAAAAAAGGACGTGTTTCAGAAAGGATTGTACTCGAAGATAAGAGAGATATCACAATTGGCACTTGGCAGGTTGCATGTGATGGCCAAATCTGACTTATGCTGTTGGAAGTTAGCCAAAATCCATATAATCATATACCTGAATTTGATTTGTTTTTTATTCATCATTTAATGTCTTTTAACCTAAACACATAAAGATTAATCCATTAATTCAATTTAAGCATATAGTATATTCTGCTAGGTTAATTAGATTTGTTTTATAGTTCATAGGTCAGTGGGTTTATAGTTCACAGATTATAAAGCAGAAGCTAGATGGGTGAAACAGTGTAACACCCAAACTTTACACACGATTACACGTGTCCCATTTTGGTCCCAGTTTAAACTTTATCAAAAATTTATGTTCGGAAGCATGAAATTTCATTTTTATAAGTTAAACACACTCAATTTCAATCATTTACATTTATGATTAATAAAAACTGGTGTGTTTAAATTTAATCTCACCAAAGATTTACATAACGTTCGGTTCTGCTTCATAACATGCCCGATCAGATTGCTCGATGCATATCTATCTTTGACCTGTAACATCACATAATAGTCACCATTAGTTCATACGAACTAAGTAAGTAACCCCTTCCTGAGTTCCCACAACTCATTTAACACATCCACATACATATCATATGGATGTTTATTATATCTAGATAATATATATCATATTTCAACATCAAATTGCACACATCACACATTGTGCAGTTATTTCCCTTAATGGGACATTTTCACAAATATGATTATATTATCTAATCCAACTCTATCACCAGCACCTCTGGCTAAATTAAACACCATATATATATAAATATATTGGCTCAACCAATTACCCACACACCTGTGGTTTCAACAACTTAGTTTCCGGATTAACCGGTTATCCACACATTTGTGGTATCATACGTATATTAAAAATCTCTCACCAGGTAATAATATCATATTACCAATCGTCAACTATTGCTCACAATAGTTTAATCAAATTTACACTATGGTGTTTACATTCCTGTACTTCCACCATAGTTACTTGTCAGCATCTCTGACTAACCACACATTTGTGGTATCATAAATAATTCAAGTCTTAAAATGTTCATCCACCGGTCCTTCCATCTAAGACAATTGCCAGCACCTCTGGCTATCCACCATTGTGGAGTCATAAATATTAAGTCTAAGATGTTCACCCACCGGTACTTCCATCTAGACAATTGCCAGCACCTCTGGCTATCCACCATTGTGGAGTCATATATCAACAATAACCACAATAACGATAACGGCATGTTCACACCCCCTGTGAATCATGCAGCAACAATAACCGTAATCACGATAACGGCATGTTCACACACCCTGTGAATCATGCAGCAACAATAACCACAATAACGATAACGGCATGTTCACACACCCTGTGAATCATGCAGCAACAATAACCACAATAACGATAACGGCATGTTCACACACCCTGTGAATCATGCAGCAACAATAACCACAATAACGATAACGGCATGTTCACACACCCTGTGAATCATGCAGCAACAATAACCACAATAACGATAACGGCATGTTCACACACCCTGTGAATCATGCAGCAACAATAACCATAATAACGATAACGGCATGTTCACACACCCTGTGAATCATAAACATGCACATTACCAATTCAACATTTGTTCCAACAATGCATATTTCACATGCACTGTCAAGTTAACACCAATTCATTATAACAATGCATATTCCACCTACATTGTTAATTTAAACACCAATTCATCCCGACAACGCATATTCCACATACATTGTCAAGTTAAACACCAATTCATTAATTAATCACCGGTTCATCCGGTTATTCAAATGCATATATATTGCATATACGTTTCCCATGGAAACTTAACAAACACAAACTAAAGGATTTCTCATCCCATAGTTTCAATCACATATTTAACAACATTTACATATATCAAGTATGCAAGTAGACTCTTTCTACTACTTATATGTAATGTTACAGTAAGTTGGGTAACTTACCTGGTTCAAACGGTTGTTCACTTCTTACAACCTCCTTTCCACTTCTGTGAATTGTCACTTGACTTTTACCACCAACACCTAGTTGCATATTCACACATATACAACTATATTCAATACATATAATACATACCATCAAGTTCAACTCACTTGACTGGTTTGACTTTTTCAAAGTCAACTTATCACATAATTGACTTTATCTTACTATATTTAGTAAGTTTTAGTCAATTAATCATATCCCATGCCTTCCTTAGGCATTTCATCAAATAATTGATGTTTATTATTTTAGTTATGATCCCAATCACTTCTCTTAATCAAAATTCATTTATAATCATAACTGTTAATAATTTTTAACACCAATTCATCAAAATCATCATTTAACCCATGGATCATAATCCATATTTCATTTAAAATCATATCCTACCCATCCTACTAGTTATCACTCCATGATATGGGTTTTATAACAACCAGACATTATCCCGGCTTCAAAACGAAGATTTCACCATCAAAACATCAAATTCTTCGTTTCTAACCATCCCTAGTTATCAACTAGGCGATAATCAATACCCATAATCATAATAATACATTCAAAACTAAATTTAATCCACAGAATATCAAACTAGTAGGAGATTTCGAATCGTTACCCTTTTCAACGAAGTTCTCGGATGAAAACGACGATCAGGATTTGTAGAATCGAACCCTAGCTCAATCCGGACATCTGGATGGCTTCAAAACTGAAGTTTGATGATAAAAAGATGATCAGATCGTCCCTGGGTGTGTTAAAGTCGAGAGAAAGAGTTTTTGAAAACTCTTCTGCAAGTTTTCTGATTAAAACTTGATTCACCAAACCGCCTCACCCGTCGCGTACCGCGAAGAGGGGCAAAAGAATTCTTCGCGTACCGCGAAGAAATCCGGAGAAATCAGATATTTTGGGTGCTTCGCGTACCGCGAAGGAGCCTCAGAAACATCTTCGCGTACCGCGAAGAGTCTCTTTGTAATTTTCTTCTTTTCACGATTCCGGACAATCCGTAACTCCGTTTCGCGCACGGTTTTCTCCCACGTTCATGATTTCTCACATACTTTCAAATTTCAACAATCACAATCGTTATTTTTAACGATTATTCCAAATGCATTTTATTATTAAAAACCGGTTGTTACAAATCTCCCCTCCTTACAAAGGTTTCGTCCTCGAAACCGCTTACACTTTAAAAGAAAGGATAAAATTTTCTCATCTCATCTTCTGACTCCCACATGGCGTCAGATTCTTTTCTATATTTTTCTATTGAACCTTCACCTGGTTCAAAGACTTGTTTCTCAACTGTTTGACCTTTCGGTCTAATATACTACCGGCTTTTCCACATAGTTCAACTTGTCATCAATTTCCAAGTCTTCTAGTGGCACATAAGCCGATTCATCCGCCAAACATTTTCTCAGATATGACACATGAAAAGTGTCATGTATGGCATTCAATTTCTCCGGTAGCTCAAGACGATAAGCAACATCGTTAAATTCGAGCTATAATCTTGAATGGTCCAATAATACGCGGCTTAAGTTCCCTTGCTTTCTAAAACATAAACACCTTTCCAAGTAGAGATCTTTAACAATACACAACCTCCCACCTGGAACTCAATAGTCATCCTATACTTATCAGCATAGGAATTCTAACAGTCTTGTGCCGCCTTCAAATGAACTAGAATCGAATCTATATGTTCATTCGTTACTTTAACTACCTTTTTATTTGCCAATTCTCATTACTCAGCTTCTCCCCAACACAGGAGTACAACATTTCCTCCCATACAACATTTCATATGGAGGCATTCCAATACTGGAATAATAACTGTTATTGTATGAGAACTCGGCTAAAGGTAAATAATCATCTCAACTACCCCCAAATTTAATTATACACGCTCATAACATATCCTCCAACGTTTGAATGGTCCTTTTACTTTGACCATCAATCTAAGGATAATACGTCGTGCTTATCAACAATCCTAATTCTTCTTGAAAATTTCTTCAAAAATGAGAAGTACATCAAGTGTCTCGATCAGAAATAATCGTTACTGGCACACCATGCCTAGACACCACTTCTCTAACATATATTTCAATCATAATTGAACATTTACCCTTAGGTAAACATGATCATTATACATGATTTTACATAATCAATTTACAATTGATTATTTGTTTTGACTTTCTTCATCCAAACCAAATCATACACTCAAGTGTATTTTTCTACATATAATAAATATCCTATTTCTTTACAAATAGGTATAACTCTGAATTTTTTTTTTTTTTTTTTTTTAAAGTCAAACCTCATGTATAATGTATTTAACACACCACAACAACCGAATGACTTATCATTCGCGTTATTCGTCTGTCTAGATAGACATTCTCATCTATCATTCATGTACAACCCTTATCACTTAACACAGCACCTATGTGCACACAAAATTCCAATTGTGCATCATATTTCCCAAAAGTCAACTTAAACAATTTGACTCTTGAAATTTGATGTCTACACTCTTGTAGATCATCTTTTGTTCACCATAACATCTACATTATAATGGTTGTTTACACTCTTGTAAATCAACTCAATCATTATTACTAGTTGAATGTTCACATACCTCGTAAATCATTCAACTACAATAACGACACTAACTATAACCTTTTACATCCGCTTCACTTAAAACAACCAATCACATATATGCTAATTGCACTAACAATTGTTGTGTGGACTCACACAGTCCTATGACTACAAATTCAACAAAACGAGTAACTCATTACCATGTACATATACATGAATTACCCCCAATGCCACAAAAATGTGGACTTACATGACAAATACCAACGCCATTTCATTATGGACTTACATGTTAATATTAATGCCACGCACCAGTGGTCTTACATCAGTTTCACACGAATGTGAAACGTCACCCATTATCAGTGTCAATTATTTAAAACATATAATGACACTTTCTACTAGTTATGCAATTTATCATAACATTAATTAATTTCCCAATCCGAATACCACCCCATGCGGTTTCATATTCATATACTTCCACACAATGTGGATCTTCATCACTTTATAGTGTCAATTAAAAATTATCATTTAATAACACTTTTCAACTTACGCAATTAGCACATAACATTCATTCAATACTACAAGACATCTATCAAGTAGTTAAATACCACCACCATGTGGTTTCATATCCCCAACATTTCATGACACACATGGTCAATTTACCATTCGTTTTATCACAATTACTACAAGTCAATTACAAGTAGTAACAACAAACATAATCACATAACACATAAGCACTAATATGGCTTATGGTTGCATATTAGTGAGTAGGTAACTCACCTATTCACATTAACCATAACTTTGACTTTTAAAAGTCAACATCGTTCAACGCATACTCACGTATTGACTAATCCACACGCATGTGGATTCTTTCCAATGCCTCTCTAAGGAGGACTTACATGATAACCCAATGCCACTCACCAGTGGTCTTACATGATAAACCCAATGCCACTCACCAGTGGTCTTACATGATAAACCCAATGCCACTCACCAGTGGTCTTACATGATAAACCCAATGCCACTCACCAGTGGACTTACATGATAAATATACACAAAATGCCATACGTTATGGTCTTAAATTTGCTTTAACACTATTATAAATAGTTTCCATTTCAATGTGTCAATTACTATCAACATGTAATGACACTATCACTAGTTATGAAATCATATCATAACATTCACCATACGTATACACATTGTATACTTACAACTTTATATGCCACGCATATAGATTATACGCACATCATATAAATTATTAACATGTTTAAATCATCAAATCTTAAACATGTATGAACACATAAACACAATTATGTGTCTTTTTCCCTATCCTGCCTTAAGCAGTCAAATTATACATTTTTTTTTTTTTTTTTAATTCATGTATACACAACAAAACATTTTCCATGTTCAAATGGATTAATTTCCCCAACACATCAAGTGTTATAGCCTACACTCATGTAGGTCTTTCCACATTAATCTTCCAATTCATTTCTCCTGAATTGGTAACACTATTACTTACAAGTAATAGATACATTAAGCTCATAACACCTTACCTAATTTCAATAGCCAAAGTATAAAATGATTCCCATAAGAACTTGTTCATATCATGTTTGCACTAGTAAGTTGGCCAGACGTACTAGTTCATTCATTATATGCCCACTTCCTTACTTCTTTCATTTCATACTCAAGACATCGATTTCGGTTTCAAACAATCACTCAAATCACATTTAACATGCAATGATTCACATTACATTTAACAATTATAATACAGGAAATAGATATGCTAACCTCATACATTCGGCAACATGATCGGGTCTTCGAATCAAACGTTATGTTTTCATATCAAGAGCACAAAAGTTTGAGATCAAGTGTTCATGACGCACTTGATTCACTCAAACCATTGCTCTGATACCAACTCTGTAACACCCAAACTTTACACACGATTACACGTGTCCCATTTTGGTCCCAGTTTAAACTTTATCAAAAATTTATGTTCGGAAGCATGAAATTTCATTTTTATAAGTTAAACACACTCAATTTCAATCATTTACATTTATGATTAATAAAAACTGGTGTGTTTAAATTTAATCTCACCAAAGATTTACATAACGTTCGGTTCTGCTTCATAACATGCCCGATCAGATTGCCCGATGCATATCTATCTTTGACCTGTAACATCACATAATAGTCACCATTAGTTCATACGAACTAAGTAAGTAACCCCTTCCTGAGTTCCCACAACTCATTTAACACATCCACATACATATCATATGGATGTTTATTATATCTAGATAATATATATCATATTTCAACATCAAATTGCACACATCACACATTGTGCAGTTATTTCCCTTAATGGGACATTTTCACAAATATGATTATATTATCTAATCCAACTCTATCACCAGCACCTCTGGCTAAATTAAACACCATATATATATAAATATATTGGCTCAACCAATTACCCACACACCTGTGGTTTCAACAACTTAGTTTCCGGATTAACCGGTTATCCACACATTTGTGGTATCATACGTATATTAAAAATCTCTCACCAGGTAATAATATCATATTACCAATCGTCAACTATTGCTCACAATAGTTTAATCAAATTTACACTATGGTGTTTACATTCCTGTACTTCCACCATAGTTACTTGTCAGCATCTCTGACTAACCACACATTTGTGGTATCATAAATAATTCAAGTCTTAAAATGTTCATCCACCGGTCCTTCCATCTAAGACAATTGCCAGCACCTCTGGCTATCCACCATTGTGGAGTCATAAATATTAAGTCTAAGATGTTCACCCACCGGTACTTCCATCTAGACAATTGCCAGCACCTCTGGCTATCCACCATTGTGGAGTCATATATCAACAATAACCACAATAACGATAACGGCATGTTCACACCCCCTGTGAATCATGCAGCAACAATAACCGTAATCACGATAACGGCATGTTCACACACCCTGTGAATCATGCAGCAACAATAACCACAATAACGATAACGGCATGTTCACACACCCTGTGAATCATGCAGCAACAATAACCACAATAACGATAACGGCATGTTCACACACCCTGTGAATCATGCAGCAACAATAACCACAATAACGATAACGGCATGTTCACACACCCTGTGAATCATGCAGCAACAATAACCACAATAACGATAACGGCATGTTCACACACCCTGTGAATCATGCAGCAACAATAACCACAATAACGATAACGGCATGTTCACACACCCTGTGAATCATAAACATGCACATTACCAATTCAACATTTGTTCCAACAATGCATATTTCACATGCACTGTCAAGTTAACACCAATTCATTATAACAATGCATATTCCACCTACATTGTTAATTTAAACACCAATTCATCCCGACAACGCATATTCCACATACATTGTCAAGTTAAACACCAATTCATTAATTAATCACCGGTTCATCCGGTTATTCAAATGCATATATATTGCATATACGTTTCCCATGGAAACTTAACAAACACAAACTAAAGGATTTCTCATCCCATAGTTTCAATCACATATTTAACAACATTTACATATATCAAGTATGCAAGTAGACTCTTTCTACTACTTATATGTAATGTTACAGTAAGTTGGGTAACTTACCTGGTTCAAACGGTTGTTCACTTCTTACAACCTCCTTTCCACTTCTGTGAATTGTCACTTGACTTTTACCACCAACACCTAGTTGCATATTCACACATATACAACTATATTCAATACATATAATACATACCATCAAGTTCAACTCACTTGACTGGTTTGACTTTTTCAAAGTCAACTTATCACATAATTGACTTTATCTTACTATATTTAGTAAGTTTTAGTCAATTAATCATATCCCATGCCTTCCTTAGGCATTTCATCAAATAATTGATGTTTATTATTTTAGTTATGATCCCAATCACTTCTCTTAATCAAAATTCATTTATAATCATAACTGTTAATAATTTTTAACACCAATTCATCAAAATCATCATTTAACCCATGGATCATAATCCATATTTCATTTAAAATCATATCCTACCCATCCTACTAGTTATCACTCCATGATATGGGTTTTATAACAACCAGACATTATCCCGGCTTCAAAACGAAGATTTCACCATCAAAACATCAAATTCTTCGTTTCTAACCATCCCTAGTTATCAACTAGGCGATAATCAATACCCATAATCATAATAATACATTCAAAACTAAATTTAATCCACAGAATATCAAACTAGTAGGAGATTTCGAATCGTTACCCTTTTCAACGAAGTTCTCGGATGAAAACGACGATCAGGATTTGTAGAATCGAACCCTAGCTCAATCCGGACATCTGGATGGCTTCAAAACTGAAGTTTGATGATAAAAAGATGATCAGATCGTCCCTGGGTGTGTTAAAGTCGAGAGAAAGAGTTTTTGAAAACTCTTCTGCAAGTTTTCTGATTAAAACTTGATTCACCAAACCGCCTCACCCGTCGCGTACCGCGAAGAGGGGCAAAAGAATTCTTCGCGTACCGCGAAGAAATCCGGAGAAATCAGATATTTTGGGTGCTTCGCGTACCGCGAAGGAGCCTCAGAAACATCTTCGCGTACCGCGAAGAGTCTCTTTGTAATTTTCTTCTTTTCACGATTCCGGACAATCCGTAACTCCGTTTCGCGCACGGTTTTCTCCCACGTTCATGATTTCTCACATACTTTCAAATTTCAACAATCACAATCGTTATTTTTAACGATTATTCCAAATGCATTTTATTATTAAAAACCGGTTGTTACAAACAGATTAGGAGGTGACCGGGTAGCAGGAAGAAAATAAATATCATGGTTTTCCTTTTTCTTTTTCCTATAATAAAGTTTTATAATCCTTTACAGAAAAGAGTCCAGCAATATTTGATAGCTATATCCTCCTGTACATGAATTCATTGAGTATGTATCCAAGGGGCATGAGGCAACATATTGATTTTTCCTAAAACCCCAAACATGTACTCATACCTGATTCATTATTCATGGGATTTTGAGGCATATATGGAATGACACTAAGAATACTATTACCCAACTACGCGAGTGATTCCCAAATGAACTTTGTTATAAACATTATTTTGTTATAGTCAAAAGAACCTAATATATCTCAAAACAACAAATTGACATCATCATTTAAATTTTTTTTTTTTGTTATTTAACCCTTGTGATAAACAATCTTAGATACCCACTCATTCATCGAACATGTGTTTGCGTCCAGTAATTCAAAATCAAAAAGTCAGTAAATATGGTTACCTCACTAAAAATCACGTCTCTGTTTTTCTTCGAAAGCTCCAAAACCTACATGATCAATCCATGAAATCACAATAAAACCTAATTCAAACACGGGTTTTGTGAATTCTGAGTAAAGAAGTCTCACTCTTTTGATTTCAGGCACATATTCAAGGTCTTGAGAATCTGGGTCTTCATCAACATCACCATCTTCATCATCATTTTCATCTCCATCTTCATCAATGGTGGTACGTGAATACTCAAGTCAGTCTGGGTATCTTCATTGCCAGCACCAACAATCACATGAGAATAAAGAAGCCCTAGCTTGAGTTCCTCACCAAAGAGCTGAAGGAGGTCGGTGCGGCTATAGGTGATTGCAATCGTTGGTTACGGTGGAAGCATCAACCGATGTTCAGGCTGCCTCTTTAATCGACTACATGTAGAGCTGTGGTGACTGGTGACGATGGTTGGGGTCGAAGGCACCTAAAGAATTGATATGGTGAGTTATGTTGCGGTGCTTATGAGAGGGGTAGCAAATGTTATGGAGATGTGTGACGACGGTGGAGATCGGTGTGAGATGTATGCATAAAGGAGTTGTACCACACGTATATAAACATGTAAGAAATGAACAGTAAATCTCTCTCACACCAATTTTTGTTTTTAATATATATATATATACTAGATTATACCCCGTGTGCTACACGGATTGAATATACTATATAAAATAGTTAATAGTAAAAATTTATAAATTATAAAATAACATTTTGATATAAATTGTTTGAAATACGTATTAATAAGTACTTTAAGTAATAAACAATGATCCAAAACTTTATTTTTAAAAAAATTATTTTTTAAAAATTTAATACTTAAAAATGACATTTTTATAAAAAAACTATTCTTTAAAATCTATGTATTGTAGTCTATTAAATTTTAAAAAAATTTTAGAATACATGTTTTTTGGAAACAAAAATTCTAATAAATACCAACTTAAAAATTATTTATTTCTTAAAAATATTATTTTATAGAAAAAAAATTCATATCTTAGAGTTTTTTTAAAGTGTTTAATTAATAAACCATTATTTTTGATTGATTATAAAAGTTTTTAGTATCAAAAAGATCAATAATATCATTAATATTATAATTATTAAATATGAGAGTTAATATACCTATTTAATAAAAATGATAATTTAATGAAATGATAAGAAATTGCCAAGTGGCAATATTAGTCTAAAATTGTGACAAGTGGCAAACAATATTTTTGTTTATTAAGATAGTAAGATAATTATGCGGAAACAGGCCATTTGCTCATATCGCGTTGTGGCAAGTTATGCGGAAATCAACCAAAAGGCATCTCGTCCCGAAGTTACAAACTTCAAAATGGACGAAGACGTCATCGTCCGGAAAGTACACGACCACTCAATCCGACTCAACCAGTCGATGTTTCGTTAACTTAAACGAGTCGGATGAAGAAGTCAAAATGGACATGCCCCCACCAACCTCTCCTCAACGTCCGCCCGATCGAAACAACAAGGGTAAATGACCACAAGCCTCGTCTTCAACCGATTACAAAGAAACTTTGGATACCATCTCCGAGGCGTTGCAAAAATTTGTTGACATACAGGAGCAAAAACAATACAACAATGATATGAAATTGTTGTGGACTCTAACCGATCACTTAACCGGACGCGTTCTTGAAATAGCTGAGAAGACGAAGGATCGGATTATGAAGAAATATAATTTGTAGTTTTTTTTTAAAGTTTTTAAATTTATTTTAATGTTTTTTTATTTAATTATGTATTTTAATTTTTTTATGATGTAATTTTTTTATTTTAGTTTGTAATAATAATATTTTTAATTATATTAGGTGTTTTTTAATTTAATTTATAATTGAAAAAATAAAAATCAAATAATAAAATATTGAAAAAGGTGATGATGACGTGGAGTGATGAGGAAGTGATGGGGAAGTGATGGGGAAGTGATGAATAACATATGAAAAGATGATGTGGAGTGATAAGAGGGTGATCAATGTTTTCAGAACCGGACCGGACGTCGAACCGGTCCCCTTACCGACCGAGAGGTCCGACCGGTCGGATCGGTCGAACCGGATTTAAGAACCGGACGATTTTATAAATATATATATATATATATATATATAAAATAAATCTTTTTAAAAAATTAAAAAAAAACCGGTTCAACCACCGGTCCGACCGGCCGGTCCGACCGGCCGGTTCGCCCAAAAACGGTCTAGAACCCTTAATCGGACCGGTCCGATCACCGGTTCCCGGTCCGACCAGCCGGTCCGGTTTTCAAAACATTGGGGGTGATGATGTTAGTTGATTATGTGACGCCTACGTGGCGCCTACGTGGAATGATGATGTTGGGGGTGATAATGTTGGTTGATTATGTGACGCCCACGTGGTGCCTACGTGGAGTGATAGTGGTCACACCATAATACATAGCCTTATAATGGTTTTTAGATTATTTTAAATATTTGCAACTGCTTGTTTTTCCATGCGAGTACTTTATGGACCTAATTAAGCATGGTAGCATGAACGGGAGTTATGGGTCAAATTGTAAAAGAGTAAATTCTCAATTTGTCTATTTTGACCAAAAAAAGAACCAAAATGTCTAAATGGTTTCTATTGGCTTAAACTATGGGCGTCCCGCCCATAATCGGATCCAACTATGGACGTCCCGCACGTAATAATATATTTCAACATGGGCGGTTATGGGCGGGCCGCCCATATTTGGATCCGATTACGGACGGGACACCTATGGTTTAAGTCAATAGAAATCATTTGGACATTTTGGTCTTTTTTTTATCAAAATGGACAAATTGGGAATTGACTTTAAAAACATACCAATCAATTTAGTTTTAGTTAAACTTTGAACAAAATGTGGGCTTAAGTTGCTAAGAGTTGGGAAATACACAATATTAACTTTTTTAATTGCATGTATACTCAACCTAAAACCAAAAAGTACATAGATGATAGATCCACTAATAATTGAAACAATGTCAAATTTACTCATTTGGTTTTATTTTAATAAACATAAATTTGCACTCACTTATATATATATTAAAAAGTAAAATTTTACTCTCCCTTGAAAACACTATTTCTTTTTTTACAACCTTCTTTGCATAAGGTACAACATTGGCTTCCTATAACAAGTGGAGTCCCTCAAAATCTCATTTCTAGGTTTTCTTTCTTACTGATCGTTTGTTCAAGATCGAAGGTGCTAAGTTTTCTTCCCCTCTATCGTTGGTTCTCTCAAGCTTTACTTACTTTGGTGCCGCTGAAGATTGAAGATGGAATTCAGGTATGTTTTCTTTCTTCTTCCTCTTTTTCGTTGCAGTTATAGAAGTGCATGTGGGGTAATACCTCTCCTTTACAAGTGTTTCTTCACACGTAGTGTCATTCGATTCTATACACAGGTTTCTGATTGCTTTGGTTCAAATGTTCAATGGTTTATTGATCACATCGTTTTCATCTTTGAATTTCGTTTTAGGTTTGTCTTTTTACTTGCTTATCAAGTTTGTTTTTATTGTGTTTATTTGACGATTGCTATATGTTTGTTACAAACTTGGTTGTATCATTCATAATTCTATTTTATTCTGACCTTCGTTTAACCCTGTATTTTTTGTTGTTATTGATATTTTAGGGTTTATAATGATTTGGGGGTGAAATTGACAAATTGGATTTTGACATTCTCTTGTTGTTTTTTTTGCAACGCATTGTTGTTCTAATCTACACGATGGGTGGATTTAAATGTTGTATTTTGTTTCATCTCATTTCAATTTCATCTCTTAAAATGATTTGTTAGTCATTATTATGATATTAGCCGGTAACAATTTTAATTTGATGAAAAATCACTTTAAATGTTTACCATCTGATTTCATATTTTTTGGTAATACTAATTTGCAGGTATTTATATTCAAATTGAGGATTTCAACTAAAAACTTCTTCATGTAAAACCATCCAGCATATTTCAAAAGATTTTTCACAAGAATTAATGATTAAACAATGGCTCTTACTCATAGAAGTGTTTGCATTTCCACTAAAGACGTCTACATTTAATTTCTTTCTTCATCCAAGTCCCGAATTATATATCTGATCTCATTATCCTCTCTTCTTAGATTTAATTTATTTTTCTTCTGAAATGGCTACATTGTTTGAAGAACATTATATTTGAAATTTTGTGAGTTTTATAGTTTTAAGTTTCGACTAAACACATCTTTGATCTCACGGTCTCACGATTTTTTTCTTCCTTTTCTAGGTGAACTCGACAAAAGAATCTACTTTTTTCTGAGGTTATGTCTATCTCTATTTATGTATGCCACTTTATAGTATGATGTACCTTAGTTATGCTAAAATAACGTCATGCTAAATGCGTTCTATACATTGTGATTGGCATGGACATATGGATTAGTAAATGATTAGTTTCAATTTGATTAGTTACCTAACTTTATTTGAACTTATATTTCTTTCAAGCTAAATTCTTTGATACATTGTTCATATTGTTGATTATGATACGCATATAAGTGTTTTATGATCTCTCATTTACATTACGAGGTTGTTCGGCATATCACATCTATGTATGTTTCTAGACCCAATTCATCCTAGGAACTCTTATTTTCTCATGCATAATTAGATGAGCTAACCAAGTAAGGATGCTTATCTATCACTTATACTATTAGATTTAACTTTAAAACACAGCTTGACATTCATATCAAAATTTTCTTTTGTAAACATTCAATAATTATGTTAATTACTTGCATGACGTAACACGCCGCGACGCGCGTGGAAAAAATTCTAGTTTATTAGTAAATATAAAAAATTCCTATAACTTTTTATGTTTACCCATTTTTAACTATTTTTTTTTTCCGTTTTGCATTCCTTTTTTTAATGTTTTTCTATTATGTTCCTTTAACGAGCATTTACACACACACACACATTTATTTGTGTTTTTTGCTAAGTTTTCGTTGTGCTTTTTCATCAGTCTATGTTTAGTATACTTAGTATGAATGTTTAAAAAACTCGTGTCCCTCTTGAAACCTCATAAAAAAGCTCGAAAAAAGTTTGTTTTGAGCAAGCTAAGTTGAGCCGACATGTTTTGTAAGCAAAGCCAAGCCTAAGCCAGGGTGCCTCGGATCGTGGCGCGCTTGTGACTAGGTTCGTTGACTCAACTCGTTTATATTAAATATAACACATACAAACACACACTAAAGTATAAAATTGTTGCATTTTTTTAACTCTGATTTTTTCAATTTGGATCAATTAGGGGTGTTCAATTTTTGAATATGACTTGGAAAAATCGAAATTCGATTCGATTTCAATTCGAAAAATATCTAGTCGAAATTCGATTCGAAATTCGATTCGAAATTCGAATTTAAATTATTTATATATTTATATTTTTTATATATAAGTAGTTAGTATATTTAAAAATTAGGCTTTTTAGTTAGGTGGTTTATTTATAAAAACTGAAAGTCTATTACACAATTGTTAATTTAGTTATAAAATACCCATAATTTTAACACTTTTAAACACACTAAACCTAAATATTCACAACAAAAGAATCAATCGTGAAGCTCGAAAAATTGATCATTTTGGTTGTTAATTTCTAATATTTTGATTATTTGTCACTTTATGTTTTTTATATGTTATCATTGACATTATATATTGAATTTTTATCATTTTATTAGTTTAAATGATATCTCTAATATTACAACTTAGATGTTGATTATTTGATATTTGGATGTTTAAGGTTTTGATTATTTGATATTTTGAATATATAAAGATAGCAAGTATAAACAATTTTTTAAATAAATTCAAATCAAACTAAATCGAATTCGAATCAAATTCGAATGCTCATAAAAAATTCAAACATCGAAATCATTCGATTCGAAATATTCGAGTTATTCGAAATCTGATTTGAGGAACACCCCTATGATCAATTCAACAAAAATCTAACATATATAAAAAATTTGCTAAGAAACAAGACCCTACGGTTTTGAGGGCCCTAAGCCCTAGCTTTACTTTCTAAACATGTCGTACCATCCCTAAATTCCACCCATCATTCTCATATTTGTTCGTATAGTAAATATTATTTACTAGGTTATAGACTCGTGTATTACACGAATTTATAAATAAAAATTATGTAATTTTATAACTATGGCTTCATATATTTACATAATTACTAAAACTAATAATACTTGTTTTACATTTTTATATTAAAAAACTTTAAATATAAAAATTTATAAAAGAATGTTCTTAATATATATATATATATATTAATTATTAGTATTAATTTAGTTATTTATGTAAACAATGTACATTATTAATAACATTAATGGTGAGTTGTATATTTAAAAAGAAAATTTATTTTTGAAATAATAGGAACATTTTCTTGGAATCAATTATTATATAGGAACATTCATATACTGAAAAAAATAAGATACAACGAAAATTATTTTAAAGAATAAAGATAGAGACAAGGAATAATAAACATAAAGTTTTGAGAGATGAATAAAATTTAGAAATAAATCTAATGAAATATGATTATGAGTCAAATATAAGGACCAAGACAAGAAACAAATGTGAATAATAAATAGAAATATAAGCAAAATTATTTAATATATTAGCAAAAGTGGTTAATATGGTAACTTAAACTAAATAAGAATAACTAATCTAACGGAAGACGATATGAGAGTAGTCAACTTTGTTAAGGTTTTATCTCTTAAATGAAATGTCTTATGTTTAACCCTAGACGAAGAATATTTATTTAGGAGTAACATAGGAGTAAGATATATATGTTGTTTCAACAATTTGTTTTTAACTAATATGAAACAATAAGTGATTTATGAATAAAAATTCAGGGCAAATCTATCTTATATAATAAATGAATGTTTTTTGACACGTCATTCAATGAGACATGTAATGATTCATTTTCCTGCCTTAAATTTAGAGCATTAATCATTTGTTAATATTCCTTTATTAATAGTAATAATTAACAAATTTGAACATTTATTACAATAATTTATTTTCTTAAAATAAAAAAAATCCAAGTATTCATTCAAAGTTTTTTATATGTATTAAATTTAATTGTAATTCAACTTCATTTAGCTATGATATCAAAATAATTTATATTTTAACAAAGTTAATATTTATTGATTATATAAAAACGTTAATACATAGTTAAATAAAATATATTTATGAGTTAACAAAATTTATTATCATCAATTTAAAGTTTATTTCTTTAATGATTTATTTTAATGACTCTAAGTATTAACAATTTAAATTGTATTTTTATTCAACATATGCAATACACATGTTATTTAACTATTGTGATGCATATGTTTTTTAAAGACATAATTTTTTTATTGTAAATTATATAACATTTTATTTATTAAGCCTGTGTAACACACGGGATCTAACCTAGGCATTTACTATATCTCGAACCCAAGACATCAATATATCGAACTATCTTTGTCTTGTATTATCTATAATTTATTTTACCTGCAGTCCAATTTTTATTCTACCAAAAACAGTTCTACTAAGTTGCTAGACCGAAGCATACACTCACTAAGAAAACTTTTATAGAAACTTATAATATTTGTTCTAATCTAATTCGATCAATTTGAATCTATTTTTTACCCACATGAATGCCTAATTTTTTTGTCCTTGAAAATTCTTGTTATATGAAACATGTTTTGAGTTGAAAATTTGAGTTTTTTCTTTCTTTTTTTTTTTTGTTTTCCCCTTTCCATCATCAGTCAAGAGCAAGCGGATGCTCATGAAATCAACCATATGGAATTAGAGGTGCTCAAACCGGTTTTTTTCTCAAACCGGTTCGGTTTTCAAACCGGACCGGTTTGGTCAACGCGTGGTCAAAACCGGTTTGGTGAAAACCGGTTCGGTTTGGAAACTGGTTTGGCAGATTAAGGATGTCAAACCTATAAAACCGGTTTGGACCGGTTTGAGACCGGTTTGGAGGGGTAGAAACCGGTTTGAAAACCGGTTTGGGAGATGAGGATGTCAAACATATCTCAAACCTATGGTTCGGACCGGTTTGGAAACTGGTTTGGGTGAAACCGGTTTAGAAGACGAGTACTACCGGTTTGGAAACCCAAACCGGTTTTTTTGCCCATGTCTATATGGAATACATATATGAGAGGAGTACTAGTCCTACTTCTAACCAATTGTCATATGGAATACATGTGACATGATCATTTGCAATTTGTTTGTCTCCTCGTGATCAAATCACCTCTTGACCGCTCCATTGTCAAACGGGTGTTAATATTCATGTATCACCCCTATCATATATACATTACTACGTTAGTATCTCGTATATTACACGAGTTGAATAAAAAAAATATAAAAAATAGTCACTAATGAAAATTTAGATCATAGAAAACATTTTTTTAATATAAAATATGATTAAAATTTTATATAATTTAATAATTTAATTATTAAAATAATATTATTATTTATTTTAAATACTAATTTCTTCAAAGTTTTGTTTGATTAAACATTTTATTTTAATTTTTTTAAAATTTTATATTTTATAATAAATTGGTTTTTGTTATAAGTGTTTTTAATGTATTAAAATATCTTTTTAATTTAAAAATATATAAAAAGTATATTTAATATTATTATTTAATATTAGATGCATTTAATATGAGAAAGATGCGGGAAATTAAAGATGATGTGTTCTAGAAACATGACATGTGTCCTAAAAACTTTATTTATTAGTATACGTAGATACTTAGGTTAAATCAATCACATAACACAACATTTCTTTTACTTTTATATATTTTTTAATAATGCAAAAATACAAAAAAGATAGTATTATTGACACCAAGGTATCACTAACGCTATGTGATGTGGTGTGTGATGGGGCGTCAGAGGGGCCGGTCACGCCCCGGTGGCGCCCTCCCCCATTACACAGGGGGCGTGAAGAGGGGCGTGAGGGGCAGATCGTGAAGGGCATCACCGTATGAAAGAAAAAGAAAGGAGAAAAAAAAGGAGGAAAAATGGGTGATGATGTAGAGTGATGGTAACATAGAAAAAGATGTGAAGTGATAAGGACCGATGGTGTTGGTTGATTATGTGACGCCCACGTGACGCCTACGCGGAGTGATGGTGGTCACACCACAACACATGGCCTAACTAAACACTTTTCGTACCACCACCAGCACTCCAGCATGGCAGAGGACAGAGGATATATCAAAACATTTTCTAACAGGGATGGTTTTGCCTCTTTCTATCTCTCATTATTCGTTGAATAATATGCTTCCTTTCTATTTGAATACACAATTTTCATTTAAATCTTAATATTTCTAAATATTTTCTTAAATGTATCACACATGATACAGTAATAATTTATATAAAAAAGATCTAATTAACTGAACCCAATATTCAAGCATGTTCTCACCATTTTTAATAGAGTAAATTGACGAGATGGTTCATGCGGTTTGTTAATATTTCACCCCAAAGTTTCATAAATTACTCATATGATCTCAAATCTTTAAACATTTGTAACACATATAAGGGTCACAAACTCTTTAGGACATAAATTACCCATAAGAAACATGTGTTACAAATGTTTAAAGGTTTAAGATTATATAGGCAATTTAAGAAACCTAAAAACCAGAAGTGAATAACAAGCAGGCACAGAGACAATCTCGATAATTTACTCTTTTTAGTCTCGTCCCATCCCAAAGTATAGTTTATTACATTGTAGGTTCAAGGTATATCAATCCTTTGTTAAAAACAATTACGCAGTAGTATTCATTGAATCAATTTCGGTTTACTCGAGTTATTCGTATCAACTTTCACAATTCTTAGGCCCATTCCAAAACCAAACTAACTCACAATTTCAAATTAAAAAGAACAGAACAAATAACATCTAAAAGCATTTCAAACAAGAAACAAATATAGTTGCAGATTCGATATAATATACCTACAAATCCAGGAAGTAAATCACCTTAGACGATGGGATACCGAAGTGATTAATATGGATTAATCATATTAAAATTTTATATGTGATTTTCAAAATTATATACACACGCAAAATTATATATGATTTTTTTTCAAATAAGTATAACTTTTCAAATCTTATGATCAAATTTTAATCAGCATTAACCAGTTTTAATCATTTTGGCAGGTGCCGATTTTTAGGACTGACTTTGGGTCTTTGAGAAATTGAACTGGTAGCTCTCCAATTTCCGATTAATCGGAAGCCTATGCGCGATTTTTATAACACTAAATCACGCCAAGCGGGAATCATGAGCTTCAATCTCTGCATTATATATCTCACAAGGGAACAATAAAACTTGCCTCTATAAGCCACAAGGGAAGTTCCAAAACAGACAAATGTATGTTCTTTCATAAACTAATACAAAAAGAGTACAGAAATTAAACACAAAGTAAACTAGTTTGAGTTGCATAAATTGTACACTTATTATGTTTTAAAGGCACACGAAACCGACAGAAGAAAGCTGGTCAGTAAAGCCACAATCTATAAAAAACCAACAAGATTTAGCGCGCACACTTACATTTCAAGTGGAAGAAGTCGAGCCACTAGCTTCATTGTCCAAGAAACGAACCACAACTACTGTAATATTATCAGCACTACCTCTCTGAGAAGCTTCCTGCATCAACATTTTTGATGCATCTTCTGGGCTTTCAATAGGTCTCACCATTGCAACAGCTTCATCATTACTCACAACATCCCACAAACCATCACTAGCAAGAATCAAAAACTCAAGTGAGTTGTCAACCTTTTCTTCTTGAATTTCAGGATCTGCCACAACATACTGTTTTAACAATTTGTCACCAAAAGCACGGGAAACAGCAAGCACGCCACCAACCCTCCAAGTTCCAGCCCACATGACAAAACCACCAGCATTCTCAATACGTTGTCGTTCATCACTTTGATCTGGCTTATGGTCACGAGAAACAGCAAATGCTTTACCACCCCTGCAGATAACCGCCCGTGAGTCTCCAACGTTTGCCACCAATAAACGGTCGCCAACTAGGATGGCGGTTGAAGCAGTTGATCCAGCATCTCTGTTCTGATTGTTCTCTGATTTCAGAAACTCAGTATCAGTATGACTGTATGCATCAGATATGGCTGCCTTGGTATCAGATATGAACTTTGGATGCTTGATGAGATTACTGAAAAGATGTTTTTTCACATATTCTGCAGCACGAGCACCACCATGACCATCAAAGACCCCAAACAGACCAATCGTTTCACCATCTACACAATCGATTCTCGCCTCGTAAAAATCTTCCATTGAAGATCTCTTTCCAGGGGAGCTTGCATAACCATAGCTGAATTTTGAATCTTCACTCACCCCACCACCACTACCGGGGGAATCACCATTGGATTGACCCGGATTCGTGGATGATAACAAATCAAGATAGCCCATATTCAACACTGCTGAACTAATTTTCCTATAAAAAGTTTCATCTTAAAGTATAAGATATAACAAAGAATATGAATCAAAATCAAACATTCTGATTCCTGATTAATGATCGCTGATATTAAAAAAAAAAAATTACCAAACGCTGAAACAAAATCTATAAAATTTCCGGATCAAAATTCTATATATTGAGATTCATGATTAATAATCCTGATTTAATCAGATATCTCAAGCTGAAACAAGTAATAATGTTCGGATTGCATAAAATTAGGTTTAGAAATATATGCAATAAAATCAGAATCGTAACGACAAATCAACAGCAATACGATAAGATTCACTTTCCGTACACCAATTTAATCTGCAATTTTAAGTTTTCAACCAACAGATTTGAGATTAGAGAAGAAATTTTGAAAAAATTACCTAATTTGAGATGACGCTGGAACTCCGTTCGTCGATCAATCAGCTTGAATCTGAAAAGGGGATCGGAAATTGATGAGAACAAAACCTAGAAATTATGAACAATATTGATATATACATATATGCAGATCAAAATTTGTGACCTGATTGTTTGAGCCTATCGGTGTTGAGATCTGATCCCAACAATCGAAGAGAATAAGATTGCTAAAGATTCAAGAAGATCCAAGAAATATCTGAAGAGCAAGGTCAAAAGGTTGACATTTTGACTTTTGTATTTGCCTGTTTTTCCTATAAACAAGCAACCGTTCAATATCCATCGCATCCTCTTATGTAATGAATCAAGTTGGCTATGAGTTGGTAGAAATTAGTTTAAAAAAACACAAATATTACATTTATATAATTTATATTTAATCTAATAACTATAGATTTATTACTAGAGCTGTAAACGAACCGAACGAGTCATTGTTCGTGTTCGTTCATTTAACTTTTAACTTGCTCACGAACGCTAACCGAACGAAGATTCTTGTTCGTGTTCGTTCATTAAGGAATTTAGTTTGTTCACAAACGGTTTACGAAAGCTAACAAACAAATATTATTTAAATAATAAAATTCAACATTTTTAATCTTAAGCATTAGATATAATCATTTATAAATATATAAATTAAAATATTATAGTATTAAACTAAAAATAACTTAAATATTATGATATTACACTAATAATAAAAATTAAAAGTATACAACACATTATTAAATATCATAAATGAACTTAACCGAACATAAATGAACTTAACCGAACATAAATGAATGTAAACGAACATGTTACCGAACGCTCACAAACACAAATGAACGAACACAATCTCTATTCATTTTCGTTTATTTAACTAAACGAACGAAATTTCTTGTTCGTGTTCGTTTCTTTATCAAACAAACGAACATAAACGAACTTCCTGCTGAACGGTTCACGAACGGTTCGTTGAACGTTCGGTTCGTTTACAGCCCTATTTATTACATATGAAAGCATAAGTATAAAACATAAAAACTTGATAATATATATATATATATTAAATAAATAAATAAATAATAAATGAGCCAAATCGAGACGGACACAAGCTTAAAAATTTTCTTATAAGAAGAACTCGAGCTTACTTAAATCAAACAAGCCAAATACAAGCTAAATTCAAGCCTTAGCAAGCTCAAATTTTCCTTAGATTGACTTGTTTAATGAAAATTTGCCCCATGTACATTAATAATTCTTTTTAGAGTTAATTGCAATTTGCAAACCTGTAGTTTAAACCTTACCACAGGTTGCAACCCTTATTTTTTATTTTCGCAACTTGCAACCCTGTGATTTAAAAACACCTGCAACATGCACCCTTACAGTTAAATTTTACATAGCTCTATTAGTTATTGAAGGGTAAAATTGTAATATTAAAGATATTAACAAAAAAGATGTTGCATACATATGACAGGAACCATTCGGTTATCGGTTTTAATATTTTTTTTAATTCGGTTTATTCGGTTAACCGATTAGACCGAATTCATATTAAAATTTATTGTTTTTATTAATAATTTATAAGGTTTATTCGGATGAATTCGGTTTATTCGATTTGGTTTATTGGGTTTTTAATCGGTTTGTTCGGTTGAATTCGATTTGTTCAGTTGAATTCAGTTTGGATAAACATTTCCCGAATTCGGTTCGGTTTAGTTAACGGTTAGGGAAAAATTTTGAAAACTGATTAAACCTAACCGAATAAACCGAATAATCGAGACTACTTTTTGACCGACCCCCATCTGTAATGACCGGAAAAAAAAATACAATTGAGACTAATTTTTGACAGCATAACATCAAATTTATAAAAGATTCATAAAATGGTTGTTGTCATATGTTTGTAGCATCTTTGTTGCTAAATATTTATAAGATTACAATTTTACCCTTCAAAAATTAACAGAGTTATGTTAAATTTAACTGGAAGGGTGCATGTTGCAGGTGTTTTAAAACCACAGGGTTGCAAGTTGCAAAAATAATAAAGGAGGGTTGCAACCTATGATAAGAGTTAAACCACAGGGTTGCAAATTGCAATTAACTCTTCTTTTTATTTGATCTTGCAATAAGGTTGATTTCATGATGTAACATATGTGTCACGTTGAATATTTTAGGAGCTTTTATATATTTAATGGTTTTTGATATTTATTTAAAGCATCTAGTTCATATTTAGTAAAATCTTCAAGACACTATGATCGAATTCAGTTTAGATTGATAATTAAATGAGTTTTTGACATAATTCAAAGTTAATTAGTTGTATGATCATATTTCAATGACCATAAGACTTTACTTATGTTTTTTTTAGTACAAAGGTCTTTTATTTTTAACAAAATTAAAAATTAACATGGATAATATTTTAAGAATAGGTCAAAAAAATTTAATGATACATCTCTCCTATTAAAATATATGTTGATTATGTCAAGTTATTGTAACCCAGTTGTGTGCTAAGTCTAGCATATGATATTAAAAATACATGTTGATCATGTCAAGTTATCATAAGATAATTGTGTCATAAATGGAGCATAGAGCATTACTTTTTGTAATGTTATTTTACTCTCAAATGAATGTCTTAAATAAACCACGATTATTTTAGTTTTTAAAAAATCTTTTTAGGCATTCAAGCAAGGTGAATATAATTTGTTCAAGTGTAGTCCATAGAATAATAAAATTTCATTACGAAACATAATATAAGTTAGAAAATCTTAAAACACGTGAGATAGTGAACTAAGCCGATACAGGGTACTCATGAACTAGGATTGAAGATACATTTATATCTCAAGTGAAAAACAGAGATCATATGAGCTCGCATTGAGACACCTTGTCGTATAATAATGTGTGTGTATTTGTTTAACATTACTCTAAGTTTTAGATGAACCAACTTTTAAAAAACCTAAATGACATCTTAATTCTTGTTGGTGGCTAACCCAATTAAAAAACAACAATGATAACTTGTAAATAAATAGATGAAAAACCTAGTGATAGGCCTAGGAAATTCTTTATTCGGGGTTAGAAAAATTTTCAAGTCAATCGTAATAAATAATAAATTACTTTGATTGAATCATTTGGGTTTATTATATTAACAAAAATCAAAACCAAATCAACTAATTAACCAACAAGCTGACATAACATTAACAAAATATTCAACAAACAACAGTCTAACATTCAAACAATTAAGCAAATAACCAAATTATAAATTAAATATGACTATATAAAACTAAAGATAACATTTGATATAATAGTAGTATTTTAATTGACTCTTACAGCAACAATGATCTTGAAGGTGAGAATTAAGAGAGTCAAAGGAGTTCTTTGCCTATTGGGGTAATTAAGTTTTGTTTATAACTTACTAGAATTAAGGAAGTAATTCTCTTAATTGGTAAAATAGTTATTTGATTTATATTTGTAAAATTAAGATCATTTATTAATTTTTCTTTGGGCCTGTCTCAAAATTTCATGAGTTCAGTTTTAAAGTTTAGTATGTTTAAGAAAAAAAACTACAAAAATAATCTAACTTAAAAAAAATGCAAAAAGAAAAAAAAATGGTCATTCAAGAGTTTAACATGAAACTCATGTCTTCACATAAAAGCTCCAAAGACTCGTTATCTTTCTTTTGTTCAAGTTTCAACCAAAATGTATATCATATATTTACCTTTGATTATATAGATAATGAGCCAACATCATCAATTATCAATGTTTTAACTTTATTCTTCAAACTTGATAATTTTGGTCAATGATGATCTCTTGTACGTTTCTTTAACGAGGCTTACTAAAACCTACTCTACCCTTCAAATTTTCTAGGATGTGAATCCAACACTAAGGATCTTTAGACAATATTCTTGAATTTTAGATCACATCGACAGGAAATGCTTTGACGCGGATGGCATGTCGCTATCTTTGTCTGAATCAACAAAACTTAATTTCGACATAATCACGTAGGAATCTAACTTATCGATAGTACTAAACCTTACTTTATCTCATAAGATAATGACACTACAAGATGTTAATAGACCATAACTAACAACAAAACTTGTGTGACCTACAAATCTACTTAAATTGTTAGAGTTTGCTCTACTACTCATTTGACTAAATACAATCCATTAAAACTGAGAGATAGTGTACATAAAAAACAATAATAAGACATTAGTGACAATGTAAATGTACACTAAAGTATCTTAAGGATATATTTAATGACATGATGTCACATTTAGTATAAGGTTTGCTTGTTGTGTATTTCTTTTTTTCTTTTGAGTAGTCATCTTTCATAAAGACTATAGTCTTTTTTTTCATAAAGGCGTTACAAACAAAGTAAACTAAGGTAAATCATCAAAACCAAACACGTTGAATTTAGGTTTACAAAAATTTTTAAATCTAAAACATATATTGGCTTTCTACACCAATAAAAAATGGCGTGTATGTAACATCCACATTTTAGAAAATAATAATAATAATAAATCAGAATTTGAAATATGATAATTTTGAAGGATGTTATTTAGAGATAAAAAGTTATTTTTATTTAAGATATTATATTAGTTATGGCATGTATGGCATACCTTTAAACATAAAATATCATGGTCGTATATAATATGGGTAAGGATATTCTAAAAATGTTTAAAACCTTAAAAAGTCTAAGAAGTAACAAAAAAATGACATGTTGATTAGAAATATAAGGGTAAACATGTCAAAACAAAAAATGAACTTACACATACAAGTCACACGCAAATTTCTCTCATTTTTCTAAACGCTAATAACTTTTTTGTATGTTAATATTTTTTTAAAAAAATTACACCTTAAAATCAAGTGTTTTTTATCTTTCTAAAGAGTATAACATTAATATATTTTTTTAAAATAAAAATAATGACTTAAACTAAGTTTCACGAACTGTTTGTTTTATGGTGTTTTTCAAATATTATTTAACCATGGATTTTATAGTGTTTTTTTTGTAAAACATCTCTACTTTTTATGGTATTCATGTTTTATGGTGTCTTTCAAGTTATTTATGGTGTTTATGATGCTCAGACATTAATGAACAAAATCAAAGCATCTTATGGTGTTTTTTTTTGTAACGCATCTGTACATTTTATGGTGCTTTTTTGAATTATTTTATGGTGTTTATGATATCCATGTGTTAATGTTTTTGAACACTAAGGGGCTGTTTGGTAGCATCTGAATGGGTCTGAATCTGAATGGTTCAGATTCAGACCGTTTGTTTGGTGCAAAAAAATCACATCTGAATGGGATAGAATGTCTGAATGGAGGTCTGAATCATTCAGACTTGAGAACAAGTCTGAATGGGAAAAACACATCTGAATCTTCGCACGTCATCTTCGATGGGCCTGGCTCACCTCCGACCGACTGGAATACTTCGCCGCCGTCCCTCCGCCACATCACCGCCGTCACTCCGCACGTCGCCGCCCCGACGACCTCGCCGCATCGCCGCTCATCGTCTCATATGAACCTTTCGTCGTCGCGCACCTTCATCTGTCTCATCTGAACCGCCGTCAAATCCAAACTAAGGGTGGCACAACGGAGGTGAGAAGGTTAGCAAAGGATGATCCAAACTAATGCGTAAGCACCTTCATCTGTTTCAAATCCAAACTAAGTTAGGGTTCAATCGTTGATTTTGATGTTACAAATTTAGGGGTTTTGATCAAATTTAAGATCATCTGACCGAACGAATAAGGTGAAACAAGACCAACGACCGGACCCGTCTTTGTGTTTCAGGGGCTTTGGCGGAGGAGGTCCAGCTTCGGCGGAGGAGATCGGGCATGGGCTGCGGCGGTGATGACGACCGACGGGCTTTTAACAAAAAAAAGTTTTTTTTTTATTTTTTTATTTTCATTCAGACGTGCAACCAAACAGTCTTAACCGGTTCAGCACTTAATGGTTCAGACCCTCTTAACCATTCAGACATCTTAATCATTCAGCACTTAATAATTCAGACGTAACCAAACGGCCCCTAAAAACACCATAAAAACCTAATGTTTTCATATGGTGTTTTTAAACTTAGCTTTATGATGTTTACGTTTTATGGAAGTTCTTTAACTCTTCTTTATAGTGTTTACGTTACATTATGTTTTTTCGAGATATTTTATTATGTTTATGGTGTTTATGTTGTTCGGATATTAATGATATTAAAGCTGGACACTTTATGATGTTTTTTGTGTTTAGGGTTATGAACATTAGAAAACACCATAAAATGCAAAAATCATACACACCAATTCAGGTCGGGTTTTTTATATAGCAATATTATACTCGTTGAAAAGATTAAAAAATACTGAATTTTATGGTGTAATTTTTTTTAAATTAACGTATGAAAAAGTTATAAACGTTTAAAAAAAGAGGAGGAAATTGATAAAAAAAGTCAAAAATTGATACAGTACCCATTATACCCTTCCAACTACTTAAATCATCCTTAATTCTCTCTCCAATGACATGGCACACTTACAACTATTCATCTCAAAAATCAATGGCTCAAATTTCTTTCTACACTTTATATATTTTTTCTCATTTTTAACCTAATCTTATATTATATAATATAATAAAGAATAATTAATAATGACACGTGTTTGTTTTTCTGACTTTATCTCATATGAAATAATATGTCACATGTCATTATCTCGTGTTTGCATATTCTTTTTACGTCTTTCTCTTATTAAATAGTATTTATATTAAAAAATATTTTTATATATTTGAATAAATTAAATTTATAAATATTTATTATATTCTCTAACAAGGTTACTAATAAAGAAAGAAAAAAGAAAAACTTAAAAGATGGAAATTCTTACTTTTTAACATTTTAAAAAACATCCATTAAAATTCCACAAGATGTTTCTTTTATTTTGTGTAACTTTGATTATGATATGCATGTTTTGAATTTTATAATTTTAACATTAAAACTTTTTCTTAACGAAAATATTAAATCCATTATTTATTTTATTTAAAAAAAAATTAAAATCTACAAGTCTTGATAATTTGTCATCAATCATTCACAAATCACAACGGGATATAAAAAATTGGCAACCATATCAATAATTCATCCTGACAGGAGCAAAAAGTCAGTCAACTAGCTCATGTTCATCTTCCTCGTCTCTTTCGTTAAGACTGATCCAAATTAATGCTTAAGCTAAACCTCCGTACAAACTTTCCGATGGATTGGCTGCTTCTATCTTAGCATGATTCTCTAGTCAACCAGTCAGGTATCTATCCATAACATAAATTCAAGATTTTTTTTTTGTCTTCGAATCCAAAATTATATATATGGTTTTTGAATTTTGAAGAATGATATGATTGAAGTTCTAAAAAATTGGTTTATTTCTGCAACGATTAGTAATTTATATGGTATCTTTTGTAATTGCCTTCTTTTGATAGAATAAAAAAAAAGCATGTTTTCTTAGAATTTAATATAAATATGAAGCTTGTATCGATAGTTGATGTTCGATTCTGGATTGAGCGACTGAACTCTGATTTCAGCTAGCAGAACTATTGAACTTTGAGCCGAGTCGATTTACCCAAATCACAAATTTTAATTAAAATCAAAAGGTCCAACTGATTGTCATGTATATTTTGTAAGCGACCTAACATTATTTCAAATAGAAAAACTTCAATGATTTCAATTTGTTTGAAAGGAGAAAAAAAAGGGTAATATTTATACCTAAATATTAATCCTAAGCACCATGAATCTCAATGACCAAGAATTTGTGATTAACACGGTAATTAACTAGAAAAATACACAAAATTTCATGGAAAGATTTCCTTTTATGAATTTTTCAACTCATTTAAAAAAAAAGCCGTATCTTGACATGAACCATCTGCACAATTAACTTTAAAAATACATGTGCATAGAGTTTCTATCATGTAATAACATAAAACCCTTAGACCATATCTTTGTCGTTTATTTGAAATCTTGAAAATAAACATGTGTTTCACATTAAATCACTTTAAAATTGTTTTGATTATTCATTCTCCAATTTTTTATTCTACTTTAATGTGGATAACATATTTATTTTTACAGTTAATTATGGTTTTGGCTGAGTGATTTAAGTGTTTTAACTATTTCGGCCCAAAATAGAATCTTTTATCAATTCAACCCTTATGGTTTAGACAACTAACGTTTTTAGCCCCTAACCATAGTTATATTTTGGGCCAAAACCGTTATGATATTTAAGTTTGAGGGGCCAAAATTGTTATAATAATTAAGTTTGAGGGACCAAAACCAATAGTTGTCTTAACCATTGGGGCTGAATTGATAGAAGATTCTATTTTTGGGCCAAAATAGTTAAAACACTTAAACCATAGGGGCCAAAACCGTAATTTAATCTTATTTTTAAGATTACAAAAGGACGGCCCATATAATGATTAAGGTTTTCTTTTTAAGATCAGGTTTTACTTATTCTATGAAAATATCGTTAAAAGTGTTGGGACGATCAACTTCAAACGATAACTTTGAGTCGGTGACTCTTTCGGAGCAGCCTCTCTATCCTAACTGGGATAGGAGTAAGGTTTGTGTCCATCCTACCCCCAAACCCTACTGAAAAGTAGGAATTTACTGGGTAAGTTTGTTAAGTTTTTTAAGATCGGGTTTTCATATGATACATAATATATATATATATATATATATATATTACTATGTAAACTATTAGTGATAAATATTTAAAAAAAATATATAAAATGATATTTTAAGTTTTAAGTTTGTTACATGTAAATGTGTGAGTTAGTTATTTATTAAAAGCTAATGTGGAAGTAACCCACTTAATAGAAACATTTCCTTTGGTCCTGGGTTCAAAATTCAAGCAAAAAAGTTAATTATTTGAGTGTAGTTTAAGAGTATGATGGATTTGTTATTCTAAAAAAAATTATATTTTAAAAACTTAGGTTTTTAAACTTGTGTGTTACATGAGCTTAGGGACGACAATGGGTTGGGTTTGGGATGAGTTTGTGTAATCTCAACCCCCTACCCAATTATAAAATTTTGTCCTATATCCGGTCCAAAATTCATCGGGTATCTATTAAGTATCTACCCATTTGGTATCGGGCATACTCGTGGGTTCCAGGTATATCCGTTAGTTAGCTAAATATACCGTTGAGAATAATTGGCTTAAAACCCATAAGGTATGTATCTAGTAACTAATCCTAACTTTATTTTTTTCATAATCAAAAAATATATATTAAATATGTGAAGAACAAACTGTTGATTATATCAAATAGCATATCAAGAGCTAGCATATGAAGATTTTATGTTCATAGAGCAAACTTTTTCTACAAGGTAATGGTCAAGCTCCAATATAATATCTCCTATGACATTACAATTTAAGTTTTACTTTTAAGTATATTAATTGAAAAAAATTATAATAACTAAATGATGAACAAAAATCACACCTGATGGATTTGGTGGCTTGTAAAGTTGTAATCACTCTTGACTACAAACATTATTGTGCATATTACAGGTTTGTTGTGGCTTGATGGCTGAGGAAGTTATTACAGAAGTACTTCCAAAAGCTGGTGAAACAGTATGGGATTCCTTCCAAAGAATTACCCACGCTTCAATTTGTATGGACGATAACCACTCGCGTTTCGAGACGAAAATGAAGACCTTGTGTGCAGTAAGGGATGATCTGAAAGACAGAACCTTAAAATACAAGTCAACAAAGAACCGGACCATGGAGGACTGGTTTCACAGGGTTATGGCTGTGGAGAAGGTTGTGGAAGGACTTGAAAGCCGGTTCACAGAGAAACAAGAAACTTCAACATGGATTCATGTACTTCCAAGATCAAAGTTAAGCAAACAAATGGCAAGCATGTGCTTAGAAATTGATGAGCTTGTTATGGAAGGGAACCAGTTGGGGGATACTTTGGTTCACAAAGTTGCTGACCACGTTGTGAAGGTGACTGCACCGGATATCTCTTATCTTCCAACCCTCCAACGCGTGTTGGACAGCATACTGCAAGATCTGTCAAATGATGATCTTAAAGCAGTAAGGGTGATAGGAATGTTGGGGGCAGGGAAAACAACTATATTGCAGAATTTGAATAACCATGAAAAAGTTGCTAGTATGTATGAAAGAGTAATCTGGTTGACAGTTTCAGGTGAGGAAAATAACAAGGAGAATTTGAGCATAGAGATGCTGCAACATGTGATTGTTGAAAGACTAATAGTTGACACTGAAGGTGCGACAGATGTTTACAACGTTGCTAGACGTATAAACAAAGAACTAGCGGGTGTAAAGTATCTGCTTCTGCTCGATGATGTTAAGGCAGAGCTTGATTTAGAAGCGATAGGTGTCCCCGAAGGTGCAAAAGGCAGTAAAATAGTCATGACAACAAAATATAGGCATGTTCGTCTTCCATCATGTTCAAGTATTGAAGTGAAGAAGTTGTCTCAAAGTGAGTCATGGAACATGTTCCATAGGCTATTGTTTCTCCCTAATGATGTTAAAAATAAGCCTCAGCTTGAACGAATGGCTCACAAAGCGGTTTCTTTGTGTGGTGGTCATCCATTGATGATAAAAATGGCAGCGCGTATCTTCAAATCTATCGAAAAGCATGATCTCAGTGAGATAAGTTGGAGCGATGCGTTACAAACGTTAAGAAGGTGGCCAGAAAAAGGAAATAACGAGCCTATGAAAGACTTGCTTAAGTTCTGTTGTGATCACTTGGATCATGAACATAAACCATGTTTTCTTTACAGTGCATTGTATCCAGAAGACACTGAAATTTCCACAGATGGTTTATTGGAATGCTGGGAAGCTGAAAACTTTCTTAAGAGTAATGACGATGCAAAAATTGGTGGTCGAAACATACTGCGTCACCTCAAAAACTTAATTTTAGTCGAAGAAGGTGCAACTGCACGACATGTAAGGATGCACAAATTGATCCGCGCAGCAGCATTGAATCTTTTATATGAAGATAGGAAAGATAGGTGTTTGGTGAAAACTAGTGAATCCCCACAAAAACTCAATGGCGCGATCCCAAAGCGACAATGTGTGGATTTGTGGACAGATAAGGAATGGATCTCTTTGGCCAACAACTCACTCGATAAGTTACCTGATGCGCCTCGTTCAGACCAGCTTTCCACACTTTTTGTGCAGAAATATACAAAAAATAAGAAGATACCCGATTCATTCTTTCAACACATGCCTCGCCTTTTGGTTTTAGATCTCTACATGACGGAGATCATGACACTGCCACCATCGATATACAGGCTTGCGAATCTTAAAGTGCTTTATCTTAATGGTTGTAATGTGTTAAAAGAGCTTCCTGTTTATATAGGACAGCTTAAGTCTCTTGAAGTGCTTGATATTCGTGGCAGTGGCGTTGGTAAATTGCCACATCAGGTTATAGGCTTAACTCGAATGAGGCGTTTGTTAGTTTCCTTCACCATGTCAACACAAGACAACTATGATGTGATTTTCAAATTATCAGGACTTGAAGAGTTGATCATTGATGTGGATTCAGAAATGGAAGATTGGTGTAACACTTTACTTGAAGATGTGATTGAAAAAGTTAGCTCATTACAGAAGTTGAATTCTTTCCAATTTCGCTTTAACAACATGGTCATAGATGTGATTCAAGTTGTTGATGACACCTTGAAGATCTATTTACCCAAAGAACGCCATCTTAGAAGTTTTCTTGAAAAAAGGAAGGATCTTGAAACAAATTCTTTTCAAGTTTATGTTGGATGTTATATGTCTTGTGGCCCTGAAATCCCCGAATTCTACCGTTACGATAGGTACCTAAAGTATTATAATGGGATGGTAAAAAATGAAGTAATCAATAGTGTTCTTAGCAAAGTACATGCATTTGAGTTGATCAACCACAATGACATTGAGTACCTGTCTAGCAATGTCATTGAGAGCATGGATTATGTCCAAGGTTGTCTAATTCAAAGTTGCAACAACATGACAACAATTGTAGGGGGTTGTGACTTAAAAAACAAATCCTTGTTTCCTAATTTGGAAAGATTGGATGCAAATAACATGCTTAAATTGGAAAGAATATGGGAGGGTCATGTGCAAGTGGGAAGCCTATCCAAATTAAAGACTCTAGTTATATGTAAATGTCCAATGATGACTATGATACTTTGTGATGCTATAGTTGAACAACTTCAAGTGCTTGAATGTCTAGAAGTTCAAGATTGTTGCAGGGTTGAAGAGATTGTTGTGTGCTCTCAGAATGTTAGCCCATATGTCATGCCTAAATTAAGAACATTGATTCTTTGTAATATGCCAAGTTTAAGAAAAATAAGCACCCGACTTGATTGGACTTCGTTAGAGAGCTTGAAGATAGAAGATTGTCCCACACTAAAAGAATTGCCCTTTGATAGAAACAGTGCAATGGGGATTCAGAGCATTGAAGTGAATGTAGATTGGTGGGAGGCATTGCAATGGTCAGATTCTAATGTCAAAAACCGTCTTGTTTCGTGCTGCGTTTTCAGGTATGTTTCTTTTTGGCTACCTAAACACTGGTTTGTATGTCTTCTTTATGTTTCTTGGTATTTTTTTACAGTTTAACCGATGACTTGGTCCTTTGTTGTCATCATGTTTTTCATCAACTGTAGAGAGAATTAACAAGATAATGCTTCATAAAGCCCATGAATTCATCAATGTGTGAATCTTTTTCTGTTTTTTTTTTTTCGTTTTTTTTTCATTGCTCATTTCAGGCTGCCGAAATAGCAATTTGGATGGACTATCTCAACCGAAGCAGTTTCTTCACAAGGGTTAATTAGCAGCTTTATATAGCTAAAAAATATTAAACATCTTGTTTGGATGGACTTGGAATAAACTGTAAAAGCTTTATTGTTATTTTCCATGTGTGTTCATATGATTAAAATATCTTTTTGGTATGGACTTGGAGTAAATTTTGACAGCTTCATTATAATTTCTATGTTAGCTTAAGACCTGTTGTTGGGGTTTAGACTTGGAATAACCTATAAAAGTTTTGTGTAAATGAATATATTATTCTTATTGTATGTGTTTCACTTGGGGGGTAAATGTGACAAACTGTTAACATAAGCTTCTGAAAAGTTTCTGTCGGTTGAAACTCTTTCTAATGTGTTTTGTTTCACTAACACGTAGTGAAACAAAACATATTAGAAAGTGGGGGCGAACAAGGGGAATGGGGGCCGGACTCATAAATCTAGGAAGGCGAATTCAACACGTATTAAATTTTCAGATAAAAAACACATAAAATTACACTACAAAGCGAAAAAACAATCCCCCCGCCCTAATTATCCTCCGCCCATGCTAACACGTCAAGTGATTAGCAATGGTATTATCAAGTTGTTCACTTGCAGGGGCGGAACTACAAGAGGGTCAAGGGGGTCCACTGACCCTCCGGGCGGCGAAACTATGTATTACTCGGCAAGTCAGAGTGCTCGTTGGAAGAAACTTTCTTGTGTTTTGACTCCTTTAGATTGTATCCCTAGAGTATCTAAAATAAAAAACGAAGTGAGTAGTTGCAACTTTTATATTTTTCTTGTCGGCCGTCGATTGCCGTAAGCTGCCGGTGAGAGTGTAAAATTTAGAAGAGGAAAGGAAGATGACTTGAACATTTGGTCAATATTATTTAATAGGCCCAATATCCACCCAATACTTTTTGATATTATATTGCTTTTTCTTTCTATCATTTTTACTCTATTGATTTAATTTTTTTACAACCCCTTTTAGATATAGTCTTGCAATTTACCACCTATCTTGGTCCATGATCAAGATGCAATATAATTTTAATTTCACTATTTTTATAAATAAATTTTATGTTGACTGCTATTATTTCTTTATATTTCGTCTATTAAAACACATCGACGAATATAAAACTTTTAAATTGTGACCCCTGGATTTAGAATTATAATTCTGCCACTGTATTAGGTAAGGCTTAAATTGTAAATATGTCATTAGGGTTGGTTGATGTTTTTAACCAAAAGGTGCATCACTTGAATGCACTGATTCATATTTTATATTTAAGATCTAACGCATGAAGCACATTAATATTTGAAATCAAGTTTGTGTCAATTACCTCCATGAAACCAAAAGTCAAATATTATTTTCATATTTTATCATTTTTTATTGGTCTACCTGATTATTTTTACTGATTTTTCTCAGGGATTAAACAACTGTTCTGTGCAGAGCATACAGAAGGTGACCACTGCTTCTATCCGGGTTTATGCAACCCTGCTCCAAAGTTTATCAAATAGACAAAACGCAGCTAATCGTTATTCATATCAAATGCAAACTTATTTGAAGTTCATATTATACCAAACCCAAATCTATATACAATACATATATCGATCGGTTACTGGATTCTGTTTATTATTCGAACCATATATAATTTCAAATAGGGATGGAAAAGTAATTGGTTTTAGAACATTTACAGTCCTGAAGGAATGAACAGTTATGGTTTTCTTATGAATCCATCACTCACCTCCATAATCTCTCATCTTTATGATTTCCTCAAGCTCCAAACGCAGGTAGTTGAACTTTGCATGATCTAATTTCTGAATCAACTTATCGTAATAATCATACCCAATCATTTCTTTCAGTACTTGATGTACTGCGATTTTGTGGACAATATAGCTAATATTTTTCATAGCAAAGAAATGACCCGCAGAACCATCTTCACACAACTTTGCTTTGCCCTCAATATTGGACATGATAACCATTATGATCCAAATAGCATGGTGTGACAGCTCACTCTGTCCTTTGAGTTCATCGGAGTATAAGACGAGATCATCCTCATCAATTGATGGCAGCTTAGGTAGAGACAGTTTCCTCAAAGTAGACTTGTGTTCACAGAGATAACACAGGTAATGCATCACATACCTGGGCAAGGGGTCAACTGGGCCAACAAATATAACCGAAGACTCGTGATATAGTAAAACCTTCTCAAATATTGACAGATTACTACTAATCTTATCAGCAAGCACAGTGAGCAACTGAGGTTGAACCGTAGCTTGAAAAGGGTTTCTTGGTTTTGCAATGAAACACGTCTCTTTCAGAAAATGTTCCAAAGTCTGGTATAGATCCAAGATCAAGAAAATCTTATCAGGTGGCAGATTGCTAAAACTCGATGTGTAGATTATGTTGAACACTTGAGTTTGATAATCTTGAATGATCACCTCAAAACAAATATCTTCTATGTCAGTTCCAAGGCCTTGGAAGATTTCATTGCGCATTTGCTTCTCACTTTCAAAGATGTACTCAAAATAGGTTTTGACCGACTTGATCCAAATTTCAATCAGAGATTCCAGCACTCCCCACTCAAATCTTTTAACATCATATGTGCTCCAATCCTCAATATTGAACGGTAAAATTCTGGTTTGAATGTAGATTTTCCACTCATGACTGTAAATCTCTACAAAAGATTGTATGCATCCTTTGCGACTTGCCAACATAGCAATTTCTCTGAGATAACTAATCAGATACTTACTCATTGTATTACCTTTTACGTAATCATTTAACATAGACATATGCTGACGGAAGCTTTCCAACAAACTAGAGATACCTGCAGATAAAAAAAAATTTTGGATGAAAAATTTCAATCAAAAGATAAAATTTCAATGTTCTATACATGTTCATAAAAGATTTGTATAAGTTTATTAATGTTTGGAATATTAGATCATACTGTTCTTATTATATCAATTAGTAATAGCGAAAAATAAATATTAATGTTATTATTTTTAGAGTAAATTGCTAAGATGGTCCTTATGGTTTGATAATATTTCACTCTCCCTAGGCTTCATAAATTACCCATATGATCCTAAACATTAAACATTTGTAACACATATAGTCCTTATCTAACTGCACATCTTCAATCAATTTCGCTCCTTGTAACGAAACAGGAGAAGATATAGCTTGGTGAAAGTCACCAGAGTCAGCCATACGAGACAAAGCATCAACAACGCGATTTTCACGACCCGGTTTATAATGAATATTAAGATTATAACCCAATAACTTTGCAACCCATTATTTTGTTGATCAGGTGAGCTCACACGTTGCTGAAGTAAATATTTTAAACGTTTCTGCCCGTGTACACAATAAAACGAGTACCAAGTAAATAAGGAAGCCAAGGCTGAACAGCCAATAAGAGTGCCAACATTTCATGTTCATATTCTGATTTAACCAAGTTACGGCCACTAATTAAAGCTTTGCTAAAATAAGCGATAGGTTTGTGGTTTTGCATCAATACCGCCCCAATGCCTCGTCCTAATGCGTTGCATTCCACCATAAAGGGTTGTGTAAAATCAGGGAGAACCTAAACAGGAGTTGTCACCAAAGCCTGTTTAAGTTGTTCGAAAGCGAGCTAAGCCGCAGGTTGCCAATGAAAAGCGTCTTTTTTTTTTTGTGAAACATGTCAAAATGTGTGCAATACTACCATAATTCTTAACAAATTCACGGTAATATCTTGTCAACCCCAAAATACCCCGTAAGCCTTTTATTTGGGAAGGAACTGGCCACGCAATAACAACCTCAATCTTTTTGGGATCTGTACACACAACACACCCCTTGACGGCTTGACCATCTATAATTAGCCCAATTATGTAATATTGTGCGTGTGCGTATGGCTAGGATTTGAATAAACTGTATTGTAAATCTCATCCTATAATATAGCATCTCATTTGTCATATATAACAAACAAACAAACTTACCCAGTATATTCCTACTTTTCAGTAGGGTCTGGGGGGAATGATGGACACAAACCTTACCCTTATCCCAGTTGGGATAGAGAGGCTGCTCCGAAAGAGTCCCCGGCTCGTAGTTGTCGTTTGAAGTTAATCATCCCAACACTTTTAACGTTATTTTCACATAACAAGTAAAATAACGTTAAAATTAGTGCAATTTTACTTTAGCCACTTTATGGCCCACACGTATATACATTATAAGCATGCACCACAAATGGGGCGAGCAATTATAGACGTGGGAAACATAATGAGAAGGACAAGCAATTATGCACATGATTATCTTGTAACAAATATGATATTGCATGTGTGTGTAAGATTGGGAAAAAAATATAACTCATTCTTATTGCAATAACCCAAATAAATCCGTCAAGATCAAGTCAAATCTTAGATTATTTTTTTAACATCATTTTAACACATTTAAAACACTTTTTTTATGAGTTTGTGTAAATCCATCATCGTTTAAGAGTTAACATTGTTGTAAGTTTTTGACTTACAACATTGTAACTGTTTTAGACCCAAAACTTATATCGATGTTGCTTCTTAAACGGTGATGAATTTACACAAACTCTTAAAAAAAGAAAGTGCTCTAAATGTGTTACAATGATGTCAACCCCAACCACAATTCGAGTTGTTTTATCGATTGTTGTAACTCAATGTTGGTAGCTACGTCAGTTGGATGTTCAAAACACGTTTCTGCATGGTGATCTCACAGAATCGGATTATATGACGCAACCGCAGTGTTTTATTGATCCTCATAAACATGATCATGTTCACCTCCTTTGCAAATCACTTTATGGTCTTAAGCAGACACCCCGAGCATGGTTTCATCGCCTAAGCTCGGTTTTACTCTCCCTTGGATTTTAGTGTTCCAAGACGGATCCCTCTCTTTTTATTTTTTTAGAAATAGGAACATTGTTTTATATACTCGTTTACGTGACATCATTCTTGCCAATAACAAACCATAGGAAGTTGATTGGTTTGTTCACATTCTCAGTAAATCGTTTGCCTTACAAGTCATAAGTCCTTTTTCCTATTTTCTTGGCATTGAGATCATTAGATAGGGATACGACATGGTGCGTTCACAACAAAAGTACATCCGTGATTTATTAATGTGTGCAGGGCTCTCAGATGCCAAACATCTTCACCAATGACTACATCAACAAATTTGACACTTGGTGATAGTGAACTTTTTAAAAACCCGGTACGATATTGACAACTGGTTGGTGTATCACAGTATGTCACCCTTTCAAGACCTTATATTACATTGTAGTCAACAAGGTCTGCCAGTTCATGCATTCCCCGACTCACAATCATTGGTCCGCGGTCAAACATATTTTTCGCTACCTTCAGGGCACTTCCAGCCACGGCCTGCTTATCTCTCACAAATCGACATCCAAGTTAAACGAGTACATTGATGCGGTCAACACATATTCTGACTCAGACTGGGTTGTGTGCCCCGATGGCCATTGATCCACGGGAGGATTTGCTATACATCTTGGCTCCAATTTAGTTTCATGGTCAGCTCGCAAACAAAAGATTGTCTCTCTTTCATCTATTGAGTCAGAATACAAAGCACTGGAAGATACCGTAGCAAAACTAACATGGCTTGAATCATTGCTACATGAACTTCAAGTCCCTGTGTCACCAGTATCTGCTTTGTGGTGTGATAATCTAGGAGCTACATATCTATCTGCTAATCCGGTATTTCATGCACGTACTAAACATGTTGAAGTTGACTTCCATTTTATACGAGAGAAGGTTGCTCAAGGAAAACTACAAGTTCAATTTATTTCAACTCATGATCAGATTGCCGATGTCTTCACAAAGCCCATTACTCACAGAACGATTTAACACTTTGAGGATGAAGCTAAAGGTCTCTCCCCAGCCTTAGCTTGAGGGGGAATGTTAGATAGTTATATTATCAATAGTTAGAGGGTATTATGTGTAAATACACTTAGTATATATACTCATTATGTAATACATTATTAGACACAATAATAAATCACATTTAAGTAAATTATCAGTATGCAAGTGCATCTTGATCTCGAGTTATGCCTCTCAACCCGAGACTCGCCAAAAGCCCTAAAGGAACAAGCTTGGTTGCAAAATTTCATCTCGACATGAACTTCACATCCAATGAAGTTGCTCTAGTAGACTGTCCATTAATGAAGATGATCTTCGCATTCGGATCCTAAGGCAACTTGGTGACGATTTTAGTGGCATTATCGCCGCCCTAAATAAGGTAGGATCCCCATGGATAAGTTGCAAGGGAGTTTTATATATGGATAGTAACCACACAAGAATTGTTGTAGATTGTAAAAAGTTTTAGTTGATTGTGTTAGGTTTATTAAACCTTCCAAAGAAGATGTCTTGGTCTTTGTACATATTACTTTTAAGCTTGTTTAATCCTTATAGTTGATAATTTGGTTTAGAGCTAGGGTCTCTATGAAAGCAGCCTCTCGTTCTCTAAAGATAGAGGTAAGGTTTGCCTACATCTCACCTTTCCCATACCCTGCAAATAGTCAGCTATAAGTGTGATTTACCGGGTATGGTTATTGTAGTTAATTAGTTTGGTACTAGACAAGGTTGCAGAGATATAGGTGTAACAATTATTGCCTACCCTTTAATGCTTGATTTTGTTTCCTTATTGGACGCAATATTAAACAGCATAATTATGTCTCTTTGTATTGGGGATTACAATCAACAAGCATACCCAGTAAAATCCCACTTAGAGTGGGTATGGGGAGGAAGGATAGAGACAAACCTTAAACCTTACCCCTATCCCAGTTGGGATAGAGAGGTTACTCCAAAGGAGTCCCCGGCTCAAAGTCATCGTTTGAGGTTAATCACCCGAACGCTTTCAACGATTATTTTCACAAAATAAGTAACAACAACACGTACCCAGTGTAATCCCACTTTGTGGGGTCGGGGGGGGGGGGAGATGAAGACATACCTTACCCCTACCCCAAATGTAAAATAACGTTAAATTTAGTGCCATTTTACTTTTGTCTCTTAAGAGCCCACCCATATATTTATTATACGTGTGCACCGCAAATGGGGCGCGTATTGGAAATTACAATGACTTGGTAAAAACAAATGCTTCAAACTTTAAACTTTACCATGAATACGCTCTTTAAGTTTTCTGTTTTCATTGTTCCTTGTTCCTTGTTTCTCATCAATCATAGTTCTTGCCTCATAATCTTCTCCTAGACAACCAAGTGATAGTGATAATGATAATGATAATGATAGTGATAGTGATACTGATAGTGATACTGATAGTGATATTATTGTTGTTGTTGTTGTTGACAAACCTGGTCCAAACCAAGAGTTCAGTTGCCGATAATTAGTATTATTTTGGCATATTGATTAAGCTTTGTCAAATAAAATGGTCTCTTTTCAACTCATTGTCTAATTTGAGACAGTTATTTTTAAGATGAGAAATTGAACTGCCACTCAAAAGAAAATTTTCTAATACAAAGGCTTTGTATTTTTAAGATGACAAAGGCCCGTAATAGTAAACTGCATTCACAATTACTTCAAATAAACGAAAAAATATATATATAATCGGAAAAAATCTACTTCAAATATCAACAACCAAAGTCAGAAAAGAAGTAAACAGTTTTCTTGTTCTAAATTATGAAAGATCAAACATGATAATTAGCTTCTTCCCATAGTCAATAATAAATAGAGGTGGCATTTTTTACTAATATCAAAGGAAATGGATTGGTTTGGGTAAACAATTGTAGTATAATGGATTGAAATGAGTAACATCATAATATTGATCGGGTTTAGATGGGTAGCACTTAAACACAATACGGGTCAAGATGGGTAACTAAAAAACTATGTAAATGCAGCGGATTCAAAGATTTAAGAATGATTTAACTTATTTGATAAGAAAATCACTAAAACTTATCCAAATGGACTATTTGTTTACTTATAACATGATACGAATGACCCTTTCCTGCTTTCTAAAATTAAACCTAAAGTTATGCATGTCCATTCTAGAAGGGGTAAAAATGTAAATCCTAAAAGTGGCTGAGTAGGGTTAGTGGATTTCCGTATAAGTAGTAATGAATAAGATTGTATTTGGTAGGAAAGAGATTTGTTTGTTAGAATGGCTCCTGCTATTGCATGGAGAGAGGGTTTACCCTGGAATTGATTTCTTGTGATTTTGTAATCCTTTTTGATATAGTCGATCATCATTTCATCTTTGTTCTTCTCTTAATTTTTGATTTTTATTTGTGATTCGTATTGAGGGATTAAATTCCTAACATTGGTCCGACCTGCCCTGCTCTACCGATTGTATTTTCATGGAAACTCGTACAAATTCTCGTTTAGACGCTCAGGATGTTCAAATTAAGCAACTCCAGAATGACGTTCTTGACATTAAAGCTTCATTGCAGATTTTGGAAGATGATCGCGCGGAATCAGTTGAGTTTCGTAAAGTTGTCCTCGCGTGGATGAAGCATCAAGAGAAACAACATACTGATGGTTCTTCGGGTTCTGGATTTTCCGGTAATTTTTTTTCCAATTCGGGACTGAAACAGGGGTTGGATGATTCTTCTACCGGCGTTCCTTGGGCGGTTAAGAAGGTGAAACTCCCTGAGTTTACTGGTTTCGATCCACAAGGGTGGATTACAAAGGCGAATCTGTATTTCGACATCAACAATACCAACGATCCTCTTCGCCTCCGTCTTGCTCAATTGAGTATGGTGGGAGTAGCGCAACACTGGTTTACAATTCTTACTCAGGTTCGTGATTCTCTCTCTTGGACTGAATTTCAGTCGGAACTACTACAACGATTCAGTGGATTAGAAATCCAAAATCCGTATGAACAATTAGCAAATATTCAGCAATCTGATTCAATTCATGATTATATTGATGACTTTGAATATCTTCTTTCTTTGGTCCCTCGATTGCCGGAAACCCAGGCTTTGGGTTACTTTGTTGCAGGATTAAAAGCGGATGTAAAAAAATGGGTGAGATTACATCGGCCACAGTCTCGTTTGGACGCCATGTATTTGGCAAAAGACGTTGAGCAAATGCTCCGGCCAAATTCTGGTAATGTTCCGATTTCCCGTTTTCGCTATCTTAATCGTTTTGGGCCTTATTCAGGTGATGGGCTTACTTCTTTGGGTTCGGTTGAACCCAACAGTGAATTGCATTCCAAACCCGTTGCTAAGAGTTTTCTTAGTTCAACTGAGTCTTCGAGGCTGGGTTTTTCGTCTAAATCAGCTTCTTCAGCATCTGTTGAGGGGACTCCAATGTTTCATAAAGATAGGGGTGTTCGTTCTCTGTCTCGCACTGAGTGGGAAGAACGTCGCAAAAAGGGTTTGTGTTTTCGATGTGGTTTGCAATATAGTCCGACCCACAAATGTGCAGAAGGTACACTTCGAGTTTTACTCTTAGGGGAGGATGAATATGATACTGTGGAAGGTACTCAATTGTTATTGGAGGATACTTCAACTACTGAAAATGTAGTAGACACCGCGGGAACGTGTTTAGCTATGGAATTGCACGGAGAAATTGCCGATTCAGGAGGTGCCAAAACCTTGCGGTTTGAGGGTTCTCTTAATGACATTCCTGTTAGTTTGTTGGTTGACAGTGGAGCATCGCATAATTTTATTTCGCGTCGTTTGGTTCTTGCTTTGGGTTTAACTTCTGTTGAATTCTCGGGAATCCGGATTAAATTGGGGGATAGTCATATTGTTTTTGTCACCCAACGTTGTCTTAATATATCGGTTAAAATTGGTACCTACTCTTTTTTTTTAAACGCTTTGGTTTTTGATATGGGGTCCTTGGATTTGATTCTGGGAATGGAATGGTTGAAGTCCTTAGGGGTGGTGGTTCATGATTGGCAGCAGGCTTCTATGACATTTATTCATCAGGGAATGGAAATTCAGTTAAAAGGTTTAGCCACTGGGCAGTCTTCTCCAGCTGCTCTTCAACAGTGGTTAGTTCTTGATGAGCTTGTTCCTTCCTTCTCTTCTATTGCTGCCTTGTCAGATGAAGTTCGTTGTCCTTCTCCGGTTTTGCCCTTAGATCATCACACAGCCCTCCACTTGGCTATAGCTCAAAATTCCATGAAAGTTCAAGCTGACAAGAAACGAAGAGATGTTACTTTTGCAGTTGGGGAATGGGTGTATGTCAAGTTGAAACCTTATCGTCAAATGTCAGTCGCTAATCGTATTCATCAAAAGTTGGCAGCTAAATTTTTTGGTCTTTTCCAGATTATTGCTAAAATTGGTCTGGTGGTCTATAAATTGCAACTGCCAGCTTCTTCTAAAATACATTCTGTTTTCCATGTTTCCCTATTAAAGAAAGTTGTTCAAGGTACTGTTGAAGCCATTTTACCTCCAGAATTCGAGCTGGAAGCTGCTGATATTCCCTTACCCATTGCTATTATTGCTACCCGTTTTATTCATGACGGATCTACATCTGTGGAACAGTGGCTGGTTCAGTGGCACAATCAATCAAGGGAGGAAGATACCTGGGAAGATGCTGAATGGGTGCGGGGTCAATTTCCTGATCTAAGTCTTGGGGTCAAGACTTCTTTGGAAGGGGGAGGCAATGATACGAATGACCCTTTCCTGCTTTCTAAAATTAAACCTAAAGTTATGCATGTCCATTCTAGAAGGGGTAAAAATGTAAATCCTAAAAGTGGCTGAGTAGGGTTAGTGGATTTCCGTATAAGTAGTAATGAATAAGATTGTATTTGGTAGGAAAGAGATTTGTTTGTTAGAATGGCTCCTGCTATTGCATGGAGAGAGGGTTTACCCTGGAATTGATTTCTTGTGATTTTGTAATCCTTTTTGATATAGTCGATCATCATTTCATCTTTGTTCTTCTCTTAATTTTTGATTTTTATTTGTGATTCGTATTGAGGGATTAAATTCCTAACATAACACATCTTAAGTTAAACTAAATTGATGTTTTTTAAGAACAATCCATCTAGACCCGAACATGTTTTGCTTCAAACCCGTTTTGACCCACACCCATCCTGACCCGAACCCATTCTGACCCGTTACCCAACCAGCCCATTTTGCCAGGCATACTAATAATCATTCAACTCTAATTAATCAGATCCTATACATAATTCTTTTATGTACTTCCTTTTAAGTATAATCTAAGGAGATGCTTACCTAATACAAAGCAAGAACCTCATTTGGAACGAAAATTTCATCTTTCATAAAAGATGAATTTGCACAAAATTTGATTTATTCTCACCTGTCTTGAATGAAATTCCCATAGCATCTTCTTGTGATTTCCTAATTTCGTACAAGTAAGCCTGTAAATCGTTGCTAGCAAAAGTTTCCATATAAGGAAGCCTATTCTCTTCATAAGCTGCATGAAGCCTTGTGGCAATCACTTCAATGGTGCCCCAAGCTTCCCTGAGTGGACAAAAGCATGTAGCGGCTGGGTTGGGGTGTCCAAAGAGAACACAATTTTGTACGTGTACTCTAATGTCTCCAAACTTGTTAAGATATTTTAGAAATTCTATCACATGACCAGAGTTGCATAGGAAAAAAGGCACTGGCGGTTTTCGGAACTTTAGGAACTGCATAAACATTTCCCAATCAAGATGTTTCTTTGTCTCATTAAAGCTGGATTGAGCCGGTAATAGTCGTGAATCAGGAGGAACGGAAGTAGAACTGGAAGTCTTTGATGGTCCACCTAACAATATATGCATCGTTAACTGATTTTGTTAGCGGAAGTTACGGAAGGAACAAGAACTTTAAATGCAGGATGGCATTTTGATGTAAAGTAAATAAAAAAACATGCACAAATCATTTCATGAACAAATTCATTGCCTTTTGAATGTGTTTCTTAATAAAATATTAAGACTCGTTATACAAATACCTGAACAAACACTTTCTATCTTATTGTTCTATGAACCTGATGGTAAAACCCTGGAAGTATGAAGAAGGAAATGTAATTTATAATTGTAACTATAATTGCTCTAACCCTGGAAGTATGAACCTGTTGGTAGAACAGCAAATCAAAAGAATTTTAGAAGGAAATTTACCATGACCCTGATGAAGCTTGTGGAAATCCTTGAGAGAATTTGTATCTTCCACTAACTGATTCATCAATTCCCCATCCCTTTTGAGTGGTACAAAGGCTCTTGACCATTCATTTCTATTCCTCAATGCATCCCACCATTCAGTCTCTCCTTTGATTTCTTTTACATTACTTGATAATTCATAATGAGAAAGACAATCTAACTTCATGCAGTTAAAAACCAGTAGGGTTTCTAATTTTGGCGCAATGTACAGACCATTAGATAAACTAACCAGCTCAGGCAGATCTAAAAGCAAAATTTTTCTCAATCTTTTGAGAAAAATATAATCATGACTCCCATCAGTGGATCCCGGGCTTACAAGACTCTTAACTTTGGGGCAGTCTTCAACTATAACCACGGTCAAGCTAATGAGATTTTTAAGCATTTGTCTTGTGAAAACGGTGATTAGGTCAGGACATGTATGCAAGGCCAGAACTTGAAGAAAGATGAAAGAATTTCTAGTAATTGGCCCCTTCCAAATATTTAATAAATTCTTCATAGAGTGAACGGCCAAGTATTTGAGAAATTTAAATGCATTCTCCATAGAGTAATCCGCGTCAACAATGTTGCGCATATTATTGCACTCCACAAGCAAACAATACTTGAGCCTCCTTATGTCAAAAATGGACAGTGTTTCAATTGTCCAATGGCGGCAAACAAATAAAGCTTTGGCTTGACTAACTAGCTCTTTAATATCATCGGTGCTTCCTTCACCGTTTTCATATTTTAAGCATTTCTCCAGTTTCTCAAAACTATCCACAAGTTCAGTTTTTACATAAGATGTAAGTTGTTCGCTGTGACCGGCTTTTAATCTCAAGTCCTGTAAAGTTGAGTAGATTGGTACATGACCGTATTCAAGTCGTAAGAAATACTGCAACTCTTTTGCTGTTGGCAAGTGCAATTTCAGAGTATGAAGGCAACGTAGGAAAATAAGATTTTCAAGAATAGCTTCTATAACTTCAACCTCCCACCACTTTGCATTTGGATTAACACAAATGCTCAACTCTTCCAGCATACGAAATTTTGACATCATTGCCCTTGGGATTATGTTCTCTATCCCATTATAGTCTTTATACTCATCTGCATAAGCACAAAAAGACACCCTCAAACATTGCAAATTCTCCAGTTTTCCCATTTCTTTTGGTAGATACATGATCTCAGTTCCTTCAAGATCAAATGTCCTGAGATTCTTTAGCATTCCAATTTCAGGTGGTATTACCAATAGCATTGAACATTCTTTCAAGGTGAGGTTTACAAGTAGGCTTAACATGGAAATGGATGGAGGCAGTGATTGTATGTTTGTGTGAGACAGATCTAGTTCTTTAAGTGTTGACAGGCTCTCAAAGTAGGGAGCAATCATTGTGAAAGAGGACTTCAGCACCCCAGCCTTTAAGTGGGCCACAGTATCCCCAACTTCCCCTTCTAAACTATCCATTACTCTTAGATATTCTTGCAGATTTCCACCAAGAATCCTAACTCGTTTCGTGATAAGACTGTCATAATCTCCCACAAACTTATCATACCATCATATTTCAGTGAGCATTCTAGAAATTGCATTGTCTTGGGTCACAAAGGGCATGCCATGTTGTCTCTTTTATTCAATAACTCTGTAAATTTCTGCCCATTGAACAACAATAATACATTAGTTAACTCCAATGGGAATTCTTGGAGATTGTATGCAATAAATGGGGAATTCAAGTTCTTTTCATGTCAAACATCAGCAGTTACATTGCATCATCATCATCATCGTACTCAGTATATCCCACCATTAGCAAAGCTAAGGTAGGGTCTGAGGAGGGTAAGATGTAGACAGCCTTACCTCTACCCCGTAGGAATATAGAGGCTGCTTCCAATGAGACCCCTGGCTCATGATGCCTATTAACCAACTAACCCAGCGCTTTTAGCGTTATTTTTACAAAAATTAAGTGAAATAACGTTAAAATTAGCGCAATTTTACTTTTGCCCCTCGAGGGTCAACACATATATACATTACATGAGCGCACCGCATTGCATAATAAATCATATTCATCAACTTTTTTTCATCATCTCAGGATGATTTTATTTATTGGATTTAATCGTGAATTTTCACAAGGTGAAGCCAGCTATATATATATATATATAGGGGTTGGATCCACTAAGAAGGGATTTTTGCCTAAGAAGAGTAAGAAACAATAGAAATTTGACACGTGTCATCCTAAAACAGTAATACAGTACAAAAAACGAAATACAGTACAAAAAGAAACAAAATCCAGTACAAAAAATCAAAAATCCAGTACAAAAAATCAAAAATCTAGTACAAAAAAAATCCAGTACAAAAAAAATAAAATATAGTACAAACAACAAAAATCTTATACAAAAAACCACAAAAATCGAGTATAAAAAATATATAACAAATCTAGTACAAAAAAAATAAAAATTTAGTGTAAAAAATAAGATTTTATTATTAAATTATGTGACACGTGTCAAATTCTTATTAGTTCTCACTCTTCTTACACAAAAAACTCTTCTTATTTGATCCTTCCCCTATATATATATAGGGGAAGGTTCCCTTAAAAAGTCTTTTTTGTCTAAGAAGGCTAAGAAGGATTTTAAAAACTCGAAAACCGACCAAAACAACCTCCGATTGAATTCATTTTTACATCATTGGAACCGGCTTGTAATTCCCTAAAACATAAACCTTAAATCATAAACAATAAACCCTGATAACAAAACAAAAATTATAAAAACAAACCCTAAACCTAAAAATAAAACCTAAAAGCTAAAAAAACATGTCATAAAATCCAAACTCTAAAACTAGTTGTTGAAGCTAAAATGAAAAGGCAAATATTGTAGGGTTCGATAAGACGGTTCCAATGCCCAGTATATTCCTACTTTTCAATAGGGTCTGGGGGGGAATGATGGACACAAACCTTACCCCTATCCCAGGTGTTTGAATCATAGTATGTTTATTTTTCTTTAGCTTAAGTACAAGGTCTAGTCAAATGTGTTCATGTACACAAGTTTCTGATTTCAAATTATTAAAGTGTCAGACATTTGCTTTGTTTATAATCTTCTGTTTGTTATTATGGTACGAATACTCTAGGCCATCACCCTTGGTCCCCAAGCAAGATTTGCAACCAAGATCAGGTAATCAGGAAAGAAGATAAACAGCAACAGCAAGATCGATTAGCAGCAACAAAATTGTTTCATCAAGCAGCATGATTAATCAGTAATAAGAACAAACGAGCACAAACAGGATCTGATCACAACCCTGTCTGATCAGGCCTAGAAGGAAGAGACCAACAAGTTAAAATCAGAATCAAAAGTTTCTGCTTAGCAGCAGCAAGAAGAAAGCAAGATCAGTAAGGAAGCAGCAGCAAGAAAGAGGAAGAATAGCAAACAAGAATAGAAAGAAAAGCACAAAAAATAGCAGCAGCAAACAAACAACAACAGCAGCATAAACAGACATAAAACAGCAAGCATAACAAGAAAGCAAGAACAAGTAGTTTAAAGCAAGAACCACAAGAATAGCAGCAAAACCTGGAAAGTATGACAACAACGCAGTGTACTTCCGTGACCATAGGAACGTGTCTTTGCAATGTCCAAAGTTGACCGTTTGAATTACACCACATAGGCAGCACTGATGGATTAGATCTTGAGGGATTATGGTCTTTGGGAGGTGTTAATACTACATTAGCAAAAGTAGATGACAAGAAAGTTGCCACAACAAAATCAATAATCTTTCAAGTATTGTCAGAAGACACTTGATGCAAATTGTTGTGCGAAAGAAGTATGGGATTCAATCAAGATTCATTGTCTAGGAGCAGATTCAGTTCATAAATCATAATGTATGTTGCTAGCTAGAGGCCTTAATGATAAAAGGAGAAAGAAACTGTGAATGACTTTGCAAGCAAGTAAAGCAGTGTAAGTGCCAAGTTGAGAAGAATTGATTCACATTGTAAAAACAGGTAATTGTGAGAAAGTTGTTTGAACTTGATTTCAAAGAAAGTTACAGCCTATCATAACTTTTATTGGGAGTATTATGACATTGACAAAGAGGGTTTTTTATGTTCATTATCTGGTTTGCTTACTTGGAGCCACATTTGCGGTGCACACACATATAATGTATATATGTGTGCTCTTGAGGGACAAAAGCAAAATTGCACTAATTTTAACGTTATTTTACTTATTTTGTGAAAATATTGGAATATTAAGATAACTTTGAGTCGGGACTCCTTCCCAACAGGGATAGAATAAGGTTTGTCATTATTTTTTACCCCAGCTTGTAAAAGAGTGAGTACACTGGTTAAGGGGATGTTTGTTTGCATCTGAATGGTTCATAACCTCTTGTTCATAATCTCTTAACCATTCAGACTTAAAGATACTTCTTTAACCATTCACATGCTATGAACCATTAAGAGGTAGCCTCTGGATCTCTAAATGGGATTTGATTACTCTGGTCGTCACATTTTTGTAAAATCCTGAAAAAGTTCTGTTATTACTAAATAAGGTACCTTACGATACATGGTCCTCAGATGCAGACCGTAGTCCTACGAGCGGCACGCCAGAGGACCATAGTCCAATGAGCAGCATCGACGCAGCAGCAAAGAGCGGCTTCGGGCTTAAGAAAATATCTCCAACCTGGTTCGGTAATCGTTGTGCAACGGAACTCGTCGTAAACTCGTAATACAAAATCAACGACTGTAGGTAAGTAAATACCAACAAACCCTTAAAAATCGGCAGGCAAAGGACAAGAAGGCAATGCCCGAGATGAAGAACGAATACAAAAATAAGATTCATATGATGGCACGTAGATCAGGTAGACAAAATCAAACTATTTTTTTGGCCTTTTTTTCCGGAGAGATCGCAAAAACTTGGCAAAACCCGCGTACTTGGGTCAAGATAAAACCGGTTCGATGATCAATGGTGCGTCAATGGATTTGAATAGCTTCATCAACGGAAAGTCGGAAATGGAATTAAAAAAAAAAAACAAAAAAAATAAAACAAGAGTTGGTTTTCATGTTATAAACCGATGTTAGAAACTAAGCAAAAACTTGCAAAAACAGAACAGGAAACAAGGAAATAGAAAAAAAACCAAGTAGCCAATTATACTCGATCTCTGTGTATACATCACACCCTCATCACTTTACGTATGTGCCAAGTAGTCATCACATAAATGACCAACAGTATCACCCACTTTTCACATACACATATGTTATATGTACACATAGGGAACAACATCATAAGCATAATATTAAAGCTCTCATATGTTCCAATAGTTTTATGCGAAAGCAAAATAATTTCAAATGGAAGCAATGCTTCGTCTCATTTTAAGCCCTATTCCCTCAACCCTACAAACAAGTTGAGATTTTTGTTGGATATGTTATACATACACACATAAATTACATGCATATAGTGGCAAACCCATAAATTTTTTTACGAAGGTCGAGAATTTTTCTGGATAATTGTATGTCGTTAAATATTTTAGATTTTTGGCCAATTTGAATAGGGTTGGGTCGGATCACCCCTAAATTAAAATACAAATACGTAATGAAAATACGCCAAATTATCATCCCATAATTAGGATGATATAGTAAAATTGGTTTTCTTTCGATAGGATTTGTAAGAATACTACTTAAATCAACAAATTTAAGATTTAAGGAAGGTGAATGTCTAAGTTTTCTTTTAAAAAATTGTTTCATATTACCTAAATATACAAATTATATATTGATCAACTAAGTTTCTCATTATGATAATAAGTTTCAACTTTTAAAATTATACAATAATCACTTAATATATAATTGCGATTGTTTTGATGTGGAGGATAATTGTGTAGATTAGTAAGTTATTGCTCCAGTCAATTTTTTAGGTGGGAATCAAACATATATTTTGATTGTCAAATTCAATCAAACTTGGTCTTATTTTATTATTTTTGGTTTTAAAATGGTTTTAAATTGGGTTTCATCAGGTCTGTCAAATTTTCATGGGAGTTAGAGACCAAATTTCTTGGGGGTCGGTTGAGATCAAATCGTGTATATAACATTAAAAATGAAAAGTTCATGGGGTCGGTCGACCCCCATACCCACATATTAAGCCTGCCTATGCATACATAAATGAATGGTCAAAATTGGGTTTAAATATTAATTTTCTAAGATTGGGTTATCAGATGATACAATCCTTGTATATAAGAATGCATTCAAATGAGAACTATCAAGTTATAAAACACTAAAAAATCCATTTATGATCGCATGTTTAAAAGATGTAAAAGTAACTTTTATCTATTTTAAAGAGAAATTAATTTTATACTCTTTAAAAATGTGGCTATAAATGTTTTTTTTTAGTTTTCAACTGATTTTATTTCTTAATTGAAAATCATGTATACACACACATAAAATAACATAGTCTTGTACATGTATAACAAATGTTGTGAAATAAAAACCCAAAGATTTGGGTTGATCTTATCGGAGTTAATCGGGTTTCCGCAATTAAATTTCCAAACTGCAGTCATCGGTTTGGTTTCACGATTGGTTTTATTCAAACATTTGGTCGGCCGGTTTCAAAAGTTTAAAACCGTAATAATCTGTTCAGTTTACGGTTTCCATCACAAATCGGTCTTAAAAAACCAGGCCGCACCGTGTGTGTGTATGTGCATGTGTATATAAATATAGATAAACGTATACACACACACATGTTTTTATATGTGTGCGTATAAATTAAGTTCATGATTTATTCACTATTTAAAAACATACATTTGGACTTGGTATAATTAATCCGTCTTGAACAATAAAGGTTTGGTTTGATTCAATTTTATTTTTAACGGAATCAAAAGCCCAAACCGTTAACCAAACCTTTGATAACCGTTGATAACGGTTTGGTTTGGTTCAGTTTTTATTTTGAACGGTTCGGTTATGGTTTTAATTTTCAAAAACAGTTATTAATGGCTTGGTTTACAGTTATAAAACCGTAAAAACCGGACCGCGAACACTCCTACCTATATATACACATGGGTTTAGTTAAATTATAAAACATATTTCGTCTTAAAAAAATAAGAATAAAATGTTTTACAGTTTAAACATAATGTTATTTCTGTTAGATTTGAGAGCATGTTTACTAAAAATGAAAAACACAAACAGTTATAATAAAATGTTTTACAGTTACAAATTGTTTTTTTTTTTCTCGAAACAAACAGGCTCTTTTCATAATCAAGCCAAACGTAAGCTGGCTTGAAGCCCGTGGCTTGCTCAAAAATTGTTTTTTGCTCGAAACAAACAGGCTCTTTTCATAATCAAGCCAAACATGAGTCAACGTTTGCTCATCTCATGACTCGACTCGTCGTTTATTATATTTATAAATTTATTTGATGCATTTGTTTATTAAATTCAAAATAACATAATCACTACATTATCTCATAATATCACATTCGGCTGAAAAGAAGCTCAATATCGTGTTTACTATGGAACATTTAGTTTTGTTTACAACATGTTTTATTAACTGTTTTGAATTAAATATGAAGATCATGTGCTTAACATTTTGTTTTTTTACAACTAAGTAACGTGGTAGCTTACTAAATTTGAATTATAATTTCTTTATCTTATAAAATTATGAATTATGTATGTGTCAAAGGTGTTTTTTGTTTGTGTCTCTTAATATGTAAAAAAAAAAAAGTGGGCTTGTGGCTGTGACTAGAGCATTTACGTTGTGTTCCCGAGTTTATTAGAGGAGAGAACAAAAAGAAAAAGAAAGGAAAAGAAATTAGAGGAAAGGAAAGGAAAAGAAAAGAAAAGAATGGATTTATTTCCTTTAATTTCCTTCCAAATCGGAAGGAAAGAAAAACTACGTAATTTTGCTTAGGTTTCCTTTCACTTCCCTTCCTTTCTCTCCTTAAATGAAACTCAGGAACACAATATTTTTTATTTTCTTTTCCCTTAGCTCGTTAAATGAAACTCAAGAACACAAAAATGTTTCTCCTTTCCTTCAATTTCCTTTATTTTCTCTCCTTAAATGAACTCGGGAACAAAGCATTAACGAGACGAGTTCGAGCTCGACTTTACAGCTTAACGAAAAGGTCAAGCCGAGCCAAATGGCATATTAATTTTCAAAACTTACTTTTTTTAGACAATCCAGTTCGCAATAACCTACCACTAATCCATGCGACCATTATACGTCTATTCGTCTAGTTTTTAGTGAAAAAGGTAAACGGAACAAGAATTTTAAACCTGCTAAAGCCAAAAGTAACAATAACAGATTATTTTTACATGGTTAAACACCCATCTATCATGTGTGGCCTTCGGCGATCAAAAGTAAAATTGAGCTAATTTTAACGTTATTTTACTTATTTTGTGAAAATAATGTTAAAAGTGTTGAGATTATTAACTTCAAATGATAAATTTGAGCCGGAAACTCCTTGGAAGCAAATCCCAACTGGAATAAGGGTAACGTTTGTCTTAATCCTATCCCCAGACCCTACTGAAGAGTGAAAATATATTTCTTTCCTTCCCTATCCTTCTTTAAGTGAAAGTCGGGACACGAACATATTTTAAACTTGGAAACACAAACATGTTTCTTATTTTTTTTTCCTTTTTTTTTCTTTTCTCTCTTGAAATGATCTAGGGTTGGTTTTGATAGAAACCAATGTTTTGAAAACCGGACCAAATGGTCGGACCGGTTGAACCAGGAACCGGTCCGGTTAGGGGCTCTGGGCCGTTTTTTGGATGAACCGGTTGAACCGGTGGCTGAACCGGTTTTTTATTTTATGATTATATTTTTTAATTTTCTTTTTTATTTATATACATATATATTTATAAAATCATCCGGTTCTTAAATCCGGTCCGACCGGTCGGACCTTTGACTGGTAAGGAGACCGATTCGATGTTCGGTCCGGTTTTCAAAACACTGAAGGAAACAAATACGTGAGTGGTTGCTCGTTTTGACAAAAACAGACCTTACGAGAAATCAAAACATAAACAGGGAGTCAAGACGATGGTAAACCAAAGTCGTCCCATGGTCAACTCTCCAAAAAATTGAAATGACATTTTTCACAAAATCAGAATATCCTACTTGCAGTTTGATAATCATCAATTACTAACAAATATCAAAGCAAAAATGAAAGTAAACAACGGATCAACAGTTAACCTGTTTCAGAAGAGATGGAGGAGTAGGGATTTTACCTCAGAAATAGGTATGGTTTCTGATCTGATCGAATATGAGAGATTTGAAAACGACGACCGGGAGGAACCACGGATGAAAGGATAGAAAAAGAAAACTAAAACCAAATGCACGAAAATTGTATAATAATCTAAAGGTTTGTTATCCTGAAAACCGAGCTCAATAATTAAGGCTCTCACCTTTCATTGTGAAGATCGTGGGTTCGAATTCATTTAATAACAAGTTTGAAGGACGCCAATAGTTTGGGTTTATCCTAGGTTCGATGTTGATGGGGGCGAATGTTTACCCATTTCACAGGGTTCCTATGCATCAGATGGACATGGGTTCTCTCAACAGTTTGAGGAGTCCGACCTTGAACGATTGGCGCTAAAGGGTGGGGAGCACGTGACAATACAACAACAACAACAACCTTACCTAGTATATTCCTACTTTTCAGTAGGGTCCGGAGGAAAGGATAGACACAAACTTTACCCCTATCCCAATGGAGATATAGACGCTAAAGGGTGGGGAACTCGTGACAATACCGTGTTAAAAAAATCTAAGGGTTGTTTGTTATTATTATTTATTTATTTATTGATCAATAGCAAGTCAACTCATCAAGTCTTCGTCGTCGCTTTTCTTTAGAGATTCAGTGTCCTCTGCTCAAATTTCTTCAGCAAAACTTCCTCAAAAGATTTTCAGGGATTGAGAACCTGGTGCTCCGTCGTGCACAGGTATTCATTGCTTACACTAGTTTTTTGTTGGAAAAACATATATTTTGCTCACAAGTAACTGATTTCATTTATTTATAGGTTAGTTTTATTTCTTTACGAAAGAAGAATTATCTTCAAATAATAGGAAAATTATTCGCTACCTGAATGCAATATTTTGTTATAAAATATTAAGGGACTGTTTGGTGACCTCTTAATAGGGCTTCCTTCCTTCATTCTTTTATAGGCAAGTGCCTAGGGCCCCCAAATTCTTGGGGCCTCAACCGTTCGGGTTATCATTCAGGTTATTGATTTTATTGTTTTAAATCTGTAAAATTAGTGAGTTCATTTGTGTTTTGTTAAAAACAAAAGAAGTTTGTTCAAGGTTCTTTGTTTCCAAATAATTAAATCTTCTACGTTTTTATTGCATCTTTACTTAACGTTAGAATAAACTTTTTATTAATGGTACGAGTGAAATATTTAGACAAACTTTATAGTGCTAAACAAGGTGATCAAGCGATTAACAAATTGAGGAAGAGTTATAAAATATCACAATTAACCATTATGATTTCTAGCATTCTTTGTTTATAACGACAAAGCTTTTATAGGGCCAGGGAGCGACCATCTCCCTCTTTTTCTGTCCGTAATGTTAAAAATATTGGTTTTGCACGCCGTCGATTTAAAATATTAAACTTACATGTATTAAGAGTTCCGTAAATTTCCGTCCTCTTCCAAAACATTAAAGCTTTGTCACTGTTTGTTTATATCATTTATGATTATCATTGGTTGCCTATAATTATGAGTAAAGTTATGTATATGGAAACAAACTTACATATTTTAATATATTTTAGAATTTACGAACCATAAGCGCAAGAAAAAAATGGTTACAGAAAGGGCCTCAATTTTTTGTTAGTCTTAGGCCTCTGAAAAGCTTGAGTCGGCCCTGCCTCTTAATAGTAATTAAAATGTTCTCTTAATGGATCATAGTATCTTAATGGTTAGAAGACAATCCTAAGTTTGAATGGTTAAAATGTAACATTGATTTTGAGGTTGGGTAAATATGTAATTAAGTCTCTCATTAGGGGGATATATGTAAATAATCCTAACATTTTTAACAAGTATTCTTTTAACCATTCAGAGTAAATGTTACTTTTTAATCATTAAGATGCTATGAACCTTTAAGATGTAATGTTTTAATGATTATTAAGACACTACCAAACAACCTTTAAACACATAATCTGGCTTGTTTTGCGAACTAATTTCTTTCACCCAAAGACACCAGAAATCTTATATTTGGAAGATATAGTGATCTGATATAAGAGATTCAATTAGAATTATTAAAAAAAAAATTGATGAGAGTTGGATTGCTAAGAATTTTTAGATTTTTTTTTCTTGTTTTGTTTTTGGAAAATCACGAGAGATAACTACTTCCAGGGGCGTATCTAGTATGTAAGTATGGGGTTCGACCGACCCCCAAGAACTTTTAATTTTTAATGTTGTATATACGATCCGATCTCGACCGAACCCCAAGAAATTGTGTCCCCGACCCCCATGAAAATTTGACGAACCAAATGAAAACCAATGTAAAATCATTTTAAAGCCAAAAATAATAAAATAATACTCAAATAAACGCAATATACACTACTTGTGGTTAAACCCAATTAATATTTCATAATTTAACTCTATAAATAATCAGTCATATCTCACTTAAAAAAATAAAATGTCGAAATAAAGCAAATTTTATTGTATCATCTTAATTAATGAGTTGATTATTTGACATGGTTTTATTATGCATATGTAATTTAATTTGGTTTTATCATTTTTTGGGTGATCCAACCCGACCCCGTTCGAATTGGTCAAAAAAATAAAATATTTAATGATAAATGCTTATCCAAAAAAATATTCCGACCCCCATAAAAGAATTTTCTAGGTCCGCCACTGACTACTTCCACCCTTTATGTATCAAAATAGCTAGAGGCAACGACTTTGGCATATAAAACGTGAAAATTGTTGCACAAATCGTTACCAAATCACCCATCTCAACAAAAAGTTCATTCAATTAAGAAATAGGTGTGAGGATGCATGATCTCATCCTAGTAAAAACCATTTAAAGATGCTATGGGTCAAAATAAGTCATTATCATACACATAATTACCACTTTGTTTGAGAAGAATTTGGTTAATTAGTTAGTAGGCAGTCTGAGACTCAGAGTTTGCGTCGTATATTTTAATTTAATTGAATGCAAAGAAATCTTAAAGAGGTTGTAGGCACAGAGTGCACGCTTGTTTAACTTTTTTGAGCTCCGAATCAAGCAGGGGTCGAGGGAGCTGCACCCCCTTGCGGGGTAAGGGCAGCACCCCTTGTGGTCTTGCTAGCTAGTCAGTGGGCCCAGGGTTTGGACAACGCCTTGAAACCTATGTAAATCTTATGATCGGATTTGCATTGACTCGTGTTTTGACTCACGAAAATCAATTGTTTTTATCTGTCTTGCCGGTTGGTTGGTAAAAGTAGAAAACTTTCAGATAGCTAGAAAAAATCTTAATCTCACATAATTCTCTTAGATATCCCGATCAAATTTCTTAAACAAAATTAACTTCAAAAAGTGATTTCCTACACTATCAAATAAATTCGGTTATAATTTATAAACTCTCAAAATTTCCAACAGTTTGGCCTAAATGCGGGATCCAAATTCCATTAATTATAGCGCCGATTTCGTCACCAAAATTTTTCCCCAGTTTTAGAGATTTCCAAGATTTTCCCCTTTTATCTAATTTAAAACGTATTTTACTTACCACCTTAGCTTATATCTTTATCTGTCTTTAATTTCAATATTTATATGAAAAAGTTTTTAATTTTGAAAATTTGGCTACCAATATAGAATTTCCTATAAAACGAATCCTTATTTTTTATTTAATGCTTAGATTGCTATGCTGCAGGCTTCTTATGGATTGGAATAAAATTAGTGAGGCACTAGTGCCAAAAGCTGTCGAGACAGTATGGGATAGCACAGAGGCATTAATATGTATGGATAACAACCATTCAAGCTTTAAGGCAAAAATAAAGACCCTGTGTGCAGTACGGGACGACCTGAAAGATCGAACCACCAAGTACAAGTCAACAATGAAGCGGACCATAGACGATTGGTTTCATCGGGTGAAGAAGGCCGAAACGCTTGCACAAGAACTTGAAGACTGTTTCTCAGCAATAAAAAACACATCTGCATGGATCCATGTGTTTTCCAGAACAAAGTTAAGCAAAAAAATGACCAACATGTGCTCAGATGTAGACCAACTTGTCACGGAAAGCAGTCAGTTTTGGGACACTTTTGTCCACAAAGTTGCGGAGCGAGTCTTGCAGATGACCGCACCGGATATATCTTATATTCCAACCCAACAAGATGCACTGAACCAAATGCTAGAACATCTGCCAAATGAAGAGTATAGAGCAATCAGGGTGCTAGGAATGTCTGGAGCAGGGAAAACAACAATATTGAAAAATTTGAATAACCATGAAAAGGTTGCTCATATGTATCAAAGAGTAATTTGGGTGACGGTATCCGGTGAAGAGAATCATTTGGAGAATTTGAGCATAGAAACGCTGCAACATGTGATTGCGGAGAGACTAATAGTTGACACGGAAGGCGTAACAACTGATGATATTGAGGGAGTTGGAAGAAAAATAAAGGAAGAACTGGAGGGTGTAAAGTTTTTGCTGCTCTTGGATGATGTCAAGGCAGAACTTGATTTAGACATGATTGGTATTCCTGAAGGTGCAAAAGGCAGCAAAGTAGTGATGACGACAAAATATCGGCATGTTATGCTCTCGTTGTTGTGTTACAACATTGAACTGAAGAAGTTGTCTTCTAATGATTCATGGAACATGTTCCATAAGCTATTGGATTTTCCCAAAAATGTCAAAGACAAGCCACAGCTCGATCGCACGGCTCGCAAGGCTCTAGAGATCTGTGACGGTCTTCCATTGATGGTAAAAATGGCGGCACGTGTTTTCAAAACAATAGAGAAGCATGAACGCAACGAGATCAGTTGGAGTGATGGATTACAAACTTTTAAAAGATGGCCAGAAAAGAGGGAGAATAACATTATGGACAACTTGCTAAAATTCTGTTGTGATCATTTGGATCTTGAACAAAAGCCTTGTTTTCTATACAGTGCATTACATCCAGAGGACACTGAGATATGCATGGAGGGTTTATTGGAATGTTGGGCAGCTGAAAATTTTCTAAAGAGGGGTGATGATGCAAAAGTTGTTGGACGAAACATACTGCGACACCTCAAAAATGTAATTTTACTCGAGGATGGTGCAAGCGGGCAATTCGTAAGGATGCATAAAGTCATCCGAGCAATCGCATTAAATATTTTGTCTGAGGAATTACAAGATAGATGTTTGGTGAGAACTAGTGAAGCCCTGCAAAGACCAGTTGTCCCAAAGCGTCAGTGTCTTGATTTATGGACAGATAAAGAATGGATCTCTTTGGCCAATGATTCACTTAATATATCACTTGATGCCCCTCATTCTTCAAAACTTACTACACTTTTTGTCCAGAATTATTCAAATTCAATTTACAAACAAATTCCAGATTCATTCTTTCAGCATATGACTAGCCTTCTGGTCTTAAATCTTTACAAGACAGAGATCATGACACTACCATCTTCGATAGAACATCTGTCAAATCTTAAAGTTCTCTATCTGAATGGTTGCAGACTATTGAAAGAGCTTCCTAGTTTAATAGGAAAGCTTAAGTCTCTTGAAGTCCTTGATATCCGTGGAAGTGGAGTTTGTGAATTACCAGATCAGATTAAAGGCTTAACTCGTTTGAGGCGTTTGCTAGTATCTTTCACCATTTCAACAAAAGGCAACCATGATGTTATTTTTAAACTGTCAGGACTTGAAGAGTTGATCATTAATGTTGATTCACAAGAGCAAGATTGCAGTGAATTAATTGAAGATCTTGTTGAAAAGGTTAGCACACTGCCAGTTGTGCTTGCTTTTCAATTATGCCTTCTTGACAAAGTTATAGATGTGATACAAGTTGTTGATGATACTGTAAGAATATTCATGCCCACAGAACACCATCTGTCAAGTTTTCTTGAGCGAAGGCAAGATCTTGAAACACATTCATTTCAAGTCTTCATTGGGTGCCATATTTCTCATGAAATTGAAATTCCTGAATTCTGTCTTTATGATAGGTATGTGAAATATACCAATGGAAGAGGCTACAACAATGTAATCGATAAAGTACTAAACAAAGCACAAGCGTTCGAGTTGATTAACCACAATGATCTTGAACACCTATCAAGCAACACAGCTGAAAGCATGAAGTATGTCAAAGGTTGTTTGATTGAAAGTTGCAACAATATGAAGGCAATTGTGGCGAATAATGGGACAGTCCACAGGTCATTACTGCCTAACATGGAAAGGCTGGATGCAAAGAACTTGCCAAATTTGGAAAGTTTTTGGCATGGCAATGTGCAACATGGGAGTCTCTCCAAACTGAGGACTCTAGTTCTGATTAAATGCCCAAAGCTGACTACTGTATTTTCTGATACCATAGTTCACCAACTTCAGGAGCTGGAATATCTAGACATTCAAGACTGCTGTGGAGTTAAAGAGATTGTTAAATGCTCTCAAGAAGTTAGTTTATGTGTCTTCCCCAAGCTAGCAACTCTAATTCTTTGTAAACTACCAGATTTAGGAAAACTATGCTCCACACTTGTTCGGATCTCCTTAAGGACCTTAAAGATATACGATTGTCCCAAATTGAAAGAATTTCCTTTTGATAGAGATAGTGCAAGGACACTTCAGAAGATTGAAATAGAGATGAAATGGTGGGAGGAGTTGAGATGGTCAGATTCTGAGTTAAAAGAACAGCTTGAACCATGTTGTATCTTTATATAGTTTTTTTACCTGGTATGTATTGTACTTCTGTTCCAGAGATGAAACTTCTTCCCAATGATAGATTTATGCAAGTTCATATTGCTTGGCTTGATTCAAGCAAAGGAACCATGTTTTTATCATTGATCACCATTCTAAGTTCCTTATGTCAATTTGATCTTTTGTAGCTTTAAATCTATATTGAAATGACCATCATCTTCCTACGAACCATTTTCTTGATGATCAAAAGAACGATCCTTCGTCTTTCTACAATGATTTCGGTCTCTGGCATACGCCCATACGTGTTTGAATTGAACAAGATTTCAACTGCATTTCTTCTGTCTTTTGTTGATATTCTTTTTGCATTAAATGAGGACTCAGTTCAACATTTTCATCCCGAATCCTATGACATTGTAGGAAATCTGTTTATGATAAATCAATACGCTTTGTGTTCCACATATGTATCAATCAAATACCCTGCTCATATTATCATTTCAAGCTGTCAGCATGGCAAGTTTGCTGCAAAACATGCCAACAAGTTACTTCTACTCCTTCCCAAGGGTGAGTAGTATTCATTCTGAAACTGGTTACTGAGATGTGGAGGTATGTTTCTATTTATGCACTTGATGGTAAATTTCATTGTTTTGTGAGCAGTAACAATGTGTTATCAATTCAGGGCATGTTTGGGATTCCATTTCAGAATGACTTATTGACTTATTAGCTGTTTTAAAAAGGCAATAAGTTAATAAATTGTTTGTCAAACCTAAAAGGACTTTTTATAATGACTTTTTGTAAAAGGTAATAAGCTGTTTTTCAAAAGCTAAAAATTATGGCTTTTCAAAATGACTTATGACTTATTGACATAAAATTACAAAATTACCCTCACTTTTTACCCTTTACTCAACATATCACTCACACCATTTTCACAAACCACCACCGCTATCCATAACCTTAAAACTAGTGTCAATATAACAGTCCTTTTTGGTCATTTTGAAAAAGCTAATCCAAACACATTTTCAAAAACTTCATTTCAAAAAGTGTTAATAAGCACTTTTGACAAAATGTCTTTTTTGAAGTCAAATAAGCAATCCAAACAAGGCCTTAGTGTGAGCACCAAAGGATACATAACCAACCACCTACCACCTTACCCAGTATATTCCCACTTTTCAGTAGGGTCTGGGGGGAAGGATAGATACAAACCTTACCCCTATCCCAATTGGGATAGAGAGGCTGCTCCGAAAGAGTCCCCGGCTCAAAGTTATCGTTTGAAGTTGATCATCCCAATGATTTTAAGGTTATTTTCACAAATAACTAAAATAACGTTAAAATTAGTGTACTTTTACTTTTGCTCCTTAAGGGCCCACACATATATACATTATATGCGTGCACCGCAAATGGGCTTCACCAAAGGATACATAATTAATATTTAATCATGTACATGTGGCTGTGTCTATGTTTCCTATGAGATGAGACTCAATTTGTTTATGGTGCAACTTTCTATGCCTATGGTACCATCGCGAGCATCATATCCGGAAATTATCCGAAATATCCGTAAAAAGGATCTCGGATAGTTCAATATCCGAATCCGAATTTTCGGATACATGAACTTTCTAATATTTGGGGTTTGGTTTTAAAAGTGGAATTTTTTAAGCACCCTGCTTCTAAGGACTATTTACGTAAATAACTAGTATTAAATAAAAACAATTATTTTGAAAACGCACACTGACCTAAAACCACTCCCGTATTCCACATTTTGATAGCCTTTGCACGCCGCCACTAATTCGAGAAGACCGGTGGTTTAGTTTAGCAGGTTCAAAGTATCTGATTTGCATACAAATATTAGGGTTTCATGCCAAAGATATCGTTTACTGGATCTTTATAATTGCTGTAACTACCAGATAAAGTGAAGAAGACAAATTGGTGGTTAAATCTCGTGGGCTGAATCTGATTACGTCGTCCATGTAGCAAACAGAGGCATCGATTCTTCACATAAACATCACAGATGAAGACGTGATTGGTAACGCCATTTTAGGTGATGGCGGTCGGTGGACTAGTACTGGTCCATCAATTTAGTGATGGTTGGACCGGTGGTGGACTGGTGGATATGGGTGAATCGACAGTGGGGGTGGGGGAAGCAGAACAAGGGAGAGTTGGGGACGGTATTTTTTTCCCCTTTTTGAAAAAAAGGGTAATTGCTATCTCTTTGGCTAATTCTCAATTTATTAATTTTAACATTATTTTACTTATTTTGTGCAAATGATGATAAAAGTGTTGGGATGATCAACTTCAAACGATAATTTTGAGCCGGAACTCGTTCGAAGAAGTTTTTTTATCCCAACTGGGATAAGGGTAAGGTTTATGTCAATCATTCTCTTAGACGGCCAGTCTACTGAAAAGTGGGAATATACTGGGTAAGTTTGTTTGTTTGTTTATCTAACTCTAAACATATCTTCCTAGCATAATAAGCGAAATCCACATATATCCTTTTACTTTTTTTTTGAACGGTTTGATACGACGACATCTAAGATGAGATTTCAACTCTTCTCTTCGATTTGACACTCTTACTAAGTGTCTTTATTACATATTATTTGGGTATATATGATATAAATGAACTTAGCAAATGAAAAGATGTAAATGCCATATATAATAAAAGAGTATATTAACGACATACTTGATTAAAATCTTAAAATTCTCATTTTTCAGATAATTACTTGGCCTATAACTAATTTTTATACGTATCCTTCTATACCGAATGGACAATTGGACACCCTTATATTCCTTATTTTACACTTTCAATATATCAAACAAAAACTCTAGTTCAAGTATTTGATGCTTTTTAGTTGCATTATTTTCTTTCTAAAATATTTCATCATCAATGATTGTATATATATTTAAGAATTTCATGTTTTCATACCATTCAACTTGTGTAATAGATGAGTTTTTAGGCTAGTTCTTTGTATAACATTATGTTATATATAATTTTTAAAGTTTAGAATACCCTATACAATGTAAAATCCACAACCAGTTCCTTAAATATCAAATAATCTTTAGTAAGTTATATAACTAGTCTCTCATAGGTGATATGAACAAAATGATCTTTGGCCTAACAGAGTTAACAAAAGCTATTGTTAATACTGAAACTTGTTACAAAAAAAAGCCATAAACCCCAAACATTTATTTTTTTAAAAGTTAGTAACCGAACTTGTTACTTTGCCGAAAACATAATAATTAAAATTTTTTACCTAATTTTTAATAAAAGCCTTGGCAAAATTCGAAGAAGATAAAGAACTAATTGAGCTTCATGTATGTAAGAAAAATTAAAACACTTTATCTCTTGATGAATCTTTATATTAAATGTTTCCTAGATCAGTTCAATATTTTCGAAAAGTGTTATCGCCTTCGGAAGTAAACAATCTTTCAAAAAAGTGAATCATAAGGTTCTAAAAAGTTGAAAGCTTTGGACAAGGCAAAGGTCTTCAAAGAAACATCAAAGCTTTTGAAAGACAGATAAAACTTCAGATAAACAATTATTTTTGAATGTATAACTTCCTTCTATAATCAAGACCAAGTGTCCTAAGAAATCTTTCTTTCGAGACTCTCTCATGCGTCAGAAGAACTTTAATCCTCAGCTATACTGACAAAGACTACTTCTTGGTCAACTAACGTAAGAACAAGAAGCGTTCAACTGACGTAAATGATCGAGGTTGTTGTCTTAGCTAACCGTCGAATTGTCATAAGATCTTCTAAAAGATTATTTTGTCATGTTCAAGTGTGTCTACATATAGAATAGTGTCCAAAGGTTACATGTAACACGTCATGCTATGTATACCCTAGAATAAACGTATATGAGCAATGGCGGAGCTTGAATTTTTTTATTGAGAAGAGGTGGAAATCAATAGTAAAATTAATACCTATAAAAATTGTCAACCTATTGATCAAAAAATTAATATTACCTGACGGGAAAAAGAGAGGGGCGGTCTACCCCCGGACCCTAACTGAGCTTCGCCCCTATATACGAATGCTACCAGTGGTACTCAAGACCGTCATGCTTGCATGTGACTATAGCTCTTAGTATATACACTCTCAATTTGTATTAATTCTTATGCATAGGTATGGTTGCAACACCTGCAACACTCTTGTGCTTGATTGTGTTATAATAATTTGAATGAGATATACCAAGAGCTTGAAAGTTGTTTTTCTTTCTACCCTATAACAAACACACACTCCGCTCCAACTAAACAACACGTGTCATTCTAACTATCTAATAGAATTTCCGCGGCTATTTTAGTACAAAAATGCTTAATCTTTGATTGTTGGTATTTCAATCAAATGATCCTGGCATTACATTACCGTGAATGCAAAATAATGGCTTGAAGTTTCATGATATTAATTTTGATCTCAATTTTGTACCTCATATCATAAATTTGACATTTATCTAGTTTTCAAAGGTATATATATGTATAAGGTTTGGCTAGAAAGTCTAGAAACCATGAGAAGTGTGAGAAGGGATCTCAACCATTAGATCAATTTGTTTTGTGGTTGAGATTAATCTGGTGGTATTTTCGTAATTAATTATAAGTTAAAACCATCAGTAGGGGTAGAATGGGGAGATTTAGCAAAAAATCTGCACATGCAAGTCACATGCATTTTCCTCCATCTTTTTTAAACATTCATAACTTTTTTATACGTTATTATTTTTTTAAAAAAATTACACCATAAAATCGAGCATTTTTTTTATCTTTTAAATGAGTATAATATTAGTATATTTTTTAAAATTAAAATAACAACCTAAAATGAGTTTCACGAACCATATGTTTATGGTGTTTTTCCAATATATACGAAACTGATCTTTTAAGGTGTTTTTTACACATATGTATGTTTTATGGCGTTTTCAAAGATATTTTATGGTGTTTATGATGTTAACATTTTATGTTATTTTTTGGTGTTTGCGTATTAATAAAACTAAAAGAGGGCATTTTTTAGTGTTTTTGAAAACGAAAAACACCATAAACACCTAAGTTTGTACATGGTGTTTTTAACTTAGTTTATGATGTTTTTTCGAGATATTTTATTGTTTATGGCGTTTTTTTAAAGATATGTTATTGTGTTTATGGTGTTAACATTTTATGGTGTTTTTGTGTTTGGATATTCATGAAACTAAGACCAGGCATTTTTATGGTGTTTTTGAATACTAAAAACACCATAAATCGCTATATTTCATAAACATTTGAAAAACACCATAACAGAAACACCTAGTTCATAAACATTTTATACATGATGTTTTAAACTTTAATGTCAATATATGGTGTATTAAATATGTTCATGGTGTTTTTAATTTATACATAAATGTGTTAAGTTTGTACATGGTGTTTTACATTGGTTATAAATATGTATGTTTTATGGCATTCATTTTCGGATTTTGCATTTTTTTTTAAGTTTGTACATGATGTTTTTAGACTATGCGTCTTACTGTTAATATGAACATCGTGTTTTAGTAGTTTACACATGATATTTTACACTTAAATTACACAATTAAAAAGTGTCATGTGTAAAATTTCGTAGTTCAAAAACACCATGTGTAAAAACACAAAGTTTAGAACGACATGTTTTTTAGTTTTCAAAAACGCTATAAAACACAATGTGTAAAATTATACAGTCCAAAAACACCATGAATAAAATTACAGTTCAAAAACACCATAAATAAGATTACAGTTCAAAAACACTATAAATAAAATTACAATTTAAAAACACCATAAAATGTCTTTGAAAATTACATAGTACAGAAACACCATAAAACGTCATGTGTAAATGACGCAATTAAAAAACGTTGTGTTTTGTTTATGTTCAAAACACCATAAAACGTCTAGTTTCACAAACAATATGAAAACACCATAAAAACGCACAAGTTTCAAGAACAATCAGGTTTGTTCTTTTTCTATTGTTAAATATAACAATATTATACTCGTTAGAAAGGTAAAGAAATTTGTGATTTTATGGTGTAATTTTTTTTTAAAAAAAATAACGTATAAAATAGTTACATACGTTTAAAAAATTTGGTGGAATTAACATGTGACTTGCATGTGCAGCCTCCATTTATGTGTTGACGTTTATACCCTTTACCCTAAAATACACGTGTCACATTCTCGTGGCTTCTCACACTTCTCATGGTTTTTTGCCTTCTTAGAATATCCCTCTCCTATATAATTTTATAATTTTGAGTTTGATATATATAATACTTCATAACTTTCTAGGGCTATGTACAAAATTCTCCTTTATTAATAAATTTATAATTTAATTTCAAAAATTCAAAATTTTAGTGAATTAATTACATAAAAATAAATTTATAAATTTTAAGTTTATAATGATTAGTTTGGGTTCATTACATATTACTTTGATGGTCTTCAACTTTAAGAAATTACAAGGATCCAAGCTTAAGCTACTAGAAGCTCTCTACCATTCTCAAACACGCTCACAAGAAGGAAAAAAAACAGTCAAACAAGTATGCTCGGCAAAATGGGCGGGTTGGGTAACATGTCAGAATCAGTGTGGGTCAGAACGGATTTTAAGCAAAATTAGTTCGGGTATAAATGGATTTTTCTTAAAAAAACATCAATTTAATTTAACTTAAGATGTGTTAATTGATCGGTGTCGAAGTACCAACAAAAAATAAGAGTATAAACTCAAGTCCTACTACCCAAATTTGTTAGGGAAGTCGGGTATCGATCCACAAAGAGTCAAGTGGAAATCACTTTCAACACAACTAATTAACTACTTGCAATAGAAAATTAAACTTGAAATTGTTGATTTGAGGTTTGAATTAAGAAACAATTAACTTAAACTAAAACAAACTAATCAAAACAAGAATTTGTAAACGATTAATAAAAAAGGTGATCACTCCGGATTTCAAGTTAATCAAGTAATTAAAGATACTTTGAATTGTCAATTGGAAACTACATAGACATAGCTTATGCTTGAATTGATCTACACCTAGAATTTGGAAACCAATTAATGACCTTATTGACAACCGGTAACTAGACCGATGTTGTTGATTCGGTTGATTATTAATTTCACAAAACAATTGATCATAAAAGCTTTGACACCCAATTTCATCAATTACCAATCCACTCAAAATATAAATGAATAAAAAGTAACCAACTTGAACTTGAAGTTGCAAAGTAATAAAACAATAGTTAGGGTTTCACAATCAAGCAATACTAGAGAAGTAATCAATGAAAAACTAATCTAATACCAATGTTTAACAATCCAAAGTAAACATTAACTACTAAACCTAACCATCCATCCGGAGACAATCACGAGAGACTTAGCCGGACATAGCAACGCTTAAATCTTCAATCTTCATGTGAAATTGCATGTTGGAATCTTGATATTGTTGTTCGGATTGATGAATCGGGGCTTTAGAATCCTCCAAAATACTCCCAAAATCGTCCAAGAACTTGCCCCCAATGTGTGATAGTCGATTAGGGTTGATTTGGGCCTTAAATACCCCAAAAAACGCAATTTCTCGTATGCTGATCTGACCCTCGCCATAAGCTACGGCCAGGCCACCATAAGTTACGGCCTGGGAACTCCAAAATTCTATTTACGCCCCAGAGCCTCGGGTTTACGGTTCCAGCTACGGTGCACACCCCCAGACCATAAGCTACGGCCTGTAACCATAAATTACGGCCTGGGCTTATACAACTTCATTTTATTGCATCCCAAATTGCTCGTTATTGCTTCCGGTTGTCCGATTTCCTTCTAAAATCATCATTTTTCTTCATCTAACCTGCAAAATCACATGAACACATGGTAGCTTCTATTCGAATGAATCATCATATCAAAACACTTAAGAACATCCCATTAAACATTTAAATTACCCATTCAAACCCTTATTATCACATCCCCACACTTCATATTTGCTTGTCCTCAAGCAAACCTTCTTGAACACAATACACTCTTTTAACAACACACCTCCTAACACTTTACCAATTTATATATCAAGGTTCAAAGTCATATTCGTCCCATAGACTGACACAATCGAGATTGACAAGCCGACAAACAGATAGTGCGATCTTTTCAAAAATAAGAGATTTGCCTAATTAAATGTACCATGCTCTAAGACTTTCACACATGCTACACACCCCTCGCAATTAAACACTCATCTTGGTTTCACTAACGATAGCAAAAGATGTGCTATTAGCTTTTTTTCACTCAAGACCAAGTATTGATTCCTGTGAGCATAAGCTTGTATGTCAATCACGCCTCCACCACTATACTAAATAACGCACCGATCAAAGGTCTTTTTGGGCTTTTTGGCTTTGGCTATGGGAAGGGGATAGGTTATTTATTGGGTTAATATGATAAAGAATCCAACTCAACACTTAGACCAACGACACTTGTATTGTTATAACACAATGTCTTTTATTCTACCATGAACCTCTCTTTTTGATTTTCTTTTTTTTTCTTTTTTTTTCTTTTTTTCTTTTACTTGGATTCTTATCAAAACTTTTCATAAACTTTAACTTTAACGCTCGGCTATTGGGTTGAACAAAGAAAGGGGACTTTTTAGACATAAAACATAGGCTCAAAATTGGTTAACTATGGGAAATAAACATATTTGTAGACGGGTTAAAGGAAAAAAAATTGGTGTAATCCTAATGCCTTATCATTTCAGTGCAATTATTCACTTAAAGTTTCAGCATGTATCAAAACACACAAGTTCTATCACATTCATCACATACCAGTCACACTCAACAACTAAAATTCATCTCATATATATAATCACTCTAGGGCTCAAGATCTCACACATATATGGAGGAATTAGGTTACCGACATGCAACATATGCAATTACCCTAAAACATGATATTCTTAATTAGGCATCTCTTTCCATTTTTCTCAAAAACATTTGTCAGCAATACTCTCATGAAACTTAAAGGGACAATCATGACTAAGAACCTTTATCTATGCGTTGGTAGGTGTTCATTAGTGCATTGAAAATTAAGTTTTCATGTCCAATCAAGTTCACTCAAAAACAACATATTTTGAAAATCTTGAAAAATTTGTGAAGTTTTCCCTTTCCCTCATCCCCACACTTGAGATACATTGCCCTCAATGTATGGTGATGTGCAAACCATTCACTTATTTTCAACTTAGTTTCTACTTACCCCTTGTAAACATCCCGGATGGATACTACTCATTTACTACCAACGAAAAAACACACATAATAAAATTAACTAAAACATAAAAGATAATACTAGAAATAAAAATTGTTCTCCCTAGCACCACCCACCACCCTTAGTTTACAGCACAATAAGTTCATAAGATAAGCACAGATAAAGCACATGGACCTGATAAAATCAGAGAGTGCTCAATAGTAACGTGGCTGTTGCGGTCCAAAGATAGACTCCATCGTGGCTTGCATCTCACTGAAGTTGAAGGTATTGGAAGATCCACTGCTTTGGTCCTGTTGAGGTTGATATGGGTCCAACCACTCGGAATGGTGGACCTGTGGCTGCGGATAACTGACTGATCCATCGTATGGATCTAAAGATGTATACTCAATGATTGGTGGATGTTGCACCACTGGTTCCCCTCTATGCCATTCCTCATGCATTCTTCTTAACTGAGCATCCTCAAAGTGATGGTTGATTTCCCTTTGAAAGTTATGGATGAGGCCTCTTTTCTTGCTTTTCCTTTTCCTGTTGGTTGCTTAGTTCTTACCATCTGCACAACACATCCATAGCAAACAACATAAGTTAGTGCATGCAAATGAAAGACTTAACACTTCCCCACACTTGTTTCTTTCTATGGCTATTTGACATGTTAAAATGCTCTTAAATCCTCCATTGATTCCATACAAAGCATTATGGTGTCACATAGTTAGAGATTTTCAAGCAACCCAGTTAACAATTTGCCATTTAAACATCTTTTTGAAGCTCTTAACATGAACACAATAGCCATACAACTCCATTTAGTCACCCATATTTCCCCTAGCCTTAACAACAATGTGAAGACTTCTGGTTATGACTACCCATCTACACATATCATTACATGCATTCAAGCAAAAATTAACTAATATACTTTCAAACCTTAAAGCATTCATGTCTATTACTGAAATAAAGTGAAACTTACATACCTTTGAAGCTTAGTGAGTGCAAAGAGTGTTGAAATTGAAAGATTAACTCAAAAACCCAAAAATCCCCAATTTTAAAGTTAGGGTTCGTGGCTGTCGCGTCTGATTACTCCTAAACGAGCGTGAACTGAGCAAAACTGACACCGGGGTTTTGATTCTCGTCGAAATACACTCAAGATGGACTACTTACTTGCTTGATTTGGTGAAGGAATGAGAGAGTTAGGGTTTGGGAAAGTTATGGAGTCTTGAGGAAGAAGATGGAGATGGTGGTGAGAAAATGGGGACGTAGGTGAGGTAATTTGAGGTGAAAAAATGAGAAAAATGTTGGAATTTTCGGGTATTACAGATGTGGGTCGGGTATTTTACCATTTTAAGTGGATATGGGTCAAAAGAATACTAAAAAAAACGAAAAAATGCAGTTGATGGGTCCCGGCTTAAGCTACTGCTAATGAGCCGTAAGTTACTGTCAAGGTTGTTTTTTTTTTTTTGTTCTCGCCGTAGCTTATGGTGCCTCACCGTAACTTACGATCGTGGGTTCTCCCGTAAATGCTACCGTAAACCCGAGAGCTTCTGGCGTAGCAAAAAGTCTCCACCGTAACTTATGGTGTCCCGGCCGTAGCTTACGGTCGAGTTTTTTTTTTTTTTTTTTTTTTTTTTTTTTTTTAACAAAAAACTATTATAAACAAAAAAAATTAACAAACACCTTGGGCACCAAAACTAGATAATATATTAACACCGACCCATTACCCACTAAAATGCTAACTCCACCCCATCCCCTCACGAGATGGCGTGTTGACCCCAACACGATAACACTTAAGCGCACCTCCAGAAAAAGAGCCCGGACATCCCATGTTGAAAAACGTTTTGTGTTTAGGATAACTTAAAGCAAAAAGACGAAAACCAAAAGAAAAATAAAGAAATAAATAAAAGAAAAATAAAAAATAAAAACAAAATCCGGGTTGCCTCCCGATTAGCGCTAAGTTTTTGGTCTTCAGCCAGACCTTACCTGATTGAGGGTTTATGGTGGGTGAAAGGTACCTTCACTTCCGCCCGTTACTTTACCAACTTTGTTTTTATCAACCCAACTCCAATTTGACTTTCCCATGTTGCTCTTATCTGCTCGCTCATCTTCTGCTCTCATCTTCACAAATTCCCCATTCTCAAAGGCATGCTTTATATGATTGGGTGATTTCTTTAATCCATCCGATGATTCAGGTGACCTTGTCTTCAAATTTAAGTTCATTTTCGAGTTTTTCACTTGTGGCCTTAGTGGAGGCTTCTCTTCTTGTACTATTGATTCCCAAACATTTTCCTCTTCATTCGCTATGTCCTTAGCATCCTTCACCCGTGTCCTGTCAAACACAAAACCCTTCCCTTTGGTGCCCCTCTCACAAACATTGTAAAAAGGATGACACTGGTTAGTAATACCTGCTACATAATAAGCATCTTCAATTACGTAAATGAATAAATTTGACAATATATTTAAGTGCAACTTACGTTTTCCAAATGTCATGCTAATTGTGTTTTCCCGAAAATTGATTTGGGCATTAGCTGTTGCAAGAAAAGGTCTTCCGAGTATGATTGTTGGTTGTTCCTTATTAGAGGTCGGTGCATAATCTAGTAACAGAAAATCCTCAGGGTAATAGAATTCCCCGATCTTTACAGCTACTCCAACCAACATCCCTCGAGGACGTTTACAAGTTGAATCTGCCAACACCACGGTAGTGTTGACTGCCTGTAAGGGACCAAAATCATACTGATCATATAAGCTCCCTGGTAGAATACTAACACTAGCTCCATAATCCAGAAGTGCATGGTCAAATTTATAATCCATAATCTTGATTGGAATAAGAGGTGCTCCTGGATCATTTTTGTCATTTGACTCGGTTTCTTTATTGCTTTGGTGGGTGCTCACTGCACTGATGTGCACATTCCTAGTATTCTTTGAACTGGAATTTTGGTGTTGAGGGTTTATTGTTGTGTCACTTGTGAGTGCTCCTGGATTTCTTTGACAAATCTTCAGCCATTTGACCCACTTGTTTGTTCAAAGCATTGAATGCCTTGTCCCTCATCTCATTCTCTTTCTTCATCTCCTTCAACATCTCGAATATTTCATCAATCTTTGAGGCTTCAGAAGTAGATGTTGATCCACCTTGTTGATTTGCTTGTGGAGGTGGTTGCCTATAATTGCCTTGAAAACCTTGATTTTGATTCCCTTGATATTGTCTTTGGTAACCCCCTTGATTATACCCTTGTTGACGATTGAACTGCTGCTGATTTCCCTGATTATTGGGTGCTTGAAAGTTGGGATTCATTTGATTGGAAGTGTTTCCATACCTGAAGTTCGGATGGTTACGCAACCCCGGATGATATGTGTTGGAATTCATATCTCCATACACTTGGTTGACTTCTTCTGTTGGACCAAACTGAGATGAGCATTGGCTTGCCTTGTGTTCAATCTCTCCACATCCACCACATCCACTAAAGACATTTTCTGCTTTAGTGTTATCTTTTCCCAATCCAGCGAGTTTGGCCATCTTTTGTGCCACGACCTCCAATTGCTCCTCGTTTAATTGTGTAGCTGCACCATTAACTGTTTCATGCTTCGAACGCTTGTTAGATTGTTCTAACCTTTTTGAAGTGGTGCTCATCCGCTCAAGCATATCCCAATCCACTTGTACATGGTTGTACAAAAAAATGTCCCATTGCTTTGGGAGTTGATGTCCCTTATATCCTCCGATGACATCCCATCATAAAAAGCAACTAGTAACTCCCACATATTGATCCCATGATGTGGGCATTTCCTCAACATGTCTTTAAATCGGGTGAAGGCTTCATGAAATAGTTCCCCTCCTTTTTGTTTGAAATTTCTAATAGCAGCCCGAGCTTCGGTAGTCTTTTTCATTGTATAGAACTCACTTAAAAACTGTTGTTGCATTTCTTCCCAAGTGTAAATGCTTGATGCTGGTAGTGTAGAAAACCATTCCTTAGCCTTATCTTTCAAAGTAAATGGGAAGAGGATTAACTTGACTTCATCCGCTGAAAATCCTTGGCCCCCCGTGACTTGACAGAATTGCTCGAACTCTTGCAAGTGTTGATATGGCTCTTCAATAGTTCTTCCATGAAATGTGGGCAAAGATGATAAAACTGCTGGTCTCACTTCAAAAGATCTACCATGCCTCACAGGTGTCACTACTGGTGATGAATTGGTTGTCAAAGCAGGTCGGAAGTGGGTAGTGGCACCTTGTGCATGTGCCATTCCTAGATTGTAGTTCATGGGCACTCCCATGTTTGGAGGAGGCATAGGGATTCCAGGCCCATAATTTTGATTCTGAGGTCTTGGTGGCCTATTGAATCCTTGTTGTGGTGGATAACCAAACTGTGGTGGCTGATGATGAAAACCATAACCCCCTTGATTCAATGGTTGTGGATTTGGTTGTGGGTAAGGGTTTTGCATTTTTGGTTGTGGTGGTGGGTACCCATAAGGATCATCATAAGCAGCATTAACATTCTGTAAGTTGTAGTCACCACCATTTAAACCATCATCCCAATTCTGGATGTTGTTCTCATCACTCCCTATTGTTCCATGATGACTTCCTCCTCCAAAAGTATGTCTTGCTTCAGTTGTGTTGGTATGGTGGTCATCATTATGGAGTTGAGCAGGTGGTGATGGTGGAGGATTTGGGTTACCTTGCGGATTCTCGAAATCCTCAAACCTTGGTGGTTCAGGCAAAGGATTATTCGGTGGATACTCCATAGTCAAATGTTGCTGAATATTGGGAGATGCAAGCTCTGTTCTATGGAGCACTCGATTCCTACGAGCAGTGCGTTTAATTTCTGGATCGAAGTTCAGTGGTGAAGATCTCCCAGAATACCTAGTATGCATGCAAACTTGAAATTACCTGCACACTAACACAACCCGTGTAAATCTGAAAAACAAAACAAAATAAAGTGAAATTGAAAGTAATTTGCGCACGACTCCCCGGCAACGGCGCCAAAATTTGATCGGTGTCGAAGTACCAACCAAAAATAAGAGTATAAACTCAAGTCCTACTACCCAAATTAGTTAGGGAAGTCGGGTATCGATCCACGAAGAGTCAAGTGGAAATCACTTTCAACACAACTAATTAACTACTTGCAATAGAAAATTAAACTTGAAATTGTTGATTTGAGGTTTGAATTAAGAAACAATTAACTTAAACTAAAACAAACTAATCAAAACAAGAATTTGTAAACGATTAATAAAAAAGGTGATCACTCCGGATTTCAAGTTAATCAAGTAATTAAAGATACTTTGAATTGTCAATTGGAAACTACATAGACATAGCTTATGCTTGAATTGATCTACACCTAGAATTTGGAAACCAATTAATGACCTTATTGACAACCGGTAACTAGACCGATGTTGTTGATTCGGTTGATTATTAATTTCACAAAACAATTGATCATAAAAGCTTTGACACCCAATTTCATCAATTACCAATCCACTCAAAATATAAATGAATAAAAAGTAACCAACTTGAACTTGAAGTTGCAAAGTAATAAAACAATAGTTAGGGTTTCACAATCAAGCAATACTAGAGAAGTAATCAATGAAAAACTAATCTAATACCAATGTTTAACAATCCAAAGTAAACATTAACTACTAAACCTAACCATCCATCCGGAGACAATCACGAGAGACTTAGCCGGACATAGCAACGCTTAAATCTTCAATCTTCATGTGAAATTGCATGTTGGAATCTTGATATTGTTGTTCGGATTGATGAATCGGGGCTTTAGAATCCTCCAAAATACTCCCAAAATCGTCCAAGAACTTGCCCCCAATGTGTGATAGTCGATTAGGGTTGATTTGGGCCTTAAATACCCCAAAAAACGCAATTTCTCGTATGCTGATCTGACCCTCGCCATAAGCTACGGCCAGGCCACCATAAGTTACGGCCTGGGAACTCCAAAATTCTATTTATGCCCCAGAGCCTCGGGTTTACGGTTCCAGCTACGGTGCACACCCCCAGACCATAAGCTACGGCCTGTAACCATAAATTACGGCCTGGGCTTATACAACTTCATTTTATTGCATCCCAAATTGCTCGTTCTTGCTTCCGGTTGTCCGATTTCCTTCTAAAATCATCATTTTTCTTCATCTAACCTGCAAAATCACATGAACACATGGTAGCTTCTATTCGAATGAATCATCATATCAAAACACTTAAGAACATCCCATTAAACATTTAAATTACCCATTCAAACCCTTATTATCATTAATAAGTAAACAAATAGTCTATTTAGATAATTTTTAGTGATTTTCTCATCAAATATGATATTAATCATTATTAAATGTTTAAATCCATTGCATTTACATGGTTTTTTTGGTTACCCATCTTGACCCGCATTGTGTTTAAGTGCTACCCATCTCAACCCATTCAATATTATGATATTACTCATTTCAACTCATTATACTACAATTGTTTACCCAAACCAAACCATTTTCTTTGATATTGGTAAAAATTGTCACCTCTGCAAACAAGCATATGAGGATAAAGGTCATGTTGTGTAGCTCATATTTGATACGAGTTACAGGCTTCTGAAATGAATGGTACTAGAGAATAGACGTGGTGGGTTACTGGGTTGGGTTTGGCAGGTGAAGGACCCAATATTATTATATATTTGGGCTCAATATTATTATTTACTTTTATAATATATTAAGTATTTTCGTCATTTTACACTCATTTAACGGACAAATATATTATCCATTCACACCATGGGCCATTGTGTTACAAAATCATTAACAATTAGGGTGATCCCTGTAATTTGTCGAAGTTTAGGACTATAAATGAATCAATCTAATAGAAGTTTACCATATAACTCTATTACTTTTTTAAAAATTTTAAATCTAATTTTTCAAAATTATTAGGTTGCGGCTTACAAGTTTATAGAGGAAGAATCACAACATTTTATATGCTAATAGACTCTAACTAATTTGATCAGACTACTAACAAACAACCCCTATCATGTAGTCTTAATATAATAAGCAACTTTGACCCCAAAATATAATTATGCTAACCACACTTAGACCCTAATACTTTATAATTTAGTTTAACTTTCAATATCCGCTTAAACAAAATACAGTTCATGAAAGATCTTCGGTTTTATGCAATTACAATAATGCTGGTTCATTATCCTCATACAAGGTTAGATTGATTTCCTGAGATTCGTTTTTCGAAGAAGGGGAGATCAAGGGAGTTTTAAAGAACCACATGTGTGATCAAGGGGTAATCAACATTAGGTTTCCAAGGAGGATCAACAACTCAGTACCGGCTTTATTTGCCGGTTGGGAGAATTAATCCAACTAGAGTTCTTCACATAATAACAATGCGATATATTAAGTCAGTGATTAGAATTAAAAAACGTCGTCTTTAAAGAGTTCGAAGGTACATAGTACATTTTCGTTTAATATTTCTGAGCTCCAGACTAAGCGGGAGTCAGGGGTCACGCACCCTCGTGGGGTCCAAGGTGGCCGGCCTGAAACCTAAACGAAATATACTAAGTTTGTATGACCAAAATTAACTTGATGTGATAATTTAACCACTAATAACTACCATTTTGCTTGCTTAGTTTTTATGACCGGAAGGTGATTTTAACAAGATCATATAGAAATCTAATTATTGATTATCGAGATTTATCTAATAAAGATCACTTGACTCAATCAAGTTAACAAATTACTTTGAAAGTTACATTCAGAATTCACTCTTAAAAATCTTAATGGGTTCATTTCAGAATTCACCACTAAAATATTAATAGGTTCACACTATTGTTTAATTCTTTCAAAAAAAAATTTCCTACTAACGAGTCGAAGCTTGGTGGGTTCCCGTGAACCCACTGCACTCTACCTACATCCGCCCATGTATATTTGTGTGCCCTTAAGGGCAAAGGTAAAATTGCAATATTTAACGTTATTTTATTTATTTTGTGCAAATGATGTTAAAAACGTTGGGATGATTAACTTCAAACGATGACTTTGAGCCGATGACTCTTTCGAAGCAACCTCTCTATCCCAACTGGGATACGGGTAAGGTTTATCTTCATCCTTCCACCCAGACCCTACTGAAGAGTGATGATATACTAGGTAAGTTTGTTTATTTATTTTCAAATCCTACTTTTCATTTGAACAAAAATTCTAGACCAATTCTTTTAATCATTTTGATTCTGTCGATGTTGGATCTTGAAGCAACTTTTGGATTATATATGTTATTTGATTATATTGACACAAGATTTCTTGTCTGAAACAAATTGATTTCTGATTGCTCCTTTTTTACACAACAATTGATCTTAAATAATTAAAAAAATAAAATAAAAATAAGGTTTCAAACCACTTGTTGCCTGATTTAACCAAATCCATCATCCTTGCATGTCACTTTACCTTTGATTGTCTGAGTTGAACATTCTAACTTATGTAGCTGTATGATTAGGAGCCAAAGGAAAGAAGACATATAGGTTGTGGTTGGCTGGTAGTTAATACTTAATACTTAATTAACATACACACTTTTTTTAGTTTGCTTTGTGTACTTTTCTTTAGCATGATTTATATTTTTAAACATTGTCTAATAGAAATTACTTTGCAAAAACATTAATAAATTTAAACAAAACAAACATGCACATCCATATGACCACGTTAAATTGGAGTTATTCAAGTATATGTTGTCGTCCTAAAAGGAACGATGCAATTGGCACTCATATAAATCAACTGACTTATTTTTAAGTCTCAGAACTTGGTAATCAAAATTCTATTGGCTAAAAAAAAATACTTTGGAATAAAGTTGAATAAAAACTGATGTTTATAACTTGATAATATATATATTAACCAATTAAAGATGTTAGATTATTCTGTTGTTTTCTATGTTTTTTATTACTTTTTTTTAGCTAACCAGTTAAAGATGTTTTGAATTACTGTAGGATACAGATGTGATGAAAGTATGTTTGATGTTTTTCATTGTAATTTTTATTTTTTATGTACTTATTTTGTTAAAAAATAATGATTTTACGTACATTTAAATACCCGGCCACCGGACGGGTATAAAGCTAGTTATATATACACCATGATTTAAATTTGTCTACAATTCAATCTGAACCGTATAAATTCACTATGGTTTCATCACATGCATTTAAATTCATCGCTTTTTTTAGACCGGTTAAATTGAAATAAATTAAATACTTTTTAGACGTGGTTAGTTGAAATATAATTGATTTTTAGACGCGGTTTATACACATTTTTAATTTTTATACGCGGTTTTTATATTTTGATTTTTTAACATTGTTTAGATTTTTGTTTTTAGACATGATTAATTATTTTTAGAAACCAATTAGTTGAAATAAATTTGATTTTTAGACGCGGCTAATTATTTTTATACATGGTTAGATGGAATAAATTTGATTTTTGACGTGGTTTATACAAACTTTTTTTAGGTGCAGTTTTGAATTTTGATTTTTAGCCATTGTTTAGATTTTTGGTTTATAGACACGATTATTTCTTTTAAAAGCGTTAATTAAAATAAATTTGATTTTTAGACACGGTTTACATGAATTTTTGATTTTTTAGGCATGGTTTTGATTTTTGAATTTTAGGCGCAGTTAATTAAATATATTTACTTTTTAGACTTGATTTATATAAATTTTGAATTTTATGCGTGGTTTTGATTTTGATTTTCAGTCATTTATGTTTTTGGTTTTTTGACGCGGTTGACTAATTTATGTTTTTTAAATGTGGTTTCGTTTTTTGGTTTTGAATAACTTGGAATTTTTCATTATGTTACTAGTTATATTTTAATTAATTAAAAAATATTATTATTTTGTTTCCAACGAATTTTAGTAAAGTGATGAAATTATAACACTAAAATGACCCGCCACCATAAAGGTATAAAACTAGTTATTTCTTGACACTGGTTAATCAAAATAGATTTGATTTTTGAGTGCGATTTATATAATTTTTTTTTGATTTTTAGACACGGTTTTGATTTTTAGATGTTTATAGTTTTGGTTTTTTGAAGCGATTTTTTGATTTTTGTTTTTCAGATGCGGATTTGTTTTTGGTTTTAGACGTGATTTACTTTGTGATGTTTGCGAATAATTTGGTTTGTGCTTAACTCATATATTAGGGTTTATATTAGTAATTTGAGAATTTTTCTATTTCTTAATAATTTATTCTTGCTTCGTAAATTTATTTTGTGGTTTTTTTGAATAATTTGAAAATTTTAATTATGTTAGGAGTTTGATTTTTTTTTTTTGTTTCAAATGAAAGTGTGCTTCAGAAAATATTATTTTCTGATAAATTTGTCTTTATTTACAAACTTTTGTTTTAAATTATCTTTGTATTTAATATTTCTTTGTAAAACTTTTAGTTTATATATTGAATTTGTACTTTTAGAAAAGTTCGTTCTTCTAAAAAAAATTTCATAGTGTTTAAAAATTTCACATTTTGTAAGAATTTGTTTTTTAGAAAGTGCGTGATATTTTATAATATATTAACAAGAATTTTTTTAAATAAAGAACTATTAATAATATATTTGGTATTATTAATATTATGTAATATGAGAAAGAGTCACGAAAATTTATGTAAGGATAATCTAGGATGATGATATATGTCCAGCTTTATTTTTATTTGTGTGTATCAGATAAGATCAAAATCTTACAATAACCTCTCATTTATTTCGACAACTCATGTAACTCTGCCTATATCAATTAAAATCTTTGTATTTTTTATCATTATCATAAATACACAACACTTTTTTTCCGTATATGTGTAAATTCAATTTAAAATAAGTGTAAGTTAATACAAAGTAACGACACATGTATTAATAAGACGTGAATTGTAGAGGATATTGCAGAACACGAACACAATTGAATCACCGGATGAAATGAAAGTCGTGGATCACACTTTCAGATCAAACTATTTGTGGTTCACTCAAATGTTTGATCGGATAAAATTCAATTCGAAATCAAGAACAACTATGAATTTTGATGAATTTGTGAATTTCGTGAATGAACCAGAGAACTTCACGATCGACCAATTTCAAATTTTACGTACATAGGTTTTTGGAAACTGCTTCCAAGCAGTTTTCAAGTTTTCTATTTTACAAAATTGCCACTAAATTATCATTATGAATTTTATAACAAAATTCGTAAAATCAATTTTTCTATTGATTTTTCAACCCCGATAGGGGCTGCCACCCTTGGACCCCGCTATTCGGGGGCGCTGCCCTCAGACCCCCGCCAAGGGGGCGTTGCCCGCTTGGAACCCCATTGAATCATAAAACATTAAACAAATGTGCACCCCACACCCAACTTGTTTAATGAATTTTATGATTCGTATTGATCGATAAATTAATGACAATTACACTAAAATATCTAACATGAATTTGTTCTAAACGAATCTGCTGATATCCGCTAGGTAAATATTAATATATACATAGTTTCAAAACAAAACCTTACACACTTAACAATTATCATAATGCAATGTTCACCAACTAGCTTACTAAATAAATTGTTTATCTCTAGACAAAATAGTTAAATGGTTATTTTTCGTTCACATGCATTGCCATTTATTGTATTTTCAAGCACTATATATAGCGTTTCTAAAAGTAAAAAGATATAACTTATTGAAAAATTTTATATTAGTATTTATTCTGAGTCTTTTAAATATCGTTCAAATATTCTAAACAAGAAGTTACAATTGGTCAAATGATGTGACCAAGTGACATATAAAAACGAATAACTTATAATAGGAAAATCAAAATATAGCAAGGATCAAAACTTAGGCTAAAAAGAGTATTTTATCCTGATATGAATTATAGGATTAATTTAAGACGTCGGTCTAATGAAATAAAAACTCTTTATTTTAGTTAGTTTATTTCAACTCATTAACTAATTCATTATGGGATTCATTGTTTTCCATTTCTATCAAAACAATTTATTGGTAAAGTTTAGAAGATTATAGATCTAAAACGAACTTTTTTTTATCGAGAAAGGATAAAAAATAACTGAGATATTTTTTTATCAAACCACGTATACCTTAACAGATTTATTACTAGTCTCATTCAAATTTTAAAATTGAAATAAGGTGTTTTTTTTCTCAAGTTTGACTAAAAAAAGACTCAATTTATTAGGCAAAAGTTTAAAATCCTTTGAGGTATTTTATTACATGTAAATAAAGTATAGAATGAGAAAAATAATGATCTTTTAGGTTCTTTATTTATTTTATTAAGTTTGATTATTAAGTTTGATTTAGTGGATTCTAAAGATATAACTTTGATAGATAAATAACGAGAACTAAAAGTTCCAAACCAAAAAATTTTGGTTTTACACATAGTGTATGGAATCAAAAAATTTTGATTGTTATTTCGAGTCATTTTTGATCCAATTTTCATGGATCTTTGACATATATATATTTCTATATTTCTTTTTTATGAAGCAAATCTTATTTAGATAAAAAATAGATAATGAATAAGAAATAAGAATTCGTTTAGAACAATATATGCCTTTCACATCTAACTATAACAATTAGTAACTTTTAAATGGCCGTTCCAAAAAAACGTACTTTGATATCAAAAAAGTGTATTCGTAAAAATATTTGGAAAATGAAAGGATAAGGGGTGGCGTTAAAAACTTTGTCATTAGTGAAATCTCTAGAAAAAAAAAGAAAAAAGACAAAATTTTTGATTTCTTTTAAGTATATTTTCACTCAAATTTTGGTGGTGGGGAGTCTTATTTTCCCCATCGACCTTTACAAAAATGAAAAATTTATATGTTTCTCGAGAAGATCAGATATAGGATTTTTAGTTCAAATTAATGAAGTGTTGAAACTAATTGATTCAATGTTAAAAATTTTTGGATAACTTTCTAACTTCTTAATTTATTTACTATATGGAATGAGTTTTTTTATATATCTCCAATTTTAAGCCCAATCAATAAAAGAACTTAATTGTTGCAATATTATGTACAAAAAAATGTGTCAATTTGGAGTAATCCAAAATAGACATATTTCAAATTCATTCATAATATTTATTTTTTGTTTCAACTTTATGAAATCAAATAAACCAGAAAGAATGACAGTAAAAGTAAAAATGAAACTAATGAACCTTCAAATTAACTTTTGAACTCGTTTTTTTTATCAATTTAAATCTTTATTAAAAAACTTATTTGATTGAATTGACTTGTTCAATCTCGACGATTGAATATAAATAGGCTATTATGAGTTCGAGCAAGCCGCTATGGTGAAATTGGTAGGCACGCTGCTCTTAGGAAGCAATGCTAGAGCATCTCGGTTCGAGTCCGGGAATCCAAATACTAAAACCAAAACTTTAAAAACAAACCATAAACTTAAAGATAAAACCTAAAAAGCCAAAAACCAAGCCTAAAATCTAAACTTTAAAAATAGTTATTAAAGCTAAAACTTAAAAGCTAATATTGTAGGGTTCGATGAAATGATTCCAACGCCATTGAAATGAGTTCAATCGGAGTTCGTTTAGGTCGGTTTTCGAGGTTTTAAAAATCATTTTTAGCCTTATTAAGCAAAATTGACTTTTTAGGGAAACCTTCCCTCTAATTGAGTAGTTTGTAACGGCTAACTAATTGTGAAATAATTATCAAATTAAAAATAGAATAATGTCACACGTGATCAAAACCATTGAAAGTTGAATATCTTTTTTTTCTAACGACGACCTTTACTCTTGTTTTTTTTTTTCTTCAAACCCTGTTTAGGGCCTTGAATCCAATGGATTTGAAGGCGTCTTCGTAGACAATGTGGGACCAGATTGCATTGTATGAAACAACGTTGTTGTGACCGGACCAGAGTACCAGATCTATTGGACGGATCAAAAATTGGAGGGCGGGCTAGCTTAAAATAGTCATTCAAACTGCCCTCAAATGAACCGGTCAGTCAAGCTGGTTTACTGGTCGAACTGGGAATCGGTCTACTGGTTGGACCGAATTCAGGTTTTTTAGCCTAAAATCAAAAAAATAAAATATGAAAATCATATCATATGTTTTTTAACATCATTATATTTATTTAAATATTAATTATGTTTGTTTAAATATGTTTATAATTTTCTTTTTTTTTTTGTATTTTTTAACTAATTATCATGTCATTCGTTTTTTTTTTTAATTTGATCCAGTCGTTCAGACCAATGGCCAGTAAGACATCCGGTTTAACATCTAATCAAGTTATGAAAACATTGGTTCGAAGTCAGGATCATATGACAAAGAAAAATTATGCTTAATTTTTGCCTCTAAAAAGGAAAACTGATAAGCCTTGATGAAACCCTCAAAATCAGTGTTTGTTTTTAGGCCTTTTTGCTGCAATCGGTTACTCAATAAACTAAGCTGTTTATACTTGTTGGATGATCTGATAGCTAGATATCACAATAAGAAAATCATATTTTTATACATTCTAAACAAGAAAATCAGTATTTGTTTAATGTAGTACATTTGCAAGATTGGAATAAAACAACCAACTCCATCAAAACAATAAAAAAACAAAATAAACTTATATTATATTTTATAAATTATTAAAACACAATAGCATGTGACACTCGATAATATGAATATCATATATTTCACAATATTGTTTGATAGAAAAGAGACATAATAAGAATACTTATTGTAATTGAGATTTGTATGTTATACTCAACAATCTTAACATTGTTACTATATTTTTCCAATTTTACAAAAATGAAAAAATTATAACTAAGAAAATAAATAAAATGAAAACTCGAGTTTTAGAGGTAAAATTTTGTTTGAAAAATAAAGTAAACAAATAATAATTTTATTTCCTTGACATGCTATTATGTTTGTTATCATAATTTGCTCAGTTTACGACAACCCTTTTGTTGTTAAAAAACACATATAGAATAAAAAAAACATTTGTTTATTTAATCCGTAAACACATAAAATTCAAATCAACCATCCTTCCTTGTAATTTCTTGCAACAACGTCTTATCAAAAGCCATCATATCTTAAGAATGGACCCTAATCCATACTAACAAGGAAATAAATTCAATACGTCACGAATTAAGGTCCCACTCGACTAAAATTTTTCCAGAGACTTTGCTTTCAACTTTTGGTGTTCATGCACAAAGGTCCCCAGGGAGACTTTTTGAATATGTCTTGGTCTTCTTATTAACATACCAGTTAAAATTGTAGATCTATACATTTGGTTGTTTCAAGTCTTATTCGAAGTTGAAAAAGGGCGAAAATCATTGATGAATGGTATACCAATTTTAAACAAGTATTTACTCTTAATTACCTTGTGGCGCTTTGAAAGGATTTAAACTCACTAGCAGCTCATAAATTTTTATTTGTCGTCGTCGTCGTTTCTTTTCTTTTTTTTTTTTCTTTTTCTTTTTTTGCATATGATATAAACCTGACACACTCTCATAAAATTTTGACATCAGGATAACAACACCATGAAAATTTGACATGAACCTTAAGAAAAAGTATTTTGTAATTATACAAATATAAACTCATGTGCGGGAAATTATATAATTTTTAAAATGAATTTTTTCACATAGATTTTAGTTTTAAAAATGGTTTTTACTCAAGAACTAAATCACACACAAAAGGCAAGTGTACCTATCATATAGTAATTTGGCTTATGGTAAGAACCGGATATAAATCCGTGGACACGATAGCTCTCGATACCAAACCTTGGTCAATGTTTAGCCATAAACAAGAGAAATTTTTGGTTTCGAAACGTTTTATTCCTGCTTATAATCTATGGACATGATCATGCAAATAAGGTCATTTTGGCCATAACTTCCTAACTCACATACTAATCATATTCAACAAATCATAACATCACCATTGTTTTTTCAAACTCTAGTGAAAGAAAGTATACTTGAGTAAATTTTATATAATTCTAGAAACCAATTATCATTCCTAATGTCATTGCATAATCTTAAAAACAAGTTCCTAAGATCATAAACAAATGCTCTGATCTTAGTTTTCCAACATGTTATGATTAAACACTCATAATTGTTTAGCAATAATTAATCTAAACAAGTATACAACATCATCAAAACAACATCATAACTACATCTTGAATCTTGACATAAACCATTTTAATCAATTCATGCAACCATCATCAATTTGACATAAGTATCATCACAATCTAGACAATAGGATGTTTAGCCCATAAGGCTTACAAAAACAACAATAAAGCTTGCAATGTTAACAAAATTCATGGTAGATATTAATAAACTCAAACCACAAGCAAGCAAGGTTGAAATGAAAATGTTGTTGGATGCTCCTTCAATCTTCAAAGCCTTCAAATCAATTTTGGAATGCCTAAAAAAATCTCGTCATAGGGTATTTTTGCTGCAAGAATCCAACCTCTTCAAATGAAAGAGAACGCAAGTTTTATAGAAGTCTAGGACTTGGCGCACGATCGTGCGGGATGCTACAGTACTTGGAATCCCTCTGTATTCGTTGTCGGTGTTACCATTTTCAGTTAAATCTTGAAAATTGACTCGAGGTGTCAGGAATATTTGCTCCAAAAAACCGCATTGTCGTGCGCGTGTCAAAATGGGCAGCACTACCTTCCTGTGGCACAACTTTATCTAGCCGTTGTGTGGCACTGCTGTGACAACTGTCAAAATTTTTCAGGTTTCAATCTTATCTCATCATACATGTGTTATTTTATCTAGCTAAATTTTTTTTACTAAGTTATTATATGATAAGACCAATCTTTTTACGAATAAACAAAATTTTATTTATTCTCAAACCATAATCAAACTCGTCGTTTCAATAACATGAACTCTCGGTTTAAAGATCACAGCCGAATGAATACTTATATGTATATATTTTTTTGAACCCAACATATATATATATATATATATAAAATAAAATAAAATTCAAAATATATGCATATGGATATATGAACGTAAAATATATATACATAAATATCAAACTTAAATCACTCAAAAGTGAGTCTCATCAACTACATAATTTTTATTTTTCAAAGAATCATATTCATTTTTTTCAGGTATACTTATTATTTATTTTATTATTAATGTTGTTGTTTTTAAATCCCATACTTTCATAAACCATACTACCTGTGATGTTCTATTTTGACGGCAATCACATCCATTCATACTTGTTTACTTGCTTAAGTCAGTAAACAATAGACAATAAACAACAATAATTTTTCCCATACTTTGAACAGTCGAACATTCAAACAAAATAAAAAATAATAAATAATAAATAAATAAAATAATGGTTATTATCATAATAAATATGCCATTATAATGCTAAAATAACATAAATCGGGAAAATAGCTAGACAACTTAGAATATCCCTAAACTTTTACCGAAATCTTAGAATATTCTTTAAAGTGTACTGACCAATTTTAAAGATTTCTAGAAGTGTACATGTATTAATTTAAATTATTAGATATTCCACAAATTGGTGAAAACATAATAACCGAATTTATAAAATCCTGGAAAACTAGTATAAATGAAAAACCGTAGATTGACTATAATATAAGTGATATAAAAATTTACATAAATTATTATACCTTATAAGAAGTGTGAAAAAATAAAAAATAATAATAAAATTTTTAAATTTTTTTACTATGTTAACCAAATTATGGTCATTTATAAACTTTAAAATAGCTAAAAATATAAAGAAATACTTAAAAGTTCTAAACTTATAGAATGACTTTTTTTAGTTAATAACTTAAAATAATTTATTTATTTATTATTCATTTATTTTGATCTATTAGTTACTATAATGATTTTTGGGAAATAATAATTTTAATTTATGAATAGCCGTATTTTTCAAATGACATACTGGTATTGCTGACATAATAACAAACCCAGATTCCTTTCACATTAATAACATTATACCTATGTGCCTTAATATACGGATATTCAAGAAAGTTTATAAGAAAATAATTTATAAAATAAGATAATGTCTTAACAACATCCCGACAATAAACGTTCAAATGTTATCATATACATATTGTTAGATAACATGACGTTTAGTTCGAAGTTTAAATTAGGGTTATTCCATAAATCTCATTATGGGTCCGAATTATTTAGGGTCGGAGTAGGAATTCATACCCGAACATATTGTGTCGGTCATCCACTCAACAAATCAGGTGTGTTTCGTGGCCCCTTTTTCTTAAACTTTTTATTTGAGGGAAAAACATGCTTATGTTATTTGAATCATCCATCTATGCTTATTTGTTATGATATATTTAGTTCAAAATGTTTATTTCATGAGTTTTTATCACCCTTAAGTCCCATTTGTTGTTACAGAACCATTTAACTCGTTATAAGCCGATGGATTAATATTGATAGTACTATTGGGCTGACACCCCTATTCAGTAGAGGTTGGTCGCTCCACCGTTACCGATATTATGGTCATAGTGAATGTTTATTTTAATGTTTGGTGATAGACATTAACAGGGCACAATTCTTGTCATCAGGTTTGGTTGTGGGCTCATGTTGATTTACATTGACTTGTATATATTTCATGTAGCTTAGAATGGATTGATTTTGTAACATTTTTTTAGTCTTAAACCTACGAGCTCACCAACTATTTTAGTTGACCTTTTTGAGGATGTTTTTCAGGTGATAACTAAAGCTTTTGGAATTCTGACATGGTTAGTAGTACACGTGAATATTCTTATAAATATTATCTTTTGTTTATCGGTCTATATTTTGTGAATCTTTGAGATGTATTAAAAACCTAATGCTATGTTTGAAACTATGTTTATTTTGGAAAATGAATGCATGATTAGTACTTCTTATAAAACAATGCGTTCAAGATCCCATTTCATTACATCCTCATGTTTCCGCTTTAGCGGGGTGTGACAACTGCCTATTAGCACGGTCGTGCGCAGGTCAGCACTGCCTCGCTTTGGCCTGACACTGTCTTCTGTTGCTCGGCACTCACTGGTCACACGGTTGCGCTTAACTTGTGCACGAGCATGTGCGAGTTTGCACGGCCTTGCATTGGCCCGACAATGCCTGTGCTGGCTCTGGAACACTGGTTGCACTGGCAGTGCAAGGATCAGTACAGTACTGCTCATATGGGGATTTACTCAGAAATTGTTGAAATTCCGTCAAAGGCTTATTTTTTCCGAGCAAGGTTTATTATCCTGCAAAATCACAAAAACAATAATTAGGACTATTTGTGAATGAATTTGCATGTCGTTTACGTGAGAAACGGGGGAAATTATGTCTACAAATATGTATAATTCTACGTGTATCATAAACCCTTTTATAAACCAAGGTTATGTGTAACACTCACAAAGGGTTTGATGTAGGCTTGACCGGATGCCACATAGGTTCCATATAGAAGGTTTGTCCCATCACCAACATATTACTTTATTGCATAATAAGGGCTTGATGGGGCTTGACATATTGGTTATTCTTCTCCTCCAATGGCTATATTTTGATTGCATTCTAACACGGTCAAAAAGCATCACACCTACGACTACGGTCACATAACAAAAGTTACATCCTGGTCATGCCAAGTATTGCCTCATTGCTTAGCCAAATGGGGGCGTGACTAAGTGTTGATACATGTTTTTGTCCCTAGTTCAGTTTTGTAACTCTTATCATGTAAATGCTCAAAGTATTAATGGAAGTTGTCTTTATTTCTATTTCTTAATGTTTGTTACTATTCCTTAATGTCTATTAATGTTTATCTATTTAGTTGATTTGATTATAAACTGAATTGAGTATGAAGGTTACTCATTCGGCGAATGACTCTAGAATGAAGTCATTCGCCGAATGAAGGTTATAGCGAATGTCTGGATTGAGAATGAGTCATTCGCCGAATGACTCATTCGAATGATAGCTCATTCGAGCTTAGTCATTCGCCGAATGAGCTGCTTCGGCCACTCATTCGGCCGAATGACTACAGCTTATAAATAGAAGTTCAAATCATTTCAACTTTAACTTGCCAGAGCCCTCCTTCTTCCCAGAGACTCCAGTGTCAAAACCCTAGAAGATTTGAGCGGTTCTTGATCATCCAAGTTCGATTCTCAACCCGTGGTGTTCGATTGTTGCTTCCACGTTGTTCTTACACCCTCGGATCACCACGGTTTCTGTTGGTTTCGATTGGAAAACCCTGGAATAGGATTCCGCACTATCCCAGAGGCTGTCGAGTAGTTTTCTATTGGATTCGGATTGTTTTCGAGCTCCCGATCGGTCCAACAAAGTGGTATCAGAGCTTTGGCTCTTGATTCTACTCGATTTCCACTCAAAATCAACAGATCTGAGATTCCCAAAACCCTGATTTTCGTAACTTTCAAAAACCCTATTTTTCTTGCTTCCCAAGTTACTATTTCATTGAAATATCAAGGGTTTTTGTGGTTTGATTGTTCTAATTCTTTTCCAATTGGTTTGTTATCATATCTTGAACTTCTGTACCAAATTTGGTGGTTAGATCTGGTCAAAATCTCAAGTTATCACGATTTTCGTTGCTTAAAACACCAGATTGCCGAATGACTCTGACGGCCGAATAAGTTCAGCCGAATAGCCCCTCATTCGCCGAATAGGTCTCATTCAGCGAATAGCTCCTTCGCCATTCTCATTCGCCGAATAAGCCTCATTCTCACACTCATTCGGCGAAAGAACTCATTCGATCTGCCATTCGCCGAATAGGTCATTCGACTAACCCATTCGCCAGTTGTCATTCTCAGCCTCCATTCGCCAGTTTCAAGACATTCGGCCCCCGACATTCGCTCAATATCAGTTCATTCGCCAGTCACTTCTGAAATTTTTCTAAGTGTTGAATCTTATTACTTCTGATCAAATGGAGGATCTAGTACTCATGGCTAACCAAAACCATCGCATTCAGACTCTCTTGTTGACAGAAAATGAAACCGGGAACTCAAACAAAGCTCCTAAGTTGTTGACTTTAGATGACTACCCTCACTGGAAGTATAGATTTGAAATCCACATCAATGGAGTGGATACAAATCTGTGGATGATGATAGAGGGAGGTTACTTGAGGCCTTTAAACGAGGATGGTACTCCTATGCTTGTTACAAGGATGACCGAGCCTCAAAGGAAGCTGTATGACTATGAGAAGAAAGCATATGCCATTCTGTCACAGTCCATTGCTACAGATATCTTTCATCAATTTAGACAGTTTACATCTTCCAAATACCTCTGGGATGCCTTGCAACAAAGATATGAAGGGAATGATGCATTGAAGAGCATTAAGTCTAAAGCTTTAAGGAAAGAGTTCAACAACTTTATGTATGTGGGTAATGAGTCCCTTGATGAGCTGATTGCTAGGTTCTATCATCTGTTGAGTGAGTTGTTCAACCACGAGGTCAAAACTACAACTCAAGAGAAGATTCAGTGTTTAGCAGATGCCCTACCTCCAAAGTGGGAGTCCTTCTTGATGGTACTCAAGCAAAATCAGGTGATGGCTCATATGGACATCAATGATTTCATTCAGAAGTTGAAGGAACATGAGATAGAGAACAAGTGGAAAGCCAAGAGGGTTGTGCAAGTTCAAGATCCTTCTCTATACTAGTCCACTCCTACAGTTGATAAATCTACAACTCATGCTCCTTTGAAGACTGCTTTTGTTTCTAAAGCATCTGAAGCTCCATCTGCAGCTCAGATGCATTTCAGTCCATCTTCTTCATCAAGCTCACAACAAGAGCATCATCAGCCTACTGCAAGTCTGAAAACAGATAATTTTGACAAGGTCACAGTAGAGATTGCTAAAGAGCATATGGGTCTTCTGTCAACATTGGTTAGCTCATATGATGGATTAGTTGCTGGTCAGATCGGCAATCCATATTTGACCAATGATGACTACTCTCAGATTGATCCAGATGATATGGAGAGGATTGACATTATGTGGGCATTGGCTAGTGCAGTTAGAAGAGCAAAGGAGTTTGTGAAAAGGACTGGGAAGGATATTAATCTAAACAAGGAGTCCAAGTTTAGATTTGATATGGCATCTGTTACATGCTACAACTGTGGTGATAAGGGTCACTTTTCCAGACAATGCAAACAACCTAAGAAAGCTGGGAACAAGAACCCATTTCAACATCAGAAATCAGCACCTACCAATTCAGAAAGGAGATTAGTTCCTATTGATTCTCCTTCTCCAGCTGGATCTTCATCTTCTGGTAGTAAAGCTTTAATGGTTCAACAAGATGAAGGGATGAACTGGGACTTCAGATTTAATGCTGATAAGGAAGATCAAGATAAAGCTTGTGTGGCAGAAATTCAGCATTCTGAAGATCATGATGAAGAAAGCAGTCAGGAGGATTCTTTGGTGATTGATGATAAGATATCAAGTTCAGAATCAGACAGTCTGACAGATTCTGAAACTCAAGAATCTGATGGTGAAGCTGATGACTCTTCAACTCAATTTGCTCTGATGGCAAATTCTTCTGCTTCTACAGCTGATTGTTCATCTTCTCAATCTGATTGTTTTAATTGTGTTGACCTTAGGAGTAAGGTTCTTGCTTATCAGAAGCATAACAGTGACTTGCTGACCGATCTCGACCTATGCATTGAGGCAAACAAAGTTTTAAAATCTAATGAAAAAGATTTTCAGATTAAAATTGATCTTTTAAATCGACAATTGCATGAGGCCGAGATCGCTGTTCTGAATAAACAAGATGCTATCACTTCTTATCTCAATACCATCAATGAGATCAAGAAGAAGTTAGCAATAGTTGAATGTGATTATGAGACTTTAGGTCAGAAGCTCAAGAGTTATGAAAGCTCTTCTTATATCATTGAGCACATGATCAGTAGGAGTGCTGATCAGGGGAAGGAACAGGTTAATTATCAAAATTGTCCTCCACCAATCCTAAATACCTTTGTCAATACTCCAAATGACAAAGATGTAAAGGATTTTCAAGTTACTACTCCGTTAGTAATTGATCCAGTTAGTCTGAGTGCAAATCAGAGTTCATCTCAGACTACGGAGTCAAGGGTGGATGGAGTTGTTGAAGATTGGGTTTTCGATTCCGAGGATGAATCAGAGTATTCACCTAAGCATAGCATTCCTCGGAATCAAACTTCTGTTGTCATGAAAGGTGACCCAATCTCCAAATCAAAAATTTACAAAGAATTATGCTTTGTTAAAGCTTCACAGGGGTCTGAAGCTGACTGTGTTACCAAATCAGCTCAGTTTGGTAACAAAGGAAGAAAGGGTTTGGGTTTTGAGCCAGATTATCAGAAATTAAATGTTTTTAAATCAACTAAAAAGTCATTTTCTGATTTAAAACATTTTCATAAAAAAGGTGATAAAGTTTGTTTTGAGTGTGGTGAGTCAGGGCACATTGTGAGATTTTGCCCTCAGTTGATCAGACCTAAAATTGTGCCTTTCAAAAACTTAAAATCTGCTTTACCAAAACCGGTAAAGTCTGTACCTAAGTCTTTTCAGCAAAAGTCTAAACCACCCATTCAGTCTAAAAATTCAGACAAGGGAAAAGGAAAATTGGAAACTTTGGAAGTTCCAAATGTAGTCAAAGTTAATCAATCAAAATCATCATCCATCTATCTGAAAACCTCTTTTGAAAAAAATGCAATTTGGAAAGTAAAATCATCTGAGGAGTCTGTTCCCCCAATTTCAGATAAACCTATTCCTAAGGGAAAATGGATCGATGTTTGGATCCGAGACTCTATGGGTCAACCCACGACTGTAAAGGCTTGGGTTCCCAAAGTAAACTGATTGTCTCTTTATTGTGCAGGTTGCCCCAAAAGCTGGAGTGAACAGCAATTGGATCGTTGATAGTGGGGCTTCCAGACACATGACCGGTGATATTTCTCTGCTCACCAATGTGAATGTAGTTCGAGGTGGCTATGTTGCCTTTGCTGGAGACAAAGGTGGTTTTATTACTGGAGAGGGAATTTTGACAAATGGACAGGTTTCGTTCGATAATGTCAGATATGTCAAACAGTTGGAAAACAACCTCCTGTCAGTCTCTCAGATTTGTGACAAAGAGTACAAGGTTCTATTTGATGACTCCAAGTGTTACATTCTCAAGCAAGGTGTGCAGATACCTGAAGATTGGATTTTGATGTCTGCTCCGAGGAAGCAAGACTTGTACGTTCTCAATATGGCCACAGCTTCAACTACATCCTCCACAGCTTCATGTTTTATGACAAAGGCAACTGAGAAAGATTCAATCCTTTGGCATAAGAGGATGGGCCATTTGAGTTTGCGCAAGATGAATCATTTGGTACACAACAGTCTGGTTGAGGGAGTTAGCTTGAAAAATTTTAAGCTGTCTGATATCTGTGTTTCGTGCAAGAAGGGAAAGCAGTCTAAGCAGTCTCATAAGCTGAAAAAGTATCATTCAATCAATGTTCCTCTTGAGCTTCTCCACATGGATTTGTTTGGTCCAGTGAATAGGAAGAGTATAGCTGGAGATCAATACTGCCTTGTTATCACTGATGAATACTCCAGATACTCTTGGGTCTTCTTTTTGAAAGAGAAATCAGAAACGTTTGATTGTATTCAAGTTCTGGTTACTAAACTTGAATCGCTTTATAAGCTCAAGATTCGTCAGTTTAGAACTGATAATGGAACGGAGTTCAAAAATCACAACATGGAGAATTTTTGTAATGCAAGAGGCATTGTGCAACAATTTAGTGCTCCATACGTTCCACAGATGAATGGTGTTGCTGAACGCAAGAATAGGACATTGATTGAGGCTGCTAGAACTATGCTTGCTGATTCTTCTCTGCCGGTTCAATTCTGGAATGAAGCTGTTGCTAATGCTTGTTATACATTGAACCGGGTTCTTATTGTGAAGAGACATGGGAAGACTTGCTTTGAACAGCTCCATAACAGAAAGCCAAATCTTAAGTATCTAGAACCGTTTGGTGCTCCATGCACTATGCTTAAGAAACATGAGCAGGGCAAGTTCAATGAAAAGGTGGAAGAAGGGTACTTTCTTGGGTATAGCACTCCAAACAAACGAGTTTACAACATTGCAACTCATAATGTGGAGGAGTGGTACCATGTAGACGTTCAGAAGTATACAATGCCCCCACCTGGAAAAGGGCCAGATTGGATGTTTGATTATTCCAGTCTTTTTGATTCATTCAATATGCCCCCCATGTATTCAGATGAAGATGTTGCTGTTCAGATGCTGTATGATGTACAGAATGCATCTGATGAAACTTCTCAACCTACATCTGCATCTGGTCCCTCTACACAGATAAATGATGACAGCTCAGACACAGATGACAATCCTCCAGCTGCTCCTGAACCAGTTGTTGATAATCTTGTACCTGGTCTTGAGGATTTGAATTTGAATAACTTAGATCCTGAGGTTGAGGTTCCCGCTCATCCTGTTGGAAGAATCAATCGTATTCATCCTCAAGATAACATTATTGGGAGTCCTCTAGATGGAGTGAAGACTCGAAGTCAGATTTCTTCAGGTGGTCTTGCAGACATTCTTGATATTGCAAGTGTAAGCTTTTGTGCTCATTCCTGCTTTATCTCTCAAGTTGAACCGCGTACAGTCACTGAAGCCCTCAAAGAAGAATCATGGGTCGATGCCATGCAAGAGGAACTTTTACAGTTCAAAAAGTTGGGGGTCTGACAATTAGTTGATAGACCCAAAGGTGCAAAAGTCATCGGTACAAGATGGGTTCTTCGGTGCAAGAAAGATGATCACGGGATTATAGTGAGAAATAAGGCTCGTCTGGTGGTTCAAGGATTCAGACAGATAGAAGGATTGGATTACAATGAGGTGTTTGCTCCAGTTGCTCGACTAGAAGCCATTCGTATTTTCTTGGCTTATGCATCCTTTAAAAAATTCAAGGTTTATCAAATGGATGTAAAGAGCGCGTTCCTTCACGGAGTTATTAGTGAAACAGTGTATGTCAGTCAACCTCCCGGATTTGAGGATCCATTGCATCGTGACCAAGTCTACAAGTTAGACAAAGCCCTGTATGGATTGCATCAAGCTCCGCGAGCGTGGTACGAGACACTTTCCACTCACCTTCTGAACAACGGGTTCAGAAGAGGTGTCATTGACTGCACTTTATTTATCCGTGAGAAGGACAGTGATTTACTCTTGGTGCAAGTGTATGTGGATGACATAATTTTTGGTTCCACAAATGATGATCTGTGCAAGGAATTTGAGAATGTTATGAAAGAAAAATTTGAAATGAGTTCGATGGGAGAAATGAAGTTTTTCTTGGGTTTGCAGGTGGATCAGTCTGAGGCAGGGATTTTTATTCATCAAACCAAATACGTTGGTGACATTCTGAGCCGGTTCAGTATGTCTGATGCAAAGCCTGCTGGTACCCCACTGGCGATTAATCACGGGATTACTCCAGATGAAAAGGGGGAGTTAATTGATGCCACTCTGTACCGGGGAATGATCGGATCTCTCATGTATCTTACTGCTTCTCGGCCAGATATCATGTTCGCCACTTGCTTGTGTGCACGTTATCAATCCAAACCAAGAGTATCTCACCTTATTGCTGTCAAAAGGATTATGCGTTATCTGAAGGGTACACCGGAACTTGGCTTATGGTACCCTAATGATGATAACTTTGAGCTTACTGCCTACAGTGATTCAGATTATGGCGGATGCAAAAGAGATTTCAAGTCAACATCTGCGGGATGTCAGTTCTTTGGAAACCGATTGGTCACCTGGCAGTGCAAGAAGCAGACGTCGGTGTCTACTTCAACCTGTGAAGCTGAATATATTGCTGCTGCTAGTTGTTGTTCACAAATCATCTGGATTCAACAGCAACTCAGGGACTATGGGTTACATTTTTCTAACACTCCTATTTATGTTGATAATACTGCCGCCATTGCTGTCACTAAAAATCCAGTTCAGCACTCCAAGACCAAACACATCGACATAAAATATCACTTCATACGTGATTGTTTTGAAAAGAAATTAATCGATGTTGTTAAAATTCACACCGATCACCAAAAAGCCGATCTTTTTACAAAAGCTTTTGACAAACCCAGATTTCTATATCTGTTATCGGCTAATGGTGTTTTCCAAAAGGATGAAGTTCAATCCTCATCTGAGTCTCACAAATGATCATCATTTTACTTAGATAGTCTTTGCTTTGTTTATTTTATTTCAGTATTTTCATTTTCTCTTGTACAGTTATTTTTTATTACCAAAAACACAAAAAGATTTTCTATTTTTAGGTTTTTAGGGGGAGAAATAGAAAATTTGAAAAACCAAAAACATTAGAAAATTTGAAAAACCAAAAACAATAGAAAAATTAAAAAATGAGATGGTCTTGTTTAATAAAGTAGTACATTGATTTCATTATGTCATAGAAGCAGAAATGAATGTGTGAACTAAAATCACAAGAGAATTGTGATGGGATGTACTGATAGGCTGGCTATACAAAATAAATAAACAACTTATGATAACTTAGAAAGTTTGATTTGTGGGATCCATTTTATTAAATCTTTTGAGTGAAAAACGGTTTTTGACTCAAATCAAGCATACACCTGTCATCATGGAATCAAATGAGGTTTCATTCAAAGAAAAATTAAAGGCAAGCTGGTATTAAGCTTGAGGAAAATAAAAAACAAGCTGGTATTAAGCTTGGTGAAAAACTAAAACAAGCTGGTATTAAGCTTGAAGAAAACCTAATGCAAGCTGGTATTAAGCTTGAGAAATACTTAAACAATTAAAGTTCGATTCCATACATGTGCCATATTGCTGGGACGGACCTAGCTGAAGCCATCCATTTGGATAGAACAAGAAAAACACAAAAAGATAATAAATGTTTGAATCTTATTGAATTCATGATGACTGGTTTTAAGATATGCTGAAATGAGTTTTGAACTGATTTTGATCTTGATTGATGAAATGAATTGGGGAACTCAATCAGAAAATATGAGTGATCATATAGTTTGTTTAGGAGTTATGTATTGTTCAGTTTAAATTTGGACAAATATATCAGTAATCGTATCAAAATGAAATTGTGTTTGAAGTGAAGCATTCATTGAAGGCAATATGATGTGATTAGAGATATGTGTTATCTTATTAATGGACTTCTCACAAAAATATGTGTTTATGTGTTTTAAATTCTTGTTTGTACAGTTGTAGTGGTTGCTTCAGAAAAATACAAAAAGATTTTCTATTTTCAATTTTGTTTTAGATGATCATTTGTAGATTCGGATGTCTGTCATATCTGAATCCTGAACCAACCAGACATATCTTCATAAATTGTTAAAAGTTTGTTGCTCATAATGTCAAATGTTGAAAAATTTGAGGTTTGGAGATTTTCATCTCTCATTCGTCCGAATGAGAGGTAGAATGAACTCATTCGGCCGAATGAACTCATTCTGCGAATGAGTCATTCGACCGAATCAATCATACACAATGAACCTCATTCGACGAATGAAGAGTGTCGAATGACTCATTCGACATTCTCATTCGGCGAATGAACTTTGTCGAATGACTCAATCGCTACTTTCATTCGGCGAATGAGACAGAAGTTATCTGACCTTTCGCCTAGCTCATTCGGCGAATGAGAAGAGGCTATATAAATGTCTTTCGGCCGAATGAAGGTCATTCGACCAAAAACTCTTTCGTGACTTCAGATAGAACCTCATTCGGCGATTCACACACAGTGCCATTTACTTGATTTCTTTTGATTGTTTCTGATCCTGCCTCTGATAATCTGTTTATACTTCATCTCAGGTATATGAGGATCAAATTTCAGATCATTCCAACCGTGAAATCATGCCAATCAGATCATCATTTAGGGTTTTAGGGTTTTAAAGTTCACCTTGTAAATAAACAACTGAAATGGACTTGAAACCGAACTTAGTCAAGTATTAAAGTGTTAGTCGGTCGATTCTGAGTGTTAATGAACAGTTTTATGGACTGATTTGTGATTTTGAAAAAGGGGATTTTGAATTCAAATCAGACGCCGAATGTCGTCATTCGGCGAATGAACCTCATTCGACGAATGGCTCATTCGACGAATGACCAGTCATATTCATGTCTCATTCGACGAATGAGAGTCATTCGACGAATGAACCTCATTCGACGAATGGCTCATTCGACGAATGACTCATTCGATCCTATGACTCATTCGGCGAATGTCTTTCATTCGGCATATCAGATTAACAGTTAATCTGATTTTTGGCTAATTTCAGTTTACTGATTGAGTATCTCGTACTGACATGTTTATTTCTTGTGTTATGCAGTATGGCAGGATACAAGTCAGTTCCTAAGCACAACATCTGTGCTCATCTAGACTTGACCACTCCGAACGCGAAGCACTACTCAGACATCATCACATTTCTGAGGCGTTCTAGGATATTCACAGCTATATCTACTGTACATGTGCCCTATCTATCACATCAGCAGGATTTTTGGTCATCGGCTGATATTGATTGCGAGGCCGAGCCTACAGTTATACGGGGCAAAGTGCAAGGACATGATGTGGTTGTCTCAGCTGAGCACATCCGGAGAATCTGTGGATTTCAAGACTCTCCTGATCAGCCTGCATTACTTGATCGATTTCTGGTTCGTGGATGTTTTCTTCGATGCAAGTATGAGGGTGATATTGGAGCTGGCATTCTGAACAAGGCGTTTATGTCTCCTCAGTTCAAGTATTTGGCACACGTCTTGGTTCACTGTCTTGGATCAAGGAGAGGGGGTTTTGATGATATGCGTGAGACCATCCAGTGCGCATTTGCTGCTTTAGTGCTCAACAAACCCTTCAACTTCTCAGAGATGATCTTCATTCACATGAAGGAGAACGTGGTTCTCAAGGGTGACAAGAAGTTCCTCATGTACCCGAGGTTTCTGCAGCAAATCATAGACGCCCAAATTCCAGATCTTCCTAAGATCAATGCTGATATCATTCGGTTGGAGCATATGAATGACATTACTCTTAACAGAGTTTTGTCATACAGAGGGAAGGAGAGGAAGCCCACTACCAGGTCTTTATTTGGTCACCTCTCTCGACCTGATTATAGGGCTCCTGCTGGACGGAGATGGAGGCATGATGACTCCGACTCAGATGTAGAAGACATTGTTGTACCAGCTGGAGGTGATGATAGTGATGGAGGTGATGGGGATGGTGGTGCAGGCCCTAGTGGTGCTGGAGTTGGTGAGAGCACAGTGTTATTAAGCACTGCTGCTATGGTGAGTTCTGGTGCAGGGGAGATGAGTTTTGGACACATGACCACTGCTGCTTCAGTGAGCATGGTTGATGTTGTTGGTTCTGTTGCGGGTGGTGATGCTGATGTTTCTACAGCACAGGAGGAGGATGTTGATATCGATTCTTTGATGGATCTAGACTTTCTGACCACCACTACTACTACTACTGTTTCCACCTCTACTGTTGCTGATACTTCTTCAGTTCCTCACATGTCTGATGATGATGATGAGTCAGAGGACTCGGGTGATGAGGGTGTTGTTGGTGATGGTGATGAGGAGAGCACTGATTCAGATGATTTCATGGAGGAGGGGTATGAGAAGGTGATGGTGGCCGGGAAGATGGTTGTTAGAAAGAGGAAGAGGACAGAGGAAGAGAGAGAGGAGATCACTGATCCTTTATTCATTCCAGAGTTTGATCTATCTCCTCCTCCCAGGTCTTCTGCTCCTGCTTCCGCAGCAGTGGTTGCTGTTGCGGCTACTCAGCCCACATCCTCTAGAGCAGGAAGGGGAAAGAGATCGAGGTTCTCTTTCCAGAGGAGGTCAGAACTGACATCAGCTGCTACAACTACTGTCACATCAGTAGCAGCTGTGTCAGTTTCTTCACTGACACGGACAAGGGCTATTCATACTCAGACCACTACTGCCCCTCTGTCCACTCCTTTTATTCGTGATCCAGTTTATGTTGCTGCTTCTTCCGGTCCATCTACAGTTCGTGCTGATGTGCATATACCTACTGTGTCAGTTGTGGATCAGCTTAGCACACTGAACAGTATGGTCCAGACTGATGGAGAAAAATTTGGAGCAAGAGTCTAAGATCGCTCAGCTCACTCAACGGATCAACGATCAGGATGCCTGTTGCTTCAGGCAGCTGATCAACGAGCGATCTTAGAGCTCGTTCAGCTCAGCAGGAGGAGCAGCTCCTGAAATACATTGACGAGCACAACCAGCTGGCTATGACAGCCTCTGGCTTTAGTGATAGGATCCTTCAACTCGAGGCTGAGAATGCTCGCCTCGCTGGACTTGTCGAGGGTTCAAAGGAGGGCACTCCCAGACTTGAGGGGGTAGAGGATCGTTCCGATGATTCAGACAGGCAGGTGGATGAAGAAGAGGAAGAAGAGTCTGATGAGGAACAAGTTGACTATGAGGATTCCGAGAAGGATGAGGAATCAGATGAAGATGATGAAGATGATGATGATGACAAAGATGGATCGGGAAGTGGAACTGCAGAATCATCTGGCACTGATGATGATGATGATGATGACAACAATGATGATCAAGCTCCTCCCACTTCTGAGATCCGGTCAAAGAAGGCTAACGACAAGAAAGCTCAGGCTCCTCCTCCTTCGTCTCCATCGAAGACAACTGAGCCAGAAGCTACTGAGGAAGTTCAAGCTGTGCCTCTGAGACGTCAGCTTGATGAGACACTTACCATGATTTTGGACGCTCAGGGCATTATACAGCACTCAGTGAGCTATGACAAGGAGGAGGGAGAGATTATACACTGTCTATCAAAAGAGCAGATAGCCGAGCTATTCAGGTTGAATCCTGACGAGGTTGTTACTGATGACACCTCAGTTCCCAGTTTTGAAGAGCCCGAACCAGAACCTTTTGATGATATAGATGAGGTTATTCTGGAAGACATCACAGATGAAGAATATCCAAAGTATACATCGGCCGAAGACGAGCTGCCTACATTCACTGAGCCATTTGATCAGGAAACAGAGGATCTCTTGGTCAGATATCTAGAAGAACAAGTAGAGGCAAGCAAGGCTGAAGCCGATGATCGAAAGAAGAGAAAAGAGGAATGGGCTTCTTACTGGGAAGTGTTAAAGAAGCAAAGCACTGAGAAGATGCCAGCCACGCACAAGAAGGTTTACAGGACCAAAGGCTACAAAGCTGGAGGTCAGATCCTTAGCTGGGCATACTTCCATGATCTTGGGTGCTATGCTGTGAAAAGAGAGAAAGGGATCGACTACTTCAAACACCCACATGATTTCAAGACGTTGCCTGGATTCGAAGTCAATCAGCTAGCACGTCTGAACATGCTATACAGTGGTGACTCTGGGATGTCTGCTTGGTTTTCTCGACAGATCAAGTATGAATACCGGAAGAGATGGGTGAACTTTCAACCACAACAGCCTGAAAGATACTACTTGCCTGAGATTGATGGGGATACCCGCAAGCATAAAGTGATCCTGAAGTGGCTTCCCCCTAGAGTCTTGAAGAAGATTCCCCTGCGGAAGATGCGTCAAGACTTTATGGATGGCTTCCGATGGTGGTACTATGACGGGCACACTGGTGAAGCTGTGATAGTTCTATGTAAAGACAAACAGTGGGAGACTGTCAGAATTTTTGATCCCATGTGGCTGACGAACCTGTCTCATAAAGATGTCCAAGCTCTATTCAGGAATCAGATTTTCTTTGATGTTCCAGACATGGTTCAAGCCTTACAGTTTATGAGAGTGATCCGTCTCTGCAGCATTTTCAAGATACACGCTGGAGCAGATTGGAAAGCTATTTCAGCAAAGTATTTCAAGAAAGAAACTTCCAAGAGTTGAACTAGGTCCAAGGGGGAGTTTGTTGATACATGTTTTTGTCCCTAGTTCAGTTTTGTAACTCTTATCATGTAAATGTTCAAAGTATTAATGGAAGTTGTCTTTATTTCTATTTCTTAATGTTTGTTACTATTCCTTAATGTCTATTAATGTTTATCTATTTAGTTGATTTGATTATAAACTGAATTGAGTATGAAGGTTACTCATTCGGCGAATGACTCTAGAATGAAGTCATTCGCCGAATGAAGGTTATAGCGAATGTCTGGATTGAGAATGAGTCATTCGCCGAATGAGTCATTCGCCGAATGACTCATTCGAATGATAGCTCATTCGAGCTTAGTCATTCGCCGAATGAGCTGCTTCGGCCACTCATTCGGCCGAATGACTACAGCTTATAAATAGAAGTTCAAATCATTTCAACTTTAACTTTCCAGAGCCCTCCTTCTTCCCAGAGACTCCAGTGTCAAAACCCTAGAAGATTTGAGCGGTTCTTGATCATCCAAGTTCGATTCTCAACCCGTGGTGTTCGATTGTTGCTTCCACGTTGTTCTTACACCCTCGGATCACCACGGTTTCTGTTGGTTTCGATTGGAAAACCCTGGAATAGGATTCCGCACTATCCAGAGGCTGTCGAGTAGTTTTCTATTGGATTCGGATTGTTTCGAGCTCCCGATCGGTCCAACACTAGGGCATTCATCCTTATCACCCTTCTTTACGCATACATAATAACATTGCACATGTAAACATTTAATATCAATTTTAAAACCCAATCAAGAATTATATTAGATAATTCTAGCCCAACAAAATAATTAACTATTAGAATTCAACACATTTAATTAATTTGTTTACTTATTTATTAAACCTAATGTAACAACCTGCCTAAATACACCCAATATTCGACATTTGTTACCTTAAGTAAATTTTATCATCTTTAATATATTAAAGTACGAATAACCAAGATCAACCAAGGAGTTTAGAACATAGGATATACCAAATCAAAGCTAAGTCTAAGCTTTAATATTTTTCATTGCCAAACAAGATAACAAATTTTGACAAACCATATATTGAAATCAATCATCAACACTAAATAAAGTTCGTATTAAAATAATTTGAAAACTATGAAATCCCTAGAACAAATAACATAAATGCACACGCATGGAGTGCTAGCAATTCATCTTTAAAACCCACGAATTCTAAAAATATACACATAATGTTTGAACATACACACACACACACACTCATCCATAAAAACAAATTAGGAAAAATCAACCAAGACTCCATCCTTCTTTGATCCTCCTAACTGTCCCACCATTTCACCCGAAACAAGTCACCCTAAACCTTGACAGCCCCAACCCTTCTTGTACACCACAACCGAACCAAGGATACTGAGTTAGCCATGGATCGAACCCCATACCACCCCAATGAATCCATTAGTGACGGTGGGAAGTTTCCAAGGTGACATAGTACAACATTAGGTCAAGAACCTTAAATCAAATCCTAAGAGGTCTAAACTTATCAATCATACTCCCTCCTTGATGGTCTGCAACCTGCAACCAGCCCCCCTTCTACCACCTACAACATCTTGTCTCATGTAACTAGGAACCAAGATCAATCCCAAACCAAATCAACCGGTTTCCCCCTCATTACCACCCTCAAAACCATGACAAACTCCCTATAAGACCACCCGCAATGCATAACGATGCATTTACTACATGCATCCCTAGTCACTAGTGACACATCAGTTTTTTACCCATCATTCATACATGCATCGTCTCTCATCTTTTAACTCCAACCCATCTTTTCACATGCATCCTCTCTCTTCCACATATTTTTCTCACATAACCCTCTCTCTTTGCATTTGAATGCACGTCCCTACATGCGTGTGGGTGACGTGCACCCCTTTCTATATTCCTCCGGTGCGCCCTCCCATGTATGTCCTCCATCTCAGTGCATGCAGCCTCCTCCACATGCGCATTGGATATGGCCTAATTACCTCTTATTGCTGCCTTAAAACCCACATCAATTTACCATTCTTACATCACCATTTCCTTGTGTTCACGGTGAAACCCCCCTCGAATCCACCTGGGTCATCGAAGCCAAGCAACCCCTGATCAAGTAGCCCCATCAGGCTACAACACAACAGTCTTGACCATGCACCATTCGACCGCCTTCCACCACCACCAATCGGGTACGTGCCACCTTCATGATTGCCGCAGCCTAGGGACTGAAGCAACTTCAACCAAAGTCACTACTATCCTACCTTTCTTGCTTAAGGTGAGTTTCTAGTTAACTTGAAGCATACAAGCAGCTTCTCATGTTAATTGTTTTCCATTATGGGAACATACACGTATAAAAACTTGAATAACAACAAGGAAATTATAACTAACCAACTAGAACCCATAATAAGGACACGGGTTCGAACATCTTATACCAACAACACACACCTATTGCAAACATATATGTATAGATGTGTGCATGGACCTAAAAAAAGGATATGTAAACGAAAGAATAAAAGGACCATGCATGCATTGGACCAGCCACCCTCAAACCCAAGGGAAATGGCTGGGCACTGATCATTTAAAGTTCAGAAAAGAAACATATGCCAAAGCTTTTAAACATAACATTACAAAAGCAATGGGTTATTGTCATAAAAAGGTTAACAAAATGTCGCTTTTAAAAAAAATTATATGGGCGAAACATAAGGATATAAAGGGTGTTAAAAATCATGGAAATAGGTAACAAAATACAACGGTTTTCGGACACATGTACACATACAAAAGTATACATGTATTCGTACATACAATGTACACATATCCCGAAAACTCTTAAACATATATATACATATATATATATATATATATATATATAGGTGTGTTTAGACAAATGTATACCTATGTTCAAATCTATATATAGATCAATCCCACATATGTTTTGGGTGGATACATACATATATATATATGTATATGTATATGTATATGAATGCATGCCTATGGATAGAAACACACATATGGTTAAGTTAAATAAAACAAATTGGTAAAGGAACATGTAAGATCATAAATGTTGATGCTTTCTAAATACTCTAAGTCCTTGGCTCCACTCCCAGAAGTCCAAATAAGCTTCGGAAGAACATAGTTATCTTTCGGAAGTAATTAGTCTTCGGAAGGAACTTAAGTTCCTCAGAAGACTAAATACCTTCGGAAGATAACCTTGTTCTTCAGAATCCTCCAAGGAAGACGAAGGCTTCCGAAATAAAGACCAGCAGCTTCCGAATACAAAAGCTTCCGAAGACTTTCTTCTGACATGATCCAGGACAGTTAAATAAATATTCAGAGATGCTTTCTATCATCAAGACCACACAGAAGACATTCCAATGATAGTCAGCAACAAAGAAGATCTGCTAGACTTGTAGAGATACCTTTACATTAATGTTGTTTGTAGTTTAGGTATTTATTGAAAAACAATGAAGATATTTGTATTAATTGTAATTAATATGGCATGACCTGTCAAGCCATAACAGTATAAATAGTTTTAGCATTATTTTGTTTTTAGTATTTTGTCTAGCCTTGTATTCTACAAGGATACAACTGTAGGTTTTTACTTAAATATGTTCACTTGTAACTTAGTCGAAGGTGTGCATGTGCTTTAAGCTAAGAGTCTTGTTCACTTTACATTTAAATAAAATATACTTAACCTTAAATTCAAACTTTACTTGTGTATTTCAATCTGTTTGGTAAGTGTGTTAGGTTGAGTTCATAGAACTTTCTGCATGTATCAAGCTCAGTAGAAGATACCTTGTGAAAGTGTTGTGTAGATTACATA